>CM075977.1:168272235-168304735 GCA_038087875.1 Malacoraja senta | reverse complement strand
AACTGTCAGCCCACCAGGCCTCAGTGACTGAGCTGCCTGGCCTCAGTGACTGAGCTGCCAGCCCAAGAATCCATTTGGCCCACAATGTCCATGCTAGCCCTCTGGAACCAGTCCCTTCGGCCCACAACACCCATACTAGCGCAACAGAAAGCCCCCCTGGCCAGCAATATTGGAATTGGTGGAGAGGTGGAATATTGCATTGGGTGACCAGCCCTCCCGTGTGATGCTGGGACCCAACGGGTCCCACTTAGTCTAATTAATATATCATGACTTCCGGATGTTCCACAACAGAGAGCTGTGTGCATGCAATCCATTTGCTGCTCTCAATGTTAGTTCAGGATCTCAAGAGGCTGCCTCCACATGGAGTCATAGAGTGATACAGTGTGGAAACAGGCCCTTCGGCCCAACATGCCCACACCGGCCAACATGTCCCAGCTACACTAGCCCCAGCTGCCCGCGTTTGGTCCATATCCCTCCAAACCTGACCTATCCATCTTGAAGATATTGACCAGCAGGAAACAGTGGAGGTTCGACGGGTAAAATCTGTAATCTACTTCATCAACTTCCCTTAGGCTGCTATTGGAGTGAGGAGTGGCAGGTGGTTGGAACTAATCCATAATGGGAGGAAAAAACTTGCAGCTGAGACATAGAAACATAGAAACATAGAAAATAGGGGCAGGAGGAGGCCATTCAGCCCTTCGAGCCAGCACCACCATTCATTGCGATCATGGCTGATCGTCCCCAATCAATAACCCGTGCCTGCATTTTCCCCATATCCCTTGATTCCATTAGCCCCTAGAGCTCTATCTAACTCTCGCTTAAATCCATCCAGTGATTTGGCCTCCACTGCCCTCTGTGGCAGGGAATTCCACAAATTCACAACTCTCTGGGTGAAAACATTTTTTTCACACCTCAGTCTTAAATGGCCTCCCCTTTATTGTAAGACTGTGGCCCCTGGTTCTGGACTCGCCCAACATTGGGAACATTTTTCCTGCATCTAGCTTGTCCAGTCCTTTTAGAATTTTATATGTTTCTATCAGATCCCCCTCATCCTTCTAAACTCCAGTGAATACAAGCCTAGTCTTTCAATCTTTCCTCATATGACAGTCCCGCCATCCCAGGGATCAATCTCGTGCACCTACGCTGCACTGCCTCAATCACAAGGATGTCCTTCCTCGAACTAGGAGACCCAAACTGTAGGCAATACTCCAGATGTGGTCTTACCAGAGCCCTATACAACTGCAGAAGAACCTCTCTACTCCTATACTGAAATCCTCTTGTTATGAAGGCCAACATTCCATTAGCTTTCTTCACTGCCTGCTGTACCTGCACGCCAACTTTCAGTGACCGGTGTACAAGGACACCCAGGTCTCGCTGTACACCCCCCCTTGCGAGTGCGGCGGCGCGGATTACTGCAGCGGCCCCTACAGCCCGTCTGTCTTTTTTTTTATTTTTGTCTAGTTAAATGTAGTTGTTTGTGTTTTTTTTGTACTGTTTTAATTGTGTATATGTGGGGGGCGGGGGGGGGAGGGGGAAACTTTAAAAATCTCTTCCCTGCACGGGAGACCCGACCTTTTCCCTGTCGGGTCTCCGTTGTCGTTGGGGCCTAGCTCCGTGGAGCGGCCTCCGACCGGGACGACCTGGGGGCTCCAGTCGCGGAGCCTGCGGAGCTGCGGACTTACCATCGTGAGGCTGGCCGGCCTCGGAGCGCGGGGAGCGGTGGTGGCTCGTTGCTGCGGCCCGACTCCGGAGCTCCAGCTGCAGCTGCAGACCCGTGGACTGGGACATCGGGAGCTCGCGGGTCCGGGTGAGAGACCGCTTTCCGGAGCTCCCGCAACGCAACTTCTCCAGCTCGAGTCGCGGGGTTGGAACGACCGGAGCGGGGCCGTAAATCCAGCGCCCGCCGGGGGCTCCAACTTTGTGACTTTTGGGCCCGGAGCGAGGCCGTACATCGCCCGGCGCGGCCTCAACGGCCGTGGGACTTAACATTGCCCGCCTGGGGCTTCAACATCGGGAGAAAAATGGGGCAGGGGAGAGAAAAGACTTTGCCTTCCATCACAGTGAGGAGGAGATTCACTGTGATGGATGTTTTTCTGTAAATTGAATTGTTTGTGTGTCTTGTAGGAATTGTTTTGTTTGTATGGCTGTGGAAACAGAGTTTCGTTTGAGCCTCTTGAGGTTCAAATGACAAGAAATAAATCAAATCAAATCAAATCAAACCTAACCTAACCCCATTGAGATAATAATCTGCCCCCTTGTTTTTGCCACCAAAGTGGATAACGTCACATTTATCTATATTATACTGCATCTGCCATGCATCTGCCCACTCACTCAACCTGCCCAGATCACCCTGCAACCTCCTAACATCCTCTTCACAGTTCACACTGCCACCCAGCTTTGTGTCATCTGCAAACTTGCTAGTGTTGCTCCTAATTCCCTCTTCCAAATCATTAATATATATGGTAAACAGCTGCGGCCCCAACACCGAGCCTTGCGGCACTCCACTCGCCACTGCCTGCCATTCTAAAAAGGACCCGTTCACGCCTACTCTTTACTTCCTGTCTGCCAACCAATTTTCTATCCATGTCAACACCCTACCCCCAATACCATGTGCTCTAATTTTAGTCACCAGTCTCCCGTGCGGGACCTTATCAAAGTCTTTCTGAAAGTCTAGATACACTATATCCACTGGCTCCCCTTCATCCATTTTACTTGTCACATCCTCAAAAAATTCCAGAAGATTAGTCAAGCATGATTTTCCTTTCATAAATCCATGCTGACTTGGACTAATCCGTTTACTGCTATCCAAATGCCCCATTATTACCTCTTTAATAATTGACTCCAGCATCTTTCCCATCACTGGTCAGGCTAACTGGTCTGTAATTCCCCATTTTCTCTCTCGCTCCTTTCTTGAATAGTGGCATAACATTAGCTATCCTCCAATCCACAGGAACTGATCCTGAATCTATTGAACATTGGAAAATGATCACCAATGCGTCAACTATTTCTAGAGCCACCTCCCTGAGGACCCTGGGATGCAGACCATCAGGCCCAGGGGATTTATCATCCTTCAGTCCCATTAGCCTACCCAATACTATTTCTCGCCTAATGAAAATTTCTTTCAGTTCCTCTACCCCCTTAGATCCTCTGTCCTCCAGTACTTCTGGGAGATTGTTTGTGTCTTCCTTAGTGAAGACAGATCCGAAGTACCTGTTCAACTACTCTGCCATTTCCTTGTTCCCCATAATAATTTCACCCGTGTCTGCCTTCAAGGGACCCACATTTGACTTTGCTACTCTTTTTCCCTTAACATATCTAAAGAAGCTTTTACTGCCCTTCTTTACATTCCTGGCCACCTTCCCTTAGTACTTCATCTTTTCAGCCCGTATTGCCCGTTTTATTTCCTTCTGTTGTCCTATGAACGTTTCCCAATCCTCTGGCTTCCGGCTACTCTTTGCTGTGTTATACATCTTTCCTTTTAGATTTATTCTATCCCTAACTTCTCTTGTCAGCCACGGTTGCCTCCTACTCCCCTTAGAATCTTTCTTCCTTTTTGGAATGAAATGATCCTGTGTCTACCGGATTATGCCCAGAAATTCCTGCCATTGCTGTTCCACCGTCATTCCTGTTAGTATCTCTTTCCAGTCTACCTTAGTCAGCTCCTCTCTCATGCCACTTTGTACAGCTGCATCACTGCCACTTCCGATTTAATGTGCTCCATCTCAAATTGCAGATTAAAACTAATCATATTATGATCACTACCTCCAAGCGGTTCCTTTACCTCTAGTTCTCTTATCAAATTTGGTTCATTGGACAACACTAAATCCAGAAATGCCTTTTCTCTGGTCGGCTCTGTTACAAGCTGCTCTAAGAATCCATCTCGGAGGCACTCTACAAACTCTCTTTCTTGGGATCCTGAACCAACCTGATTTTCCCAGTCTACCTGCATATTGAAATCCCCCATCACCACAGTGGCATTACCTTTGTTACATGCCAGTTTTAACTCCTGCTGCAACTTATACCCTACATCTGGGCTACTGTAGATAACACCAATTAGTGTCTTCTTGCCTTTGCAATTCCTGAACTCAATCCACAGGGACTCTACCTCGTCAGTCCCTATGCCTTCCCTCGCAAGGGACTGAATTCCATCCCTCACCAGACGAGGAAAGTGTGTTGGAAATTGCCGACAGGTTTTTACCAGGGCCACTCAGCTCAGACCTCATCACAGCCTTGGCCGAAACACTGAGAAAAGAGCAGGCTTTGATGTTATGTATTGATCTTATCATCAAGGACCACATTTGAATAATTGCGTCATCAAATAGCTTTTAGTTTAGCTTAGTTTAGTTTAGTTTATTTTAGTTTAGAGATACAGCGCGGAAACAGGCTTTTGGGCTCGTTGACCAGCACTATCCTAAACACTAGGGACAATTTACAATTTATTTTACTGAAGCCAATTAACATACAAACCTGTACGTCTTTGGGATGTAGGAGGAAACCGGAGCAGCAGGAGAAAACACACACAGTTATGGGGAAAATGTACAAACTCCATACAGGCAGCACACGGGCAGCACAGTGGAACCGTGATAGAGTTGCTGCCCTACAGTGGCAGAGACCCGGGTTCGATCCTGACTACGGGTGTTGTTTGCATGGAGTTTGTACATTCTCCCCATGACCTGCGTGGGTTTTCTCCGGGTGGTCTGATTTCCTCCCACACTCCAAAATGGCTTCTGTAAATTGTTCCTGGGGTGTAGGATAGAATTAGTGTTCAGGGATCGCTGTTTGGTGTTGACTCAGAGGGGCCGAAACTGTATCTCTAAAATTAAAACTAAAATAACGCACCCGTAGTCAGGATCGAATCCGGTTCTCTGGTGCTGTAAAGTAGCAACTCTATCACTGCACCACCGTGCCGAGCCTTAATAAAACTGAATCGATGGGCTTATCCATACATAAATCATCCATTCAATGACCAATCTTAGACAGACATTTGTGCTTTTTCATTGCATTGGTTGGAATCATATCTCATCAGCAAACTGCAATTGTCAAAAACCTGCACCACTTTGAGCTGATGATGGAAGGAAAGTTACTGAAGCAGCTGACACCATCTTCCCAAGGACATTGTGCAGGGGTTCCCCAGGAATATCCTAGCCTTAACTACCTACAGCTCGATAACTTTCTTTCCCTCATATGCCCAAAGGTAGAGCTGATTGTTGATGATTGCACAGTGCTCAAATCCATTTGTACTATATCTCCTCTACAAAAGAAGCAACCCCATGCCTGTGTGGTGCAAGATCGAGGAAACTGTTAGTCAATAATTTGCTCCACGTACATTTGTCAAGTATTATCTGTCTCTCACAAGAAAGGGTCATATCAATTTATTTTGACATTTACTCACTGCCTCCAACATCCTATGGGATCATAAGGTAAGGTCAAAAGCGATAGGAGTAGAATTTGGCCATTCGGCCCATCGTCTACTCCGCCATTCAATCATGGCTGATCTATCTCTCCCTCCTAAATCCATTCTCCTGCCATCTCCACATAACCTCTGAGACCCATACTAATCAAGGATCTATCGATCTCTGCCTTAAAAATATCCACTTAGTTCCACAGCCTTCTGTGGCAAAGAATTCCACAGATTCACCACCCTCCGACTGAAGAAATTTCTCCTCATCTCTTTCCTAAATGAACGTCGTTTAATTCTGAGGCTATGACCTCTAGTCCTAGACTCTCCAATTAGTGGAAACATCCTCTCCACATCCACTCTATCCAAGCCTTTCACTATTCTGTACGTTTCAATGAGGTCCCTCCTCATTCTTCTAAACTCCAGCGAGTACAGGCCTAGTGCTGACAAACACTCATCATAGGTTAACCTATGAATAAATTGTTAAATAAATGGTTGCATGGGCAGATTCAAGGCTGGGTATATCCTGCTTTGTGTGCCACACTTCAAGCTTTTCCCCAACGCTTTCCACCATTAACACGTTAGGGGTGTGCTGGAACATTTTTCACTGGATGAGTGCTGTGCCAGTGACACTTAAGAAGCATAACACAATCCAGGAGAAAGCAACCTATTCTCTATCCACCGTGTTAATTTTTGTTTGATCTTCCAGAGTCAGACCATAACTACAGCTTTCCATCTACACATTGCATTACAGCGACTCTCGTAAACTACTCCAACAGTTCTTTCTAAAATCACAAATACTATCATCATGAAGGACATGAGCAGTCTACCACTTTGTGGGGGTTTGCAGATTATTGTAGGGGCTAGTTCAGAATTCATGGGGTTAATTTATTTAAAAACATTAACGGTTTGGAAACACGTCTGCTGAAGACAGTGACTGAGAACGGCTTATGAACTCAAGGTTGCAACTGATAAAAACCTAGACAGAACTGTGAGCAATAATTCCTTAATGGTAAAAGGATGCTTGATACATCCTAATCACCCTATATAGATAAGGAAGCAGTTTGTTTGATATCCAGTCTTTTGTCTGTTAGTTATGTTCAATCTTCAGTCTTTTAGTTGCAACTCCATAGTTTCTATATTTTATTAGTTATGATATGTTGAATTTTAAGTTAAGGTCTGCAGATATCTAATGCTTTGCCAATTCTCAAATGTGTTTTTGTTTTCACCCCACTCAGCTCTCATGGGTGCAGCAGAGGTTAGTGACATAGTGAATGGTGGAGCTGCTGAACTTTCTGCGAGTGCCTGTGATAGGACTCCTGCACATATTGGTCATCTGGGTACCTAGCCTTTGGTGGACCAGAAAGGGATTTCAGTGGGTCAGGCTCACATGCTAGAGACAATTCAGTCTCAGAGTCCAAATAGCAATCTCAATCAATGCAGATGGTTAACATGTGTAGGAAAGAACTGCAGATGTTGTTTTAAATCAAAGGTAGGCACAAAATGCTGGAGTAACTCAGCATCTCTGGAGAGAAGAAATGGGTGAAGTTTCGGGTTGAGACCCTTCTTCAGACTGTTAACATCTCCTTCTGACTATCAACACAGGTAGTCCAAGGTTGCATGCACAGCCACCTGCTCAACTCTCTTTAAACCCATGACCTTGTGGCAAAGCACAGCTCTTATGTCCTCTATAAATCTACCAACAACGCTACTGTTGTTGACCAAATCATGGGTGGTGAAGAGTCAGTGCACAGGAAAGTGATAGAATACCCAGTTGAGTAGTGCCACAAACAAACACAATGTTTCAACAATATATTTACTAATTGTTGTCTTCAAAAAGTGGAAATTAAGAAACCATGCACCAATTTTTATAAGTAGGTCGGTGGTGGAGAGTTAGCAGCTTGAAGTGACTGGTTTTGGCATCAGCACATAGTTGTAATAATGAAGAAGTATACTAGTGACTCCACTTTCATGGAAGTCCAGAGAGATTCGGCATGTCACCAAATACTCTAACAAACTTTGAGATGCACATCCTGATTGCATCATAGCTCGGTACAGCAATCCCGATGCACAGGAATGCGAGAGGTTGCAGACAGTGGTGGAGTCAGTTTGGTATATCATGGACACAGCCCTCCCCAACATCACAGCATTTAGATGAGGAGCAACCTCAAGAAGGTAGCATCCATCATCAAAAATCCACACCTCCTACCATTGGGCAGGAGGTATAGAAGCTTGAAGTCCCATGCCACTAGGTTCAGGAACGGTTATTTTCCTGCAACTATTACGTTCTTGAACTGATCTGCACAATCCTAATCCGACCTTGGCAATGGAACACTATGAATGATCTTTTGCACCAGAGACATCAAGTCATAGAGTAATAAAACAATACAGCATGGAAACAGGCACCTTGGCCTAATTTGTCTGTGATGATTAGTCGGCATTCTGGACTATTCCCATTTGCCTGCATTTTAGCCGATATTACTTCAAACCATATTCATGCATATATTTTCCAAAAATCATTTGAAAGTCATAATCGAATCTGCTTCGAAAACATAGAAAAATAGGTGCAGGAGTGGGCCATTCGGTCCTTCGAGCCAGCACCGCCATTCAATATGATCATGGCTGATTATCTAAAATCAGTACCCCATTCCTGTTTTTTCCCCATATCCCTGGATTCCTTTAGCCCTAAGAGCTAAATCTAACTATTGCTTCTATAGCTTCATCTGGCAACTCATTCCAGATTTGTACATTTCAATAAGGTCACCCCTCAACCTCCTATGCTCCAAAGAAAAAGGTTCCAGCCTATCCAGCATCTCCCTAGAACTCAAGTCTGCAAGTCCAGAAAATATCTTGGTGAATATTTTCTGAATTATTTCCAGCTTAATAATATTGTTCCTCTAGTGGGGAGACCAAAACAGTGCACAACAGTTACTCCAAGTGTTGGCTCACCAATCTATCTATGGAGGGAGGGAGGGAGGGAGGGAGGGAGGGAGTGACTGAGGGTAGGGGGAAGGAGAGGAAGAGATAGGTGAGGGAGGGATTGGTGGAGGGGAGGAGGAGAGGGGAAAGAAGAGGGAGGGTGGAGGAGGGGGAGAGAGTGCTAGGGATGAGGGGAAATGAGCTGCGCCTGTGCAGTTGGGGGCTATGGGTGAATGGTGGAATATTGCGTTGGGGGACCAAGCCTCCTGTGTAACAGGGACCCAACGGGTCCCACTTAGTCTAGTGACATACAGCTGTATCATGGTGTCCCAACTTCTGTACTCAATACCCTTCCCAATGATGGCACATGTGCCAAATTCCTTCTTCACCACTCTGTCCACCTGAACGGCCACTACCATAGGCTTGTTTACCTAGTTGTGTATTTTTACACTAATGTGTTAGTTTTTTTTGTACAGTCTTTACTCTCTTACAGAATTCATGTAATTTATGTTTAATTTATATTTGTGTGTGTCTTCTATCTGCCCTTAATGCTTCTTCTTTTCATTGTTCATGGACCTCACCATACTTGTGCATATCACAGTAAACTCGACGTGACTTAACAGCTTGACTTGACTTGGCAAGGCACAACCTAGTCCAACTGTGCTCAGCGGGATACAGGAGAATAGCCTGGGGCTGTTGATATAAATGAGAATAATTAAGCAGTGGCAGCTGACATGGAATGAACTGGGAGTTCTTCCATATTGATTGAGCTTGACTACTGAGGCATTGGAGGAGTCATAAGATCATAAGATCATAAGATCATAACTGATAGAAGCAGAATTAGGCCATTCGGGCCATCAAGTCTACTCCGCCATTCAATCATGGCTGATCTATATCTCCCTCCAAACCCCATTCTCCTACCTTCTCCCCATAACCCCTGACACCCGTACTAATCAACTCGTACTAATCAACCCATACTAGCCCATCCCTAGCGTAATGAAGTGATGCCACAGTCCAGTGAGGGAATGTCTACTATTGATAGAGTGGACATTTGATATTCAGTTTTGTTTATATTGTATCCTCTCTGAGGAAATCTACAGGGTTAGACCTACTGGGTGCAGCAATTTTCACTGTGATATACTGCAACACTTTGGAAGCACTGAAATGAGATAGGGCCATGGGAGTGCTGAGTGTGCCAAAGTGTCATGGAAGTGAATATCTCACAAAACCACTTTGCCTCTCACTCACACACCTTCAAGTAGTTCCCTGCACACTGCCTCTTATCTTAAAGGCCAAGACTACCCCTGTACAGGACCAAATGGAGGAGATTGTAGCTGAACCAACATGATTGAAATGCAGAGGGGAAGGTACTTAATTGCAAAGCAGATTACAATGTCATTAGGCAGGTGCTAGGGAGGGTAGATTGGGAATAGTTGTTATTGGGTAAATCCACACGTGACATTGGAGAGTTGTTCAAAGGCCAGCTGATCAAAGTGCAGGATTAGCATTCCAGTAAGGAAGAGGGGTAAGAGTGTCAAGGTAAGGAAACCATGGATGACCAAGGAGGATGTAAATTTAGTCAGGAAGAAAAATAAAGTGTATGTCAGGTTTAATGTGGTGGCATGAGACGAGACATGATGAATATAAAGCGAGTAGGAAGGAACTCAATTGGGTGATTATGTTAATATTGACTAAATTGGAGTTATTATAAAATGGAGGATCATTGCATTTGCAGGGCCGGCTTGGCATCTGTCTGTGAAAAGCTGCAGGCTGTGGGTTGGTACCAGCTCGTCTGAACCCTAGATTGATATGCAGGATGGGAAAAGATCCAGATGTCCCCTCTATTGTTAAAATGTATGAGGACTTTGCGGAAGAGCTCAAAGGTGTTGCAGATGCATGATCAGGATTGGCCCGCTGCAAAGGGATTGTAAATACTGTTAATAATGTTGCAACGTGTTTGTGTTACTGTTTTTGGCTGAAGTGTGAAGCCTTGTTTGAATTATTTATCCTCCCTGGGAGAATGTTGCATTACTTGATTAATTGACTTCCTTCCAGAAGCTTCTGTAGAAACATTGTAATGGGGTGCTTTGTAATTGGGTTAGGGAACTGTCAATAACACTTTGATGTAATTGATATCTGTGATTGGTTCGTAGGGGCTACCACCCCCATGTAGTTCTGCCCCGCAGGGTTCGATGACTTATAAAAGGTGACCCCCACTGGGATCGTTGTCGATCTTCTGGATGGGTGCTTGGGACTGCGTAACCTTTTGGAGGTATCTGCTTGCACGGGGTTGAAGGGCTTGGACAAGCAGAGACAAGGATCGATCCCGCGGCATTAGGTATTGCATAGGGAGTTCGTTATTGTTTTATAAAATAAAGTTTAGTGGTCCAGTGCTTGACTCAGTGTTTTACTGAACTAGACTAAGGGGGGTTAGCTCTAGGAGCATAATTACAATTAGATAGGGTCAAAGGCGGCCATGAAATGTCATTAGCGAGTCAGATTAAAGAAAATCCCAAGGCTTTATATGTGCATGTTAAAAACTAGAGGGTGACCAGAGAGAAGGTAGGAATGCTCAGGGTTAAAGGAGGGTATCAATGCTTGGAGTCAGAGAATGTAGGTGAAGTGCTAAATGAGTACTTTGTATTCAGCAACAAGCACATGGAGGACAGACATTGTGGAAAATACATATACACTAGGGCAGTTTGCGATCGAGTAGGAGATGGTGCTGAGTATCTTCAAGAACATTAAGTTGGATAAATCTATAATACTATAAATCCGCAGGGCCTGACGTGATCTCTCTCAAGTTATTGATGGAGGCAAGAGTGGAGATTGCAGAGGCCTTGATGAGGATATTTGTTTCTTCTCGAGCCACAGGTGAGGTCCAGGTGACTGGAGAGTAGCCAATGTCGATCCTTCACATAATAAGGGAACCAGGGAATTGTAGATCAGTGATTCTCACGCCAGTGAAAGAGTAACTATTTGAGAAAGTTGCCTGTCCAACTGAGTTACTCCAGCATTTTGTGTCTATTCACAAATAGACACTCTACCTCTCCCTTCCCACCATCAGTCCAAACCTGTTACATAATTCCATACAACACCTCCATGGAGTCTATATTCCACAGAGATACAAAGAGTATTTGTGAATAGACACAAAATGCTAGAGTAACTCAGCGGGACAAGCAGCGACTCTGGAGAGAAGGAATGGGTGACGTTTTGGGTCGAGACCCTTCTTCAGACTGAACTGAACTCTCGTCGGTGAGAGTACTTGTGATTGTCTGAAGAAGGGTCTCTACCAGAAACGTCATCCATTCCTTCTATCCAGAGATGCTGCCTTCCCGCTGAGTTACTCCAGCTTTTTGTGTCTATCTTCAATTTCAGAGTTAAATAAAAAACACAGAGTGCTGGAGGAACTCAGCGTGCTAGGCAGCATCTGTGGAGGGAATGGATTAGGAGTTGTTTCAGGCCAGGGTTCTTCTTTAATAGGAAGGAACTGCAGATGCAATTGTCTTTGCAAAATGCCAAATGATTCCAGGAATAGCGAGAGAGCGAGGAAATCAGAGCATATCTCTCCCTTTGCAGAAGCCAAGGAGTATCAGGAAAAGACAAGCTTTAGCTTTGTGGTTGTATGAGCAACTGCAAATTTACTATGTTAGCTTTTATTATATATTTTACACATTAATATTACACTTTTCACCATGTTTTTCATGCTGCTCATTCTTGGATGTACTTCTCATAAAAATGATAAAAATGAAAAAAAAAGAAGTAATTGGAACCAGTGGGGGATTGTTCAAATGCTGGCTCATATAACAATACGATACGATATGATAGAACTTTATTTGTCCCAGGAGGGAAATTGGTCTGCCAACAGTCATAAAACGCAACAACAGACATGAAACATGGAATTAAAATGACGAGTGGAAAGTCCAGGAATGGAATGTGCAAAGATTGGGGAGAGGGGGGGAGGGGAGTCAGTCTACCCCATGACAGAAGGGAGGTGTTGTACAGTTTGATAACCACAGGGAAAAATTATCTCCTGTGGCGTTCTGTGCTACACCTTGGTGGAGCCAGTCTGTTGCTGAAGGTGCTCCTCAGGTTGACCAATGTGTCATGGAGGGGGTGAGCTGTATTGTCCAAGATGCTCCACAGTTTGAGGAGCATCCTCCCCTCCAAGACCACCTCCCATGAATCCCATCCCCAGTACGGAGCCAGCCTTCCTGATGAGCTTCTTAATTCTGTTGGCATCTGCGGCCTTCGCCCTGCTGCCCCAGCTCACATAACCTTTGACACAATAACTGCAAGTGACTCCCTTGCAGTCACTTGCAGAACCATTATCATTCAAAGAGGTCTATGTGCTTTTCTTATCTGGGACCTTCTGAATTTAGGCTTTGGAAGTATAATCAACCCCCCTCAGGACATGACAGGTTGTTTAATTATCCAGCAGACCTTGAAGCAGATGACACACTTTATTGACCTCCATTTTCCCTTTTAGGTTGCTGCATTTGAGGCTCTCCAATTATTGTGTAAGTACTTGTGTATCCTGTGAGCTTTTAATGTCTAGTTTGATTTATTTTCTCAACTACTGAATACATTTCATATTCAGTGATTGCCACTTATCCTACTAAGTACTGCACAGCTGCCTTGGGACACATCATTTGGTGCCATGAAAATGTAAAAAAGGTCCCTAAGCTACTTTTTCTAACAATTGAGCAAAGGTTATCTGAAACATTAATAAATAGCATTATTCCTTGCAATTTTGCATTATTAACAGAATCACACCACTTGACATCTCTGGAATCTGCTGCTATGTATACCATTGTTTTGTGTATTTAGTATCGGTCTTCAAATTTATCTGCAGAATTGCTCTTTGGAAACAATGTTATGAGATAGTTCCTAGCATTTGTTCTAATGCAACTCTCAAGATGCTGGTGCCGCCAAAATAGGCCAAAGTTTATTCCAAATCTTAGTTATCATTCAGATGTTAACAATTGGCTGCCATCTTAAACCAACACAGTTTGATAGAGCCCCATTGTCTCCAAATAAGGAGCTTGAAGAAAATCATCCAGTGATCATGAAAGGACAGCAAGTGAAATCAGGATGGTGTGTAACATGGAGGAGAACGTTTAGATCCTGGTGTTTTACCCTTGACCCAATGGATGGTGGAATTTGAACATATGACAGAACAGTATTACACCGGAACATGCCTTGTAGCTTAAATTATCTATTCTGAACATGATGCCACGTTAATTTTATCTGCCTCGTCTGATCATTTCCCCTCCATTCCCTGCATATCCATGTGCTGATCTAAATTGTGATGGTTTAAGAAGGCAGCCAACTATCAGCATCTGAATGATAACTAGGATTTGGAATAAAGTGTGGTGTTTCTTTGGCCGCTTCGACATCTTGAGAGTTGCATTGAAAAAAATGCAAGAAACCAGATCATGAGAATTGTTTCCAGAAAGCAATTCTTAAAGACCATATCTTATCTGCTTCACTGTCACACCCTGGCAACACATACCAGGCACTAACGACTGTGTAAATAACTTGTCCAGCACATCTCCATTAAAATTTCCTCCTCTGACCTTAAAGCTATGACCTTCAGTCTTTGATATTTCCATGTGAGGCTGTCCACCCTGACTTCAGTGGTTTGGTAAGATCTTAGAGTCCATTATAAAGGATAAGGTTTCAGAGAACTTAAAAGCACGTAATAAAATAGGCCGAAGATGACATGGTTATGTGAAGGGGAGATCTTGCCTGATGAAACTGTTTGAATTCATTGAGGAAGTAAATAGTAGTATTGACAAAGGAGAGTCAGTCGATGTTGTATACCTGGATTTTCAGAAGGCCTTTGATGAGGTGCCACACATGACGGTGCTAAACAAGTTGAGAGTCCATGGTATTAGATGGAAGATACCAGCCTGGATAGAAGGCTGGATGAATGGCAGAGGGCAAAGAGTGGGGGGAAAAGGGAGCTTTCTAGTTGGCTGGCAGTGACTATTAGTTGCTAAGGCTGCTGCTTCATCAATCAAGATCAAAACACAATGTGTAGGAGGAACTTTGTGTCAGGCAGTATCTGTGGATGGAATGGACGATGTTTTAGGTCAAGACTCTTTTTCAGACATAAACGAGTCTGGGTCAAAACATGGCAAAACAGTTGGAGAGTAGCAGGAATCACAGAGGTAGAGCAGTGAGAAAGGGTCTCACAAAACACTGTTGGAGAAAGCAGGAGAACTACTTTAAAGTAGGCTTACTTTGTGATTTTGCAGTGAAGCAGTAAAATGAAGACACAAAAGACTGCAGATGCTGGAATCTTGAACAAAACAGTGATGGAGGAAACATAGAAACATAGAAAATAGGTGCAGGAGTAGGCCATTCGGCCCTTCGAGCCTGCACCGCCATTCAATATGATCATGGCTGATCATCCAACTCAGTATCCTGTACCTGCTTTCTCTCCAAACCCCCTGATCCCTTTAGCCACAAGGGCCACATCTAACTCCCTCTTAAATATAGCCAATGAACAGGCCTCAACTACATTCTGTGGCAGAGAATTCCAGAGATTCACCACTCTCTGTGTAAAAAATGTTTTTCTTATCTCAGTCCTAAAAGATTTCCCCTTTATCCTTAAACTGTGACTCCTTGTTCTGGACTTCCCCAACATCGGGAACAATCTTCCTGCATCTAGCCTGTCTAACCCCTTAAGAATTTTGTAAGTTTCTATACGATCCCCCTCAATCTTCTAAATTCTAGCGAGTACAAGCCGAGTCTATCCAGTCTTTCTTCATATGAAAGTCCTGACATCCCAGGAATCAGTCTGGTGAACCTTCTCTGTACTCCCTCTATGGCAAGAATGTCCTTCCTCAGATTAGGTGACCAAAACTGTACGCAAAACTCCAGGTGTGGTCTCACCAAGACCCTGTACAACTGCAGTAGAACCTCCCTGCTCCTATACTCAAATCCTTTTGCTATGAATGCTAACATACCATTCGCTTTCTTCACTGCCTGCTGCACCTGCATGCCTACTTTCAATGACTGGTGTACCATGACACCCAGGTCTCATTGCATCTCCACTTTTCCTAATCGGCCACCATTCAGGACCCTTAACAGCATTGATGTGACGGGGATCTTGGAGTCCCCGGTTCAAAGCTCACTGAAGGTGGCAGCACAAGTAGATAGGGTGGTAAAGAAGGCGTATGATCTGCTTGCCTTCATTGCTAGGGGCATTGAAGATAAACATCAGGAAGTCATGATGCAGCAGTATAAGACTTTGGTTACGCTGCGTATGGAGTATTGTGGCAGTTCTGGTTGCCCCATTACAGGAAAGATGTGGAGGCAGAGGAGGTTTACCAGAATCCTGCCTGGATGAGAGGATTTCAGCTACAGGGAGAGGTTGGATAGTCTTGGATTATTTTCTCTCAAATGTCAGAGGTTGATAGGAGACTTAATAAAAGTATATAAAATTATGAGAGGCATAGATTGGGTAGACAGTTAGAACCTTTTACCCAGGATGGAAATGTCCAACACTAGAGGCTATAGCTACAAGGATTAGAGGGATATGGATCATGTACAGGAATTGAGATCAGTTTAACTTGGCATCATGTTCGACACGTTTTGGGCTGATTGATTTCTAAGTTTACTCAGTTCTGATGAAAGGTCAGCAAACTGAAATATTAGCACTATTTTTCTCTTCAAAGACATTGTTTGACATGTTTCTAACGTTCCTGTTTCATTACTTTATGGTTACTGTTGACTGGTCATGGCATTACTGAAAGAGCAGACAATGAAATTTAAGTCAAATTAGCATGGGCGAGTATCATTTTTGAGTTACATATCTGCATAACTGTGTAATAATTTTATCCTCAATTGTGCTTACTCTATTTATTCTAAATGAATGAAATCAAAACATTGGAAGCATTGGATGATGTTATCCATTTATTTTGCAATGAGGTGGCTTAATGGCATGAAAAACATTGCAATAGATGGAAGTGGAAATGCAAAAGAAAACATACATTTCAATAAAATATTTCATTACATGTAAATCTCATTTATGACATTGAGGAACATCCTCAAAGCTGGAAGTAACTCACCCCTGAAACTCTAACAGGTTGCATCTCAGTGTACAAGTTTATTCCATGCATGGAATATTGGGAGTCCCATTTGCCTTTTGAATGTTTTTCCTTACATTGTGATTTCTTTCAGAACTGTAATACGCACAGAGTTTGGAACAAGGCCCCCTCTAGACACTACATCAGAGAGCAAACCTAGAATAAACTATTTATGTCATTCAGCAAGGTCTTACATCCTGAGGACAGTTTGATGTTAACAGTGAGATTGAAAAACACCCCATTATTGGCATATATATACCTTCTGGATTTAAATAAAATCCCACCAGAATGCAGTGAAAAGTTTATCTGGTGATATTGCAATAGGGGTGGTTTACCTGGATCAAAGAGTAACCAAATTGCTCACAGTCATGAAAATATGTCAATCACCATAGGCTTTATCTCCAAGGACCAACTCCTTCCTCCTTTCATCTGCCCCACATAACCATCTTACAATTCATTTGCCCTCCCGGGAAACAGTGAAAGAATGTGCATGATTTTTTTTATTTAAAAAAAATATATATATATATTATTTATTTTTTATTTTTTCTTTATTAGAAGTACATTACATTACAACCAATTACACTAGTACTCATCACATATATCTAATTACAATTAATGTACTCTGTTTATTTTCTACACTAATAAAGGGAAAGGATAAGATTGAGAGAAAGAAGAAAGTGAAGGAAAAAAGTGAGGGTGTAAAAAACGTGACAAAAAAAAAAGAAAAAAAAAAGACAAAGACCCTATAAGAAATTAAAAACAAAAGGAAAGAGTTAAGAAATAGACCCTGAAAAATAAGAAAAAAGAGAAAGAGGGAAAAGAGAAAAACAAATACTTTTTTTGTAAGCATCACGCAAATGGGACATACCAACTCTCCAGCTTTCATCGCCCCCTTACCTGACCTCAGTTTTTTTTCAGTACTTTTGCACCCTATACTTGTAATAATTCTATAAATGCAGACCACGTCAGGTGGAAGTGATCTGGTTTACCTGCCAGGAGGAGTCTTATCTCTTCTAGGTGTAATGTTTCAAACATATTTGAAATCCACATGTTTATAGTTGGTATTGGAGCGTTTTTCCAGAATTTTAGGATTAACTTTTTCCAGTTATTAACCCATAGTCTATTAATTTCTTTTGGAACACATTTAGTTCTGGACTATCTTCCGTTGTTCCGAAGATAATCCATTCTGCTTTGGGTATCAGTTTAATTTTAAATAATTTTGTAAAGATTTCAAAAATTTCAATCCAAAATTTTTGAATTTTTGTACAGAAAACAAATGAGTGCGCTATAGTAGCTTCTTGAGATTGACATTTATCACAAATTGATGATACATTTGGGAACATTTTATTGATTTTAGTTGACTGGATTGTAATGGAGAGAGAGGACTGCTCCTCTGGAAACATTGGAGCGATCCTTCTCTCACCAATGAAACTGAATAACATAAATTATAACAAAAACCCAATTATACATAGCACAATCAGAATTTGGAAACAAATAAAACAAAATTTAAAATTAAGAAATGTATCGCTTTTATCTCCCATAATCAATAACCCTTCATTTAATCCCTCTATTACAGACACATCTTTCATACAATGGGATAGACTAGGAATTAAAATGTTCGGTGACTTGTACGAAACTGGAAAATTACTATCATTCCAACAATTACAAATAAAATATAAACTCGGAAATAATCAATATTTTAAATATTTTCAAATATGTGACTATTTGAAAAAACATACAAAAGATCAACATAATACCTCAACAGATGTATTAGATGAAGCAATGCAGATAAAAGCTGAATCAGCAAACTTAATATCATATTTGTATAATATTATTTTAAATGTAGAAATGCCATCTACGGAAGGTATTAGAAGAGACTGGGAACAAGAATTAGCTATTAAAATCTCAAAGGAAAGGTGGAATGAACATTTATTAAACGTGCATAAATGTTCGATTAATGTAAGACACACTTTAATACAATTTAAAATTTTACATAGATTATATTATTCTAAAACTAAAATCAATGTGCATGATTTTTAATTGTACTTTGGTAAACTTAATCATCCTGGATCATGTTTGGGATGCTACCATTCGCTTTCTTCACTGCCTGCTGCACCTGCATGCCTACTTTCCATGACTGGTGTACCATGACACCCAGGTCTCGTTGCATCTCCCCTTTTCCTAATCGGCCACCATTCAGGACCCTTAACGGCATTGATGTGACAGGGATCTTGGAGTCCCCGGTTCAAAGCTCACTGAAGGTGGCAACACAAGTAGATAGGGTGGTAAAGAAGGGGCATTGAAGATAAACATCAGGAAGTCATGATGCAGCAGTATAAGAATTTGGTTACACTGCGTATGGAGTATTGTGGCAGTTCTGGTTGCCCCATTACAGGAAAGATGTGGAGGCAGAGGACGTTTACCAGAATCCTGCCTGGATGAGAGGATTTCAGCTACAGGGAGAGGTTGGATAGTCTTGGATTATTTTCTCTCGAATGTCAGAGGTTGATGGGAGACTTAATAAAAGTACATAAAATTATGAGAGGCATAGATTGGGTAGACAGTTAGAACCTTTTACCCAGGATGGAAATGTCCAACACTAGAGGCTATAGCTACAAGGATTAGAGGGATATGGATCATGTACAGGAATTGAGATCAGTTTAACTTGGCATCATGTTCGACACGTTTTGGGCTGATTGATTTCTAAGTTTACTCAGTTCTGATGAAAGGTCAGCAAACTGGAAGCATTGGATGATGTTATCCATTTATTTTGCAATGAGGTGGCTTAATGGCATGAAAAACATTGCAATAGATGGAAGTGGAAATGCAAAAGAAAACATACATTTCAATAAAATATTTCATTACTTATGTAAATCTCATTTATGACATTGAGGAACATCCTCAAAGCTGGAAGTAACTCACCCCTGAAACTCTAAATGTTAGCAGGTTGCATCTCAGTGTACAAGGTTATTCCATGCATGGAATATTGGGAGTCTCATTTGCCTTTTGAATGTTTTTCCTTACATTGTGATTTCTTTCAGAACTGTAATACGCACAGAGGTTGGAACAAGGCCCCCTCTAGACACTACATCAGAGAGCAAACCCAGAATAAACTATTTATGTCATTCAGCAAGGTCTTACATCCCGAGGACAGTTTGATGTTAACAGTGAGATTGAAAAACACCCCATTATTGGCATATATATACCTTCTGGATTTAAATAAAATCCCACCAGAATGCAGTGAAAAGTTTATCTGGTGATATTGCAATAGGGGTGGTTTACCTGGATCAAAGAGTAACCAAATTGCTCACAGTCATGAAAATATGTCAATCACCATAGGCTTTATCTCCAAGGACCAAATCCTTCCTCCTTTCATCTGTCCCACATAACCATCTTACAATTCATTTGCCCTCCCGGGAAACAGTGAAAGAATGTGCATGATTTTTTTTTATTTAAAAAAAATATATATATATATTATTATTTTTTTATTTATTAGAAGTACATTACATTACAACCAATTACACTAGTACTCATCACATATATCTTATTACAATTATTACAATTAATGTACTCTGTTTATTTTCTACACTAATAAAGGGAAAGGATAAGATTGAGAGAAAGAAAAAAGTGAGGGTGTAAAAAACGTGACAAAAAAAAAAAGAAAAAAAAAAGACAAAGACCCTATAAGAAAGAAATTAAAAACAAAAGGAAAGAATTAAGAAATAGACCCTGAAAAATAAGAAAAAAGAGAAAGAGGGAAAAGAGAAAAACAAATACTTTTTCTGTAAGCATCACGCAAATGGGACATACCAACTCTCCAGCTTTCATCCCCCCTTACCTGACCTCAGGTTTTTTTTAGTACTTTTGCACCCTATACTTGTAATAATTCTATAAATGCAGACCACATCAGGTGGAAGTGATCTGGTTTACCTGCCAGGAGGAGTCTTATCTCTTCTAGGTGTAATGTTTCGAACATATTTGAAATCCACATGTTTATAGTTGGTATTGGAGTGTTTTTCCAGAATTTTAGGATTAACTTTTTTCCAGTTATTAACCCATAGTCTATTAATTTCTTTTGGAACACATTTAGTTCTGGACTATCTTCCGTTGTTCCGAAGATAATCCATTCTGCTTTGGGTATCAGTTTAATTTTAAATAATTTTGTAAAGATTTCAAAAATTTCAATCCAAAATTTTTGAATTTTTGTACAGAAAACAAATGAGTGCGCTATAGTAGCTTCTTGAGATTGCCATTTATCACAAATTGATGATACATTTGGGAAAATTTTATTGATTTTAGTTGACTGGATTGTAATGGAGAGAGGACTGCTCCTCTGGAAACATTGGAGCGATCCTTCTCTCACCAATGAAACTGAATAACATAAATTATAACAAAAACCCAATTATACATAGCACAATCAGAATTTGGAAAGAAATAAAACAAAATTTAAAATTAAGAAATGTATCGCTTTTATCTCCCATAATCAATAACCCTTCATTTAATCCCTCTATTACAGACACATCTTTCATACAATGGGATAGACTAGGAATTAAAACGTTCAGTGACTTGTACGAAACTGGAAAATTACTATCATTCCAACAATTACAAATAAAATATAAACTCGGAAATAATCAATATTTTAAATATTTTCAAATATGTGACTATTTGAAAAAACATACAAAAGATCATCATAATACCTCAACAGATGTATTGGATGAAGCAATGCAGATAAAAGCTGAATCAGCAAACTTAATATCATATTTGTATAATATTATTTTAAATGTAGAAATACCATCTACGGAAGGTATTAGAAGAGACTGGGAACAAGAATTAGCTATTAAAATCTCAAAGGAAAGGTGGAATGAACATTTATTAAACGTGCATAAATGTTCGATTAATGTAAGACACACTTTAATACAATTTAAAATTTTACATAGATTATATTATTCTAAAACTAAAATCAATGTGCATGATTTTTAATTGTACTTTGGTAAACTTAATCATCCTGGATCATGCTTGGGATGCTGGTATCAGACCTTTCCAAATCTAATCCAATGGAATGTCGCCCGGTTAAATGGTTGATCCTTCATCTAATGATTGTCAAGAACCATGGCATATGGGTTTAAGTTCAATGGTAAAGGGATTGGAAAGGGATTAGATGTAAAACTGACACCCAAGTTGTAGTGGGCTTGTGCAGTTCACTTTCTGAAAAAGTGGTTGAGTGAAAATACTGCATCAAAATTAAAGTTTTATATTATTTAGTTCAGCTCCAATTAATTGATGATTATGTTGACGTACAAAGAGGATGTTATAATATTTTGGAACTATTAGATGAATTGAAATATATTCAATAACCTAAGCAATTAATAACGTTCTGTATAAAGTGGATTGAGTGCCTTAATAAACTTGACAATTAAATTAAGGAGTAAACTCCCCTATGGCCAGAATCAGAGCTCGTATTTAGAAGATGGTTTGTTGATTGGAGTTCAAGCAGTATATTGCCAACATGCCAGAGGAATCACTCCAAGCACTGCCCTAAGGCCAACCATCTTCAACTGATTCACTAATTATTTCCTTCCATTATAAATATTAAAAGTGATTTTCAGTTTTCAGTGTTCAGGTTCATTTGTAACTTTCCAGATAATAAGAGTTCCTGCTTGCATGCAGTAAAGGCTCTGTCTTACGTGTTTGCGGTCATCGGCAGTGAAGCGCGGCTTAGCCTGTAGAGTGGACCGCACGGCACCGGCGAGAGCGCCGAGCCTATCCACAGGAGCACCACACGGATGCTGCACGGGGGCCGAGTGATTCAAATACAGCTGGTCCCACGTGCTTGCAGTAAGTGAAAAAAAGGGGCGTTGCCGACTGCGATGACATCGGCCCGCCGCACGTGACTCACGAGCGGCGGCTGTGGCGGCGGCCGTCCTGATCGCGGCGCTGTAGCGGTGGCTGTGCCTGTGGCCGTGCCGCACACGTGCCTCACTGGCGGAGGCTTTGGCAGTGGAAGTTTGACGCACGGTGCTCGAACCACACTGGCGGCGGCCCGTGCGGGCGGCTGTGCCGCACTCGTGCATCACTGGTGGAGGTTGTGCGGTAAGAATATAGTTTTCAACAGTGTAGGTTTTATTTTAGCACCGTGCGGTGTTGGGAACACCGCCGCACGGCCCCGGAATTGTGCGTTCTCATGAGTGCGCGGTCTATGGCGGCAGATTCTTCCCGTTTCGCCGCCAATGACCGCAGACTCATGAGACAGGCCTTTAAGACATAAGCAAGACTTCCAGGCATGATGTTTTAAGGTTAAGGCTTTGATATTCCTGTGTGTGTGTGTGTGCATGTGTGCGTGTGTGCGTGTGTGCGTGTGTGCGTGTGTGTGCGCTTGACTTGTGCCAGCCAGCCTTTGATACCGCGCTACACCAACACCGCACGCAGAAACGCCGAGATTTTTCCCATTTCGGTAGAGATTTCACTTTTCTTTACGAGTAGCCACTCCTGATTAAATTTCGTCGTGATTATTTACACATTTTTAATAAAATCCTCCTCCCCCCACCCCCAAAATTTAAAAATTAAAAAAAAAAACAGCTCTCAGCCATAGAATGTTGGTGAAGGATCCGTCGTGTGATGTCACAATGCCCAATGCTCACAGATGTCCAATCGGATTGGATCCATTTACATATGCCTTTGCAGCAGCCCCAGCCCCAGTCCCTCCCACCCACCCCGCAGCCTGTGTCGAAGTGCATCAGTACGTGTGTGGGCATAGAGAAAGACGATTGGGGGTGATAGGGAATGGGTAACAGATGGACTGTCCCTACCCCTTCCCCTTCCACTCTCCCTCACCACTATTTCCCCTCTCTCCCCCACCCCTCTCCCCCTCCACCTCCCTCCACACTCTTCCCTCTCCCTCCCTACCCCATCTCCCTCATCCCCTCCCTCCCCCCTTCCCCCCCTCCCCACACCTCCTCCTCCCCTCCCCCCACCTCTCTCCCCACCCCCATCCCTCTCCCCCTCCCCATCCCTCTCTCCTCCCCCTCTCCATCTCCCTCTCCTCACGCTCTCCCTCTCCTCCCCCTCCTCCTCCCACCCCATCCCTATCTCTCCCACCCCCCTTCCCTCTCCCCCCTTCCCTCCCCACCCCACCCCCTTCCCTCTCTCCCCCACCTACCTATCCTCCCCCACCCCACCCCCTTCGAAGGTACACAAAAAAAAGCTGAATAAACTCAGCGGGTGCAGCAGCATCTATGGATCTGAAGATGGGTTTCGGACCAAAGCGTTGCCTATTTCCTTCGCTCCATAGATGCTGCTGCACCAGCTGAGTTTCTCCAGCTTTTTTTTGTGTACCAGTCTCTCTGTCTCTCTCCCTCTCTCTCTCTCTGCCCTTCTCTCTTCACAGCCCGCGGCTCTACTCATGCACGCCCGCTCCAACCCCCCTTCCTCTCTCTCCCCTTCCTCTCTCCCCCCCTCCTCTCCCCCTTTCCTCTCCACCCTCCTCCTGCCCCTCCTCACAAATTATTTTTTTCTAACATAAAATTTTCTCTCTCTGCCCCCCCCCTCGAGACGCACCTGAGAGGTGAGGGCTATTCGTCAGTGGATAGGGTGGAGATGGGATAAAAAAGCCAATTAAAAAATTAAGATAATATCAAGGGGTGTGATGAGTGTGTGTGTTTGTGGGTGCCAGATTCACACCCCACAACTGTGCTTTGGAGGAACAGACCCAACGGGTGGGTGGTTAGTGTGATGCCGCAGCCCCCCCCCCTCCGCCGCAAATGCACGTTGGGGAAACAGACCCAATGGGTCTGCACTTGGTCTAGTATTTTTTAAATCTAATGTGCTGAAGCGAGCTGGATGACATCACAATGCCTTTGCTCCTCGCGGCAAGCTGCACAGAATTTTCAATGCGCAGGGGCACTGTTTACCACGAGCTGCAAGTTACGTGGCCCAGCGGCCCCCCCCCCCCCCGGACTCTGGATTTAAGCCACTGAACACAAGATCAAGTCGTGCTGTGCGCTCCGCTGGGCTCCTTCAAGTTCTACAACATGGCGGCAGTCATTATCGCAGCACGGGCGCGGACAAGCGCAGTGGAAAAGTCGCCATGGCGGCCGTCACAGGGGACGACTTCTTCTCTGTCTCCCCTGCCCGATCATCTGTCACGCTGGTGGGTGGGCTTTCCCTCACGGAAGCCACGATCGGCCGGCCCTTCGCTGCTTTTCACCGTCCTCAGATCGCTCCGGGCATCGCTCTGGTCCATGCCGGCCGCATTCTAGCTCGGGCTGGTGCCTGATGGGGAGGATTCTGCTCTACGACCTGAGTAGGTGCTGCCTCTACCACCTCCCCCTCCCTCTCTACCCTCTCCATGGGGCAGAGAAAGAGAGAGGGAAGGGGCAGTGAGGTGGCTGGAGGGAGGAGGGGAGTGGGGTTAGAGAGGGAGGGGTGGAGGGGGGTGGTGGAGTGGGGGATGGAGAGGGGGGGTTGGAGAGGGGGCGATGGAGGGGGGGATGGAGAGAAGGGGAGAAGAGGGGGGAAGAAGAGGGGGGGAGAGGGGGGAATAGGGAGGTGCAGAGGGGGGAGGGGCCCTTCTTCTCTGCCCCCTCCTCTCTGCCCCCCTTCCTCTCTGCCCCCCTTCCTCTCTGCTCCTCCTTCCTCTTTGCCCCTCCCTCCCTCTCTGCTCCTCCCTCGCTCTCTGCACCCCCCCTCCCTCTCTGCTCCCCCTCCCTCTCTAGGAAGTGGTGAATATTGGGACATATGGATGTGGTGGAGTATTGCGTTCCCAGCCCTCCCCTGTGATGCCACACCCCCCACCCCTCAATCCCTACCCACTCCCTCTCCCTCTCTACCCCACACCCCCCTGAGCAGTTGGGGGGTATGTGTGAGTGGATAGGGTGGGGAATGGGGTAAAAGGATGGAATGAATAATATTAATCTAATATCAAGGGGGGTTAGTGTGTGTGTGATGCCGAAGCCCCCCCCCCCCCGCAACTGCGCGTTGAGGGGACGGGACCCAACGGGTCCCCCTTGGTCTAGTTACAATATAAATTCAAGAATTTCTGTCTTCATAAGTTACTTAGAGTCAGAAAGTGAAATCAAGTAATGAAAAATTGCCCAAGGCATTAACAGAAATATTTCAGAAGGACTTCTAAAGGATATAATTTTCGTCTAGAGGATATGAAATAAAAGCATTCATGCACAATAGCTTTTAGTCTGTTTATACATCTATTTACTTTAGATCCTGCCATTTGAGCTTAAAGTGCTTTGGCATAAAGATAGTTTTAATTATACAACGAGTTTAGAGATACAATACAATACCATTTTTTTTATTTGTCTTTTGGACAAATTTGTCATTTGGACCCCTTGAGGTCCAAACGAAATGTCGTTTCTGCAGCCATACATTACAAAACGAAGAAGACCCGACACAATTTACACATACATCCATCACAGCGCTGTGTTGCCGTCCGCCAGACCCGCGGTTGTAGCCTCCGAATCTCCGGGGGTCGGGCCGCAGCAGCACTTGTTTCCACCACAGCTCCACCCGCTCCGGACTCGGCCAGCCCCGTGATGGTGAGTAGTCCGCAGCTCCGCAACTGGAGCCCCAGGTCGTTCCTGGTGGAGGCCGCTCCACGTTGCCCAGCCCCAACGACAACGGAGACCCGACAAATAAAAGGTCGGGTCTCCCGTGCAGGGGAAAGATTTTAAAGTCCCCCCCCCCACCCCCCCCACAACACACATACCCCGACAAAAAAATAAATAAAAAACTACATAAAAACGAGACAAAAATAATAAAAAGACAGACGGACTGCAGAGGCCGCTGCAAACGAGAGTCGCGCCGCCCACCGGTCTAACAAGCTAACATACAAGCTAACATGCTGCTGTGGGACTTAAAAGTTATTATTTGAAACCGTACAATTTCAGCATGAATTTCAGCATCATTGGGAAGCAGTATTCACAGAGCGCTATGGTTAACGAATCACCATGCCTCTTTAGCAAACATCAAACGTTACGATGGTTGTTATAGCTTAGGTAAAGTTCAAACTGTCAGTTTTACAACAACATGAATTGATATGCAAATCTGTATTTTTCATTCTCATCAACAGATCCTAAATTTCAATACCAATTCATGCAGTGAGGCTATATCACAATGTTCTATTCCATTAATTAAATATGCATTAGCATCTGTCATGTGCAGCTCTAAAATCTATCCAGCTTTTTTCCTTAGTCCCCACATTATTTAAAAAAATATGCACCATCATAATTCTGTTTCAAAATACTCGATCAACATTTTTCCAGAAAATGAAGAACATGTTTGGCAAAGTAAAACAAAAATTGGTTACATTCTGCTTGGAATATTGTATACGTTCGGTCGCTACACTAGGGAAAGGTTGTGGTAGCAACAGAGAGAGTGCAGAGGACACCTGGTCTGGGGTAGACACAAATGCTGGAGTAATTCAGCGGGACAGGCAGCATTCCTGGAGAGAAGGAATGGGTGATGTTTCGGGTCGAGGCCCTTCTTCAGACTGATGTCAGGGGAGAGGGCGGTACAGAGATAAAATGTAGTCAGAGACAATAAGACTGGTGGGAGAACTGGGAAGGGGGAAGGGATGGAGAGAGAGGGAAAACAAGGGCTACTTGAAGATAGAGAAGTCAATGTTGATACCGCTGGGGTGTAAGCTATGCCAGCAAAATATAAGGTGCTGTTCCTCCAAATTGAGCTGGGCCTCATTCTGACAATGGAGGAGGCCCAGGACGGAAAGGTCAGATTGGACATGGGAGGGGGAGTTAAAGTGCCGAGCAACCCAGAGATCAGGTAGGTTTAGGCGGACTGAGCAGAGGTGTTCAGTGAAAGGGACAGGTGTTGCATCTCCTGTGGTTGCAGAGGAAAATACCTGGGGAGGGGTTGGTTTGGGTGGGAAGTGATGAGTTGACCAGGGAGTTGCGGAGGGAACGTTCTCTGCGGAAAACAGAAAGGGGTGGAGATGGGAAGATGTGGCCAGTTGTGGGATCCCGTTGGAGGTGGCGAAAATGTGGGAGGAATATATACTGTATGCAATGGCTGATGGAGTGGAAGGTGGGGAGAAGGGGGACTCTGTCCTTGTTACGAATGGGGGGAGGGGGAGCAAGAGCGGAGCTGCAGGATATCGACGAGACCCTAGTGAGAGCCTCATCTATAATGGAGGAGGCAAACCCTCGTTCCCTAAAGAATGAGGACATCTCTGATGACCTGGTATGGAAAACCTCAACCTGGGTGCAGATGCGGCATAGACGGAGGAATTGGTGCAGGGGATAGAGTCTTTGCAGGAAGCAGGGTGGGAAGAAGTATAGTCTAGATAGCTATGGGAGTCAGTGGCTTTGTAATAGATGTGTCAATAATTTGTCTCCTGTGATGGAGACGGTGAGATCTAGAAACAGTTGGGAGATGTCGGAGATGGTCCAAGTGAATTTGAGTGCAGGATGGAAATTATTCGTGAAGTTGATTCAGTCAGTGAGTTCTGCATGGGTGCAGAAGGTAGCACCGATGCAGTCATCAATGTAGCGGAGATAGAGTTCGGGGATGTGCCTGGAACAGTGATTGTTCGATGTACCCTACAAAGGGGCAGGCAAAGCTGGGGCCCATGCGAGTGGCCATAGCTACGCTTTGGATTTGGAGGAAGTGGGAGGTGTCGAAGGAGGAGTTGTTACGAGTAAGGACCAGCTCTGGTAGGCTGAGGGAGAGTTAGTAGATGGAAAATGGCTGGTTCTGCTTTCGAGGAAAAAACGGAGGGCTTTAAGGCCATCCTGGTGGGGGATGGAGGTGTAGAGTGACTGGACATCCATAGTAAAGATGAGGGAGTGGGAGCCTGGAAAATGGAAGTCATTGAAGAGATGAAGGGTGTGTGAGGTGTCTGGAGACCTGGTCTGGATTGGAGGGCTTGTGGCGGCACCCAAGGTCACGACGAACCATCGCCTCTAGAGGGCGGCGTCTTGGTGGGGGAAGCGTGAGTCACGGGGTCGGTATCCGAGTTGTTATTTAAGGCCGGACAACGCCCGTGTCAGCTGAGGAGTAGGGAGCTGTATGCAGAAGAATAAACACGTCTAGAGCACACAACTTGTGTCCGAATAAGTTTTGGGCTGGACTCCTGCCAGTCCCCGCCACAATTGGTGACCCCAGATGCCCAGGAGTGTAATCCTGGAAGGGAAATTTTCTTAAATGCATTCTGCCGCTGCCGCCCGTAAGGCTGACGAGGCCGAACTCAACGCGGTCTCCCTGAAGCTGCCTACATTTTGGACCTCGCAGCCGAGGGTTTGGTTTCGACAGGCCGAATCCCAATTTCACATCTGCGGAGTTACAGCTGACGAGACTCGCTATCACTATGTGGTAAGCTCCCTTGACCAGCAGACGGCCGGTCGGGTCATTCCTTACCTGGATAACCCGCCGGTTGTGGAGAAATACACAGGCCTTAAGGAGCTGTTGCTCCGGATCTACGGGCCGAGCCGAATGCAGCGTGCCTGTCAGGTCCTTAACATGGGCGGGCTCGGCGAGACGCTCACGCTCATGGGCGACCACCTGCCCTGTCCGCTCTTTGAATTCACCTACCTGCAGCAGTTGCCATGAGACCTCCACCAGCAGCTCATGGGGGAGAGCTTTGAAGATCCCATCAGCTAGCAGCCCGCGCTGATGAACTGTGGATCTCTGACCAGCAGCAGGTGGGCACGCTGGGAATACCTGGAGCCGCTGGATCCCCAGAATCACTGGACCGGATTGATTCAATGACCAGGCTGGCCCAGAGACCCAGGACCACGACCTGGCAAGAGGGCCACAGACAAGACAAGAAGTACAGGAGAGGAGGATGGCTGAGCCACAGACCAGACAAGTGGCACAGGAGAGGAGGATGGCTGAGCAGGACCCAGGAGATCCAAGGAGAAGAATGTGGTGTTTTTACCACCAGCGCTGGGGTTCAGCAGCCCGTCAATGCTGCCAGCCATGTTCATTTTGGGGAAACAGCAGCGCCGGCCGCCGATAGTAACTATGGTAGCCGGCAGGATCCACCGACTGTACGTCTGGGACCGGCGCTCAGGGCTCAGATTCTTGGTGGATATGGGGGGCGGAGGTCAGCGTATTGCCCCCATCTGGACTTGATCTTCTTGCTGGTAAGAGGGGGCCCCCCGTTAACTGCTGCGAATGGCAGTTCAATCCACACATATGGCGTCCGCACGTTTCCTGTTATTTTCGGAGCGTGCCATTTCACCTGGTCATTTATCATTGCGGACGTGGCCCAGCCGCTGCTGGGCGCAGATTTCTTGCGGGTGCAGTCGCTCCTCGTGGATGTGAAGGGCCAACGTCTCATCCACGCTTCAACTTTTGAGAAGATCTCCTTGCGCTCCACTGTGCCCACAGCGCCGGTCAGCCACCCTGTAGTGACGGTGCACAATGTCTATGCCCAGGTTCCCGGACATTGTCACCCCCAAGTTCGGCTCGGCCAGCCTGAGGCACGGTGTCATGCACCATATTCTGACATCGGGTCCACCGCTCCACGCTTGCGCCCGTAGGCTCCCTCCTGACAAGCTCCTCATAGCAAAGGCGGAGTTTCGGAGTATGGAGGCCATGGGTATCGTTCAACGCTCCAACAGCCCATGGGCTTCCCCGCTGCACATGGTGCCGAAGGTGTCCGGCGGTTGGAGGCCGTGCGGGGACTACCGCCGCTTTAACGAGGCTACGACTGCTGACCGATACCCTATTCCCCACATACAGGACTTCTCAGCCCATCTGGCCAGGGCTAGGTTCTTCTCTAAGATCGACCTAGTCCGGGGATATCACCAGATCTCCGTGCGACCGGAGGATGTCCCCAAGACGGCAATTATCACCCCGATCGGGTTGTTCGAGTTCCTGCGGATGCCCTTCGGCCTCAAGAACGCCGCGCAGGCCTTTCAGCGCCTGATGTACACCATGCTGCGTAGGCTCGACTTCCTGTTTGTCTACTTGGATGACATCCTCGTGGCAAGTCGCTCGCCTGAGGAACACTGTGCCCACCTGCGTCTACTCTTCCAGCGCCTCAGTGACCATGGCCTCGTAATTAACCCTGGCAAGTGCCAATTCGGCCTTCGGGCTATCAACTTCCTGGGGCATCGGTGACACGGCACGGAGCAGTGCCTCTGGCGGACAGGGTTGAGGCAACCCACCAGTTCCCACGGCCTGCTACGGTACGTGGCCTCCGGGAGTTCATAGGGATGGTCACATTTTACCACCGATTCGTTCCGGCGGCTGCCGAACTTTTGCGGCCGCTTTTCAGTTGCTGACGGGCAAGCAGCGGCAGATACAGTGGGACGCTGTCGCCATGGCGGCGTTTGAAGGGGCGAAGGAGGCCTTGGCTTGGGCGACTATGCTCGTGCATCTATCGGCCGATGCCCCCACAGCCCTTAATGTGGATGCCTAGGACTCTGCAGTCGGCGGCGTTTTGGAACAGTCCGTTAATGGCCGTTGGCGGCCTCTCGCCTTCTTTAGCCGGCACCTGAGGGTTGTGGAGCAGCGCTACAGCGCTTTCCACCGGGAGTTGCTCGCCTTACACCTCGCAGTGCGGCACTTCCGGTACTTCCTCTAGGGCCGTTCCTTCATAGCCTTCATGCACCACAAGCTCCTCACATTTCCGTTTGCAAAAGGTTCGGATCCTTGGTCCGTCCATCAGCAGCGCCAGCTGGCGGCTATTTCGGAGTATACAACGGACGTCCGGCACATCGCTGGGAAATGCAACCACGTGGCGGATGCTTTGTCCCGTCCGGCAATTGCAGTCGTGCTTAACCCGGCCTCTGGAATAGATTACTCCGACTTGGCGGCGGCCCAGCTGGCAGACATTGAGATGCCGGCGTACCACACCGCGATCTCTGGCTTGGTGCTTGAGGTTGGGTTCCTCGGGTTCCATCCTCTGTGACGTATCCACGGGTCAGCCGAGGCCTATCGTTCCAGCGGCCTGGCACCGTCGCATGTTTGATTTGATCCATGGGCAGGCCCACCCATCCATCAGAGCCACAATCGCTCTGGTAGCTGTAAGGTTTATGTGGCACAGACTTCGGAAGCAGGTCGCTCGCTGGGCCCGGGCGTGCATCCCGTGCCAGACATCAAAGCTGCATAGAAACGTCCGGGCGCCCATTCAAGAATTCGCAGTGCCACGCCGGCGGTTCACATACACGTGGACATCGTGGGGCCGCTGCCTCCGTCCCAAGGAGTTTCACACCTACTTACGGTGGTCGACCGTTTTACACGGTGGCCGGAGGCCATCCCGCTCACGGACACTTCAGCGCAGTCATGTGCTCATGCCCTCGTAGCAGCCTGGTTTGCCCACTTTGGGTTCCACTGCACATCACATCCGACCGGGGCGCCCAGTTTACATCTGAACTGTGGTCCGTCATGGCCCGCCTGTTGGGGATGCAGCTCCACCACACGACAGCGTACCATTCCCAATCAAATGGATTGGTGGAGCGGTTCCACCGCTGTCTGAAGGCCGCCTGAAGGATCGTCTCACAGGCCCTGTGTGGTTGGACGAGTTGCCGTGGGTCCTGTTGGGGATTCGGACGGCCCCCAAGGAGGATCTGTCAACGTCCTCCGCAGAGTTAGTATATGGTGCTCCGCTCACCATCCCCGGGGAGTTTGTCCCTGCTGCTGATGGGTCCCAGGAACCCCCGTCATCGGTGCTGATCCGCTTGCGGGAGAGGGTTGGCGCCGTATCTCCCATCCCAACGTCGCGTCATGGAGTGGCCCCTTCCCATGTGCCACTGCCACTGATGGGCTGCCCGTACATTTTTCTTCGCCGTGACTCTCACAAGTCACCCTTGAAGTCCCCTTTCGCGTGCTGCGGCACGGGCCTAATACATTTGATTTGGACATGGGAGGCCGGCGTGAAACGGTGTCTGTGGCTCGTTTGAAACCGGCCCACTTGAACCTGAGCGAGCCAGTCCATGTGGCTCAACGTCCCCGTTGCGGGTGTCCGCCGTCCTGGGCTTCTGGAGATTCTTCCAAACCGAGCAAGCCCCCGGGGCGCGGGATTGTACCTATGTGTTCGGACCGCCTCGTGCGACGTTCTGTGCGGTTTGGTGCCTCTGGTTCTGGGGGGAGGGGGGTCATGTGGCGGCAC
>CM075977.1:168248527-168272035 GCA_038087875.1 Malacoraja senta | reverse complement strand
TATATGGCTTCCCTGTCGCAAACTCTCCGAACTAAGAAAAGGTTGTACAATTATACTTATTTCTTATCAATAAACACACATTCTAAATCTGACTGAAAAATCTGCAGCCTAAGGGAAACAAGGGAGGCTGGACCCATATATAATTTAAACCAATAACAAGTTATTGGTAAATTTTGCAATGTCAGCCTTATTCTCAAATCTTGGCACAACTTTAGTACAGCTGCCCATTCCGGAAGGACAATTAGCTCCATTTTTGTTTTTAAATGACTCCACAGGTCTAAGACATTGGGTACTAACACGATGACGTAAGACATTAGATTCTGTTGCAGTGAGATGTGAAAAATGCCAGGCACTAATGCGGCGGATACGTAAAACGTTGGGAACTATTGCGATAAGACGTGTAAGACAACACGTACTAATGCAGTGGCGGAAGACATTAGGTAATGTTGCGATGAGATGTGCAGGACAACAAGAAATAACGCGGTGAGTTACTTCAAATACTGTTGCGGTGAGATTGGTACTGGTGCAGTGTAGTAAGACACATGGACAGCTTGTGTTGGTGAGAAACGTGAAGGTGGTTTAAAATAATATAAAGTATCAATAGGGCACTCGACATGCCGAGTTGGCTACTGATAAGAAGCACGCTAACATCAAATGGGGCCCCGAGGGATCCATACTACAAACTATAATAAAAAATAATCAGGAAAATTATAGAGAAAGAAAATGATCCAGAAGCACCCCTTGGTGAGAAGAAAATTGGTGTCAATGATAAGAAAAGGGAACATATGAAAAAGGAGTCATTATACTCGCAGCCATGGCAAAGAACAACAAATGGTGAAATAGCAGCATAGGGCCTGTCCCACTTAGGCGATTTTTGGGACAGGCCTTTTAGATAAGTGGGACCGGCCCTTTAGATTGTGCACAGTAGGAGAAACATAAGACTTATGTGGGAGAATTGTGGTGGCTGTATTGCCTACTGCCCTGCATTTGTCGGAAACGGCATTGACTGGGGATGTTTAGACAGAGTTATTAAAAAATAGGCATGATGAGGATTATAGACTGTCCCCATCCCATGACATAGATGTAAATAAATAAGCTGCAGTCCTAGTAGTTCTAATTCGGACAGTGGTCAGAATGACACAATTACAATGAATTACACAGTCTATGAGGAACCTTTGACAGCCTCAGAGAAACAGATAATTTTAAATGAACTGCCTGTTTTAAAGAGGAACAATGTCAATTAGTTATTTTGGGATAAAGTTAGATGAAGTAAAGGAGGCTCATAGGCTTAGTAATGATAATATTAATTAGATAGTAAAGATAAAAGTAACAACTGCAGTGTGGGTGACTTTGTCACAGAATGCCCAAGATGGGTCTTGGGTCACACAACAGGGATTACCTAATGACTGGAAGTTGAACTTTTAAAGGCAGTTTTTTAAAATGGGCTCTGAAGAGTCACACCAAACTGGGTTAGGATAACCTTGGTAAACCGGAGCCAAGCAAAAAGGTAGAAGATTATGCAGAAAGAAAGTTTGTGGCTTAAACTGAACATTCAGGGCAGGTGAACCCTGATAGAAATGATAACATGTTCCTGAAATTATTTCAGGATGTAATGGGGCCTCATTTAAAGACTATATTTGATATGTGGCTCCTGGAAGTGGCGGCGCTGCCTGGCAGCTGTGGCTCGCCTGCAGTCCGTCTGTTTTTGTTGTTTTCCTTTGTCTGTTTTAGTTTAGTTTATTAGGTTGTGTAAGTGTGGGGGAGGGGGGTTGGAGAAACATGGTTTTAGTCTCTTTCTTCGGGGGGATGCGACTTTTTATTTTCGTGTCCTCCGTCTCCGTCTGCGCTGAGGCCTAATGGCGGAGCTGGCGACCTCGGGGATGTGGCGGCGTTCCGGCGGTGGCCCGACTTGGAGCTGTGGCGGCCATTCCGGCGGCGGGCCCGACTTGGAGCTGTGGTGGCATTCCGGAGGTGGTGGTGGCGCGGCTTCGGGGCTGTGGCGGCGTTCCGGCATTCCGGCGGTGGACCCGACTTCGGAGGCCCGGCCGCGGGCCCAGTGGACGACATCGTCGGGAGCTCACAGGTCACAGTTTGGTGACCTGTTTTTCCGGAGCTCCCGCAACAACAGCCTCGTCCGCTGGACTGGAGGGCGGCAGCTTCGGCAGCTTCGACCACCCCGGCCGTGGAGTTTGAACCGGCCAGTTCGCGGAGCTGGATTCAGCCGCGGGACTGACTTACTTACCATCACCCGGCGGGCTCACAACATCGGAAGCCTGGATCGCCTCAGCGCAGAGGGAGAACATGAAGCGAAGAGACAAAGACTTTAAGACTTTTGCCTTCCATCACAGTGAGGAGGTGCCTGGTGAACTCACTGTGGTGGATGTGAAATTTGTGTTTATTGTGTGTTTTTGTTATTTTTATTATATGTATGACTGCAGGCACGAAACCGAAAGGTCTGAATGACAATAAAGGATACTTTGACTTTGACTTTGACTTTGACTTTGGTAGGAAACAATATAGGCATGATACCAATATTTGTCGTTTCCAACAAATTTAATGAGAGATTGACCTGGGCTTTGAGAGCTGAGGCTAATTTGTGAATAAAGGTCAAAATCAGCACAATGGGAGATGTTGGCAACTGCAAGTATAATAAGTGTGTGAATGTGTAGGAAGGAACTGCAGACGCTGGTTTAAACCGAAGATCGACACAAAAAAGCTGGAGTAACTCAGCGGGTCAGGCAGCATCTCTGGAGAGAAGGAATGGATGACGTTTCGGGTCGAGACCCTTCTTGACTGGTTAGGGTTAAGGGAAATGAGTGTGTGTGAATGTGTGTGTGAATGTCTGGGAGATTCAGTTTATTGCATGAGGGTGTGGCAACTGGCTAGTTATTTTTGATTTGCATGGAAAGAGGTGAAAAAGCATGAATTATGTGAGTGGAAAGATTATAAATTGTTTGTTCGATCGGTTCTGGGAGATTGTTGAATTAATTCTATAGTCCAGGTGGAATAGAATGTGACTGAATGATTCTGCTCATCCACGTGAAATATATTTGTAGTATCTTTTGTTTTAAGAGGTAGTGTCCCTTTAAGAAGTTGTGTTAGGGGGCCGCTGCAACCCATTCGTTTTCTATTGTTTGGTTATTTGTTAGAAGCTTTCAATGTGGAAATTAACTGTTTATTCTTTGTTTTCTTGCAAAGGTTTTAACAAAGGTAAGGTGCAAAGATGCATTTTTTGTCTAATCTGTGTTTTAAGTTTGTTTGTTTCTTCCTCATTCCTTCCATTTGAATTGATTTCAGAGAGACCCAGATTCCATATTAGCCATGTGGAATCCAGGTCAAAGTTTTAGAAATGTGATTGTCTCTATTCCGGACATGAGATGCCAACATTTCAGCAAGAAATTGGCATTTGAGGAAATTGTGATTTATATATACATTTGTACCAGAAATTTGAAATTGTTAAGGACGAACTGCAGATGTGTAGGAAGGAACTGCAGATGCTGGTTGAAACAGAAGATAGATACAAAAAGATGGAGTAATCAGCGGACTGCAGATGCTGGTTTAAACCGAAGATAGACATATTCTGTTTACATATTCTGTTGTGCAAGTAAATATTTCATTGTTCTATCTGGGACATATGACAATAAAACACTCTTGACTCTTGATACAAAAAGCTGGAGTAACTTGGCGGGTCAGACAGCATCCCTGGAGAAAAGGAATAGGTGACGTTTTGGGTCGAGACCCTTCTTCAGAGTTTCCTATTCTATTTGAAATTGTTATTTTGGGAGATAGATTAGAACAATGGGAGAAATCATAAATATTGCTTTTCTCAATAGCAATGTATTTCTGAAGGGTTTGAAAGATAATGCTCAAGTTCCAGATTACAGATTTTGAGTTTATAAATTATTTTGTAAATACTTGTTTTGATGCAATCACAGTGTTTGTCTTGTAAAATACAAATGAGCAGCCAGGATTCTTGTCTCCTAGATTGCAAATGTGTAAGTGCTTGAAGCTCAGTATGCGTCTGGTAAAATGCAAATACACAACCCTCTGAGATGAGGGTATTAGAATGGTGGATTGTCATGGGTTAGCAATGACCCTGTTGGAAGAAAAATAACCTTTGGCTTTTATTACCATCACATTCAGGTAATGTTTAACCTTATGCGGTTGGACATTCTGGAATGGTGCTCTACATCTACAAGGGAATTATTTCAGTATTTGTTAAGGGAGCAGTTACTGGGAAAAGGGATAAAAACACATAGAATTTGAAGAGGATTTGTAGGATATGCTGCAGGGCTTTCCACAGTTAATATGATTGATGTAGCAGGACTAAGTGAACAATAGAGGGAGTGCAGAGAAGGTTCACCAGACTGATTCCTGGGATGTCAGGACTTTCATATGAAGAAAGACTGGATAGACTTGGCTTATACTCGCTAGAATTTAGGAGATTGAGAGGGGATCTTATAGAAACGTACAAAATTCTTATGGGGTTGGACAGGCTAGATGCAGGAAGATTGTTCCCGATGTTGGGGAAGTCCAGGACAAGGGGTCACAGCTTAAGGATAAGGGGGAAATCCTTTAAGACCGAGATGAGGAAAAACTTTTTCACACAGAGAGTGGTGAATCTCTGGAACTCTCTGCCACAGAGGGTAGTTGAGGCCAGTTCATTGGCTATATTTAAGAGGGAGTTAGATGTGGCACTTGTGGCTAAAGGGATCAGGGGGTATGGAGAGAAGGCAGGTACGGGATACTGAGTTGGATGTTCAGCCATGATCATATTGAATGGCGGTGCAGGCTCGAAGGGCCGAATGGCCTACTCCTGCACCTATTTTCTATGTATCTATGTATCTATACAAACAGCTGAGAGAGAAGATGGAGATGATACAGGGAATCGCAGCAGCTATTTAAAGATGGCAAGACATTGAGTAAAGCAGAAGGGGAAGTAGTGAAAGTATTTCTTAAGGAGGTGAAAATATTCAAACCATATGAGGGGAGAATATATAGAATTTTAGGGTGAGTAATATTTATCAGGAAGAACATAGGGAACAGGTGTGGGGTGTTTCCACTGTTTAATGTCTCAGGGCCAGGGTGGCATTATGATGTTAGTCAACCACCTAGTCTCTGGTATCGACTAAGCATTTTTGGTCCAGTTGCCTTCTTTATACTGATTGCGGTGTCGGGGGAGGGGGGGGGGGGAAGCTGGAAGAAAAGTGGGCTCAGGACAAAGCCTGGGAAGCGATAGGTGGATATAGGTGAGGTAGATTGTCCGACCACCTTTAATAGGAAGGTGGTTGGACAAAGGCCAGAGATTAAAAGACAAAAAGTGTAAGATAAAGTACGACTGAGGGGAGGGGGATCTAGAGCAGAACTGTGGGATATAGAGGAGACACGTGTTCCATCACAGGAGATAGACTATTAACTGACGTCTATTACAAACCTACTGACTCCCACAGTTATCTGGACTACACTTCTTTACACTCTGCCTCTTGCAAGGTCTCTATCCCCTAATCCCAATTCCTCCGTCTCTGCCGCATTTGCTCGCAAGATGAGGTGTTCCATACCAGGATATCTGAAATATCCCCATTTTTTAGGGAATGGGGGTTCTCCCCTTCTATCATAGATGAGGCCCTCATACGTGTCTTCTCAGTATCCTATAGATCTGCTCCCCCCAGTTGCAACAGGGACGGCGTCCCCTTAGTCCGCGCCTTTCACTCCATCAGCCGTCGCATACAACACATCATTCTCTGACATTTTCATCACATCCAATGGGGTACCACCACGTCGCATCTTTTCATCGCCACCCTTTTCCGCTTTCCACAGAGACCGTTCCCTCTGCAACTCTCTAGTTTACTCATCCCTTCCCACCCAAACCACCCCTTCCCTAGGTACCTTCCCCTGCAACCGCAGATGTAACACCTGTCCTTATACCACATCCCTCGGCTCCATCCAGGGACCACAACATTATTTTCAGGTGAAGCAGAGGTTCACTTGCACCTCCTCCAACCTCATCTACTGTATCCGGTGCTCCCGGTGTGGGCTTCTATATGACGGCAAGAACAAACATAGGCTCGGTGATCGTTTCACTGAACATTTACACTCAGTCTGCCTTGGCCTATGCAATCTCCCGTTTGCCAAACATTTTTTCTCCCATCCCCATTCCCATACTGACCTTTCTGTCCTGGGCATCCTCCACTATCAGAGTGAGGTCACACTCAAATTGGAGGAACAGCACCTCATATTTCGCTTAGGCAGCTTACAACTCAACAGTACAGTGTTTCCACTTTGAAGGAAATTACTCGAAATTCGTGAAATTCTGGTTATCTTCGGGTAATTTTAGGGAAATGAAATAATTTGGGGAAATTTCCCGGCCCGGTAAGCCTTCCCGAACTGTGCATGTGCGACTGTCGCCCTAACTGCGCACCCGCGGATACCGGGCCCACTGCGCACACGTGGAGAGACGCCAAAGGGTCCAATCAGGCCCGCGGGATGATTTGCGGAAAAAAGTATGTACCTGTATATTTACGACCATCCGCGCCTGCGCAATTGGGGGAGGCCCATCAGCTGCGTCACAATTGCAAATGGCGCCGGTGACGCAGTAGGGATGCTGTCTCCCTGTGCATGCGCAGTCGGCCCAGTATCTGCGCGTGCGCAGTTGGGGCGGCAGTCGCACATGCGCAGTTGAGGAAGACTTACCAGGCCGGGAAATACCATCAAATTCCAGGTAATTTGGAATTCTATTTCAGAATTTAAAAATTTGAGGTGTGGAAGCACTGCAACAGTATGAACATTGATTGCTCTAATTTCAAGTAACTCCTGCTTTCTTTTCCCCCTTCTTCCCCCTCCTCCACCCTAGTCGTCCTACCAGTTCCACTGTTTGCATCCCTGTATCCTTGTCATTAGCACATCTTTCCCAGCCAACAACGGGCCATTATGGACTCCACTCTTCCCAAGGTCATCTGTTGCTGGCCTTGTTTTGTACTGGCCTCCTCTATCTTTCAGTCTAAAGAAGGGTTCCGACTCAAAACGTCACCTATTCCTTTTTTCCAGATGCTGCCTGACCCGCTGAGTTACTCCAGCATTTTGTGTCTATTTATGGTGCAAGGGTGCTTGGTACACCCTATATAGATAAGGAAGCCAGTTTTTCAGCAGTGTGTTCGGTGTGAAAGTTCTGTCAATGTCCAGTATCTTTTGTCTGTTAGTTATATTCAGTCTTTAGTCTTTTTAGTTGCAACTCCATCGTTTGTTTGTTTTGTTAGTTATGATATGTGCAGTTATTAGTTAAGGTCTGCAAATATTTAATGCTTTGCTCTGATGCCATATACCCATTGTGCCTGAGTATCAAGTTTTAAATGCTTCTTCTGGACTCGGCGAATCATTGAGAATTTAGTGATCCTACACTATTTCATAAATAACTGTTGGCCAGTGCAACAGGGAGAAGTCATCTGCTGATCTTCAAAGTAATACCTCTACACTCAAATAAACATATTGATCCCTTATGAAAGGAAGCACCTTCAAAGATTTATCTCTCTCTCCCTTTGCATTAACCACTTAGCTGATTGACAAAACAGCTTAGACTTTGACGTTTACATAATGGAATAACATGTTAATATCTTCTGCTCTCAAGCGTGAAGGTAAATGGTAATGAAGCTTAATGAATCACACAAGGTGTCATTTGGGAAACCATTAAATGGCTTCAGTGCAGCAATTAAATACACCATTACAACATGTGAGTTAGGGAATGTATTTTATAGCTCTTGTGTTGATGGAAATGGCACATTGTTTACATTTTTCTGCAAAGACCACTTTAACGGAAAATTCAGCATCTGAAAGTAGTGAATAATTGCACGCCCAGGAACTTTAAGTTTTTGACTCGCTCCATTGCCGTCTGGTCGATGGAGACAGATTTGTGGATCCTCAGCTTTGCCCTCCTGAAGTTAACAATCAGCTTGTTCGGGCACCATTCATTTTGATTATCAATTTCCCTCCTTTAGTCTGATTCATTATTGCCCATTATTCGTCCAACAACAGTAGTTTAGTCTGCAAATTTAAAGATGGCATTGGAGCTGTCTAGCCACATAGTCATGGGTATAGAGTGTAGAGCAGAGGACTGAGAACAGCCCTGAGATGCTCCTGTGTTAATGCTCACCGAGGAGGTGGCAATTTGTACTAATTGTGGTCTGCCAATGAGGAAGTCAGGGATCTAATTACATGGTCAGAACAAAGAGGGATCCACTGAGAAAGAAGAGGGACCAATGGGACTACCTTGAACACTGTAACTTTGTTGGCACTTTGCACACTTTGTGAATGGTATACAAAACAAAGAATTTCATTGTGACATGTCACATGTGATAATAAAGTATCATTTATTCATTCATTCATTCATTTATTCATGGGGATGAGCAGAGACCCAGCACCCTGAGTTGGATAACAAGTTTGGAGAGGATGATGGTTTTGAATGCCAAGCTGAATCCAATGAACAATGGCCTGACGTACATGTACATATTGACCAGTGCAGAGTGGAGAGCCAGCGAGATCGTATTCCCGTTGATCTACTTTGGGGGTCGGTGAATTGTAGAGGGTCCAGGTCGTTACTAATGGCCCTGTCCCATGGGTAGGCGGTTAGTGGCGGTGAAGCGCGGCGGGGACCGCGCGGCTACCGCGAGAGCGCCGCACGGATGCCGTGCGGGGGCCGAGTGATCTCGGTACGGCCGGTCCCACGAGCTTGCGGTACGTAAAAAAAATTAAACCTTACCGGAAGCTGTTGCCGCGCGTATGCCGGATGATCACCGCACGGCCTGTCCCACGAGCGCGGCGTCGGGTGATGACGACATCGCGCAACGCAATGCGCTACGCGATGACGTCAATTCGGCTCGCGGTGCTGTGGCGGTGCTAGTGGTGCTCACGGCGCACTGGCGGCGGCTGTGGCGGTGCTCGTGCCACACTGGCGGCGGCTGTGGCGGTGCTAGTGCTGCTCATGGCGCTCATGGCGCATTGGCGGCGGCTGTGGCGGTGCTCGTGCCGCATTGGCGGCAGCTGTGGCGGTGCTCGTGCCGCACTGGCGGCGGCTGTGGCGGTGCTCATGCCGCACTGGCTGTGCGGTAGGACAACATTTTTGAACGTTGTCGACATTTTGTGAGCACCGTGCGGTTTTGTGAGCACCGGCGGTGTGCGTGGGACCGACCCCGTGGGCCATGCGCGGTCTCTGGCATCCACGAGCGGTCCCAACTTCCTGCTTAACCGCCAGTAACCGCATACCCGTGAGACAGGCCTTTAAGGCAGCCTTACAACCTCTCACAGCACTTCACCGTGGACGTTTGTGCCACCAGTCAATAGTCACTGAAGCATGTCGCCTTACACTTCTTGTTGTCATTTTACAGCGGAGAGAAAACTTGGACCTAGTAAAATTGAAGATGTCTACAAAACCTGCAGCCAAATTGTTTGAGCAGGCTTTAAGAATGTGGTCAGGTATATCATCAGGGTCGGAGGCATTGAGCTCGTCCAGGAGTGATGCCCCTCTGTTGCTTAAGCTACCATTTAGTTTCACCTTGCAGGAAGAGACAGCGTAAACCCCACCACAGTGGACGAACATCAGTCTCATTCTCCAGATTAGACCAAAAGTTTTTTTTTGCTTCTCTGAAGGCACAAACTCCATTCCTGAGCAAATGACCACATCTCTGTAGCAACTTCCTGTATGAAATCTAAACCGACTCTTGGGGAACCTTGTATGGTATATGACCCAGATATTAATTTTGCATCTCAGATCAATGTAAGATCAGAAAAACCTCATCTTCATAATTTCCCCTGATTCTGCATCTATTTCAGGTCATCTCTGTTGAAATCTTTGCCCATGCCTTCGTTTAGTCGAGACTGCCACCACTATGCACTTCTGGGCAGTATTCCTTTATGCAGTTTACATGTCAACCAAAGCTCTGTTTTCCATGCCCAAATTAATTCCAAGCGCCAAATTCCCAACCTCTACTGACTCTCATTAAAATTCTCTTAGCTGTTTTCAACACTAAACAGATGACATATGTTGTTGCAGATTGAAGTTTGTGATAGACAGGTGACAGTCTTCCTAGTGTTAGTTGGAGGAAATTTCTGGCAAACTCCATTCTTGAGCAAATGACCACATCTTTGTGGCAACTTCCTGTTTCAGCCTATTGTGCCACGGGGTAGGAATTCCAAGAATTTACTGATGGAAATGCAATGAATTTCCAAATCAGTATGATATAGGTTTCAAGGTTTCTAGGTGACTTTATTGTCACATGTATCAATTAACGTACAGTGAAATTCGAATTACCTTACAGCCATACTAAAAAAAAGCAACAAGACGCACAACTACATAAAAGTTAACGGAAACATCCACCACAGTGGATTCCCCCATGTTCCTCACTGTGATGGAAGGCAATAAAGTCCAATCTTCTTCCTCTTTTACACTCCCGCAGTCGGGGGAGTCGAACCATCCGCAGTCGGGGCAATCGAAGTCCCTGCATCGGGCCGATCGATGCTCCTGCGGCTTGGAGTTCCCGAAGTCGGTCTCTAACCAGAGACCGCGAGCTCCACAATGTTAAAGTATATAGTATAGAAGAGAACATGCAGACAGCAGCTTTCTAAGCAATGCTGTCCTTGTCATTCAAAATGGCAGAGTCATCGAGTCATTCAGCATGGAAACAGGCCCTTCAACTCAACTTGTTCAAGCCAACCAAGATGCCCAATCTACACTAAACCCACCTGCCTGCGTTTGGCCCATATCCCTCTAAATCTTTTCTATCCGTGTATCTGTCCAAATGTATTTAAAATATTGATATTGTACTTTCCCTCTGGCAGCTTGTTCCATATACCCACCGCTATCTTTGTGAAAAAGTTATTTCTAATTCATATATATTGCAACATTCACCTTTTAGAATAGTTAATGAAAAATTTAAATATCTTGGAATTTATGTGACAAAGAAATATAACTCTATTTAAATCAAATTTCATGCCTTTACTTAATAAACTGCATAAGAATATTCAATACTGGAAAACACTTCTCATTTCAATGCTCGGTAGAATTAATGCTATAAAAATGATTTTCCTTCCGCAATTGCTATACCTCTTTCAATCAATATATCTCCCCAAAAAATTATTTTAAAAAGTCGATTCTATTGTGACAAGTTTTATTTGGGATTATAAGAATCACAGAATAAGCAAAAGACACCTATGTAAACCCAAGACCAAAGGAGGATTAGTTTTACCAAACTTTTTATTTTATTTTTGGGCAGTCAATGTAAAAAACATGAATTTTTGGTTGGAAGATATGGATCAACAACCAGACTGGTTAAAGATGGAAAAGGAAGATTGTTTACCTTTTGAAATTGGTCCGATCCCGTTAGCTCCTACAAAACTGAATAAAAAAATCTATAATGAAAACCCTATAATATATAGTGGAATTCGAATTTGGAAACAATTAAAAAAGGCATTACAATTGGATAATTTATCATTTTCCCTCCCCATTGCAAATAATCCTTCATTTAAACCCTCAGTGTTGGATAAAGGTTTTGTACAATGGAAAAATCATGGAATTAAAAAGATGGGACATCTTTATAGAAACGGTATTTTTCTTTCGATTCAGGAACTACAACTGAATTATGGATTACATTCAAATAATTTTTTTAGATACTTACAACTTAAAGATTATGTTAAATCACATACACAAGAATACAGAACCAGAGATTCTAGATGAATGTTTGAATAAACACCCTAATACAGATAAATTAATATCTTATATTTATAATACTCTTTTAGACAGTGACACGCCGTCGACGGAATTATATAGACTAGCATGGGAAAAGGAACTAGCCCAACCTATAACAAAAGATATTTGGGATGAAAGTTTACAACATATACATCAATGTTCATTAAATACCAGACACTCTTTAATACAATTTAAAGTACTACATAGATTGCATTATTCAAAAACAAAATTAAATAGAATCTTTCCTAATATCTCCCCTATTTGAGATAAATGCCAACACTCATCGGCTAATTTAACCCATAGTTTTGTAAATTGTATAAAAATTAAAAATTATTGGATGGATATTTTTAAAATAATCTCTGTAGTTGTTAATATTCAACTGGATCCCGATCCTAAATTAATAATATTGGGCATGTCAGAACAGTACCTAAAACTTACAACAAACCAAAGAACTTTTCTAGACTACAATATAATAATTGGGAAAAAAATTAATATTAAAATTTTGGAAAAACCCTGCGACCCCCACAATTAAGATGTGGATTATACATAGATACATAGAAAATAGGTGCAGGAGTAGGCCATTCGGCCCTTCGAGCCTGCACCGCCATTCAATATGATCATGGCTGATCATCCAACTCAGTATCCCGTACCTGCCTTCTCTCCATACCCCCTGATCTCTTTAGCCACAAGGGCCACATCTAACTCCCTCTTAAATATAGCCAATGAACTGGCCTCAACTACCCTCTGTGGCAGAGAGTTCCAGAGATTCACCACTCTCTGTGTGAAAAAGTTTTTCCTCATCTCGGTCTTAAAGGATTTCCCCCTTATCCTTAAGCTGTGACCCCTTGTCCTGGACTTCCCCAACATCGGGAACAATCTTCCTGCATCTAGCCTGTCCAACCCCATAAGAATTTTGTACGTTTCTATAAGATCCCCTCTCAATCTCCTAAATTCTAGCGAGTATAAGCCATGTCTATCCAGTCTTTCTTCATATGAAAGTCCTGACATCCCAGGAATCAGTCTGGTGAACCTTCTCTGCACTTCCTCAAATTTGGAGACCAAAACTGTACGCAATACTCCAGGTGTGGTCTCACCAAGACCCTGTACAACTGCAGTAGAACCTCCCTGCTCCTATACTCAAATCCTCTTGCTATGAAGGCCAACATACCATTCGCTTTCTTCACTGCCTGCTGCACCTGCATGCCTACTTTCAATGTAGGCATTATGGAGATGTCGGAGACCTTATATTTGGAAAAAATTAGATATGTCTTAATTGACAAACCAGAATTATTTACTAAAATATGGTCTCCATTTATAGATTATCTGAAGGGGTAGACTGGGCCGGCGAGGAGGCCTGACTGAAACCTGAACCCAGGACTGGATGAATAGTTATGTTTTCTGACCTATGGACCTTTCTCCCAAGTTGTATTATTGATAGTTTATCTTACTTTTTTAATTTCTTCTTTTAATTTCTTTATTTCTTTATTTTCTTTATTTTTATTATTTATAAATATAAATAAATATTTAGAGGCAACGTTAATATGTAACCGATAAAGGAGGACCCCAGCTGCTTTGGTAATTGGGTACCTGGAACCCTGGATACTTAATATGTAATCATTATACAAAGTTTGTAATGGGTTGGACTATGATATGCAGATACCTCTAATAAAAAATTTAAATATTAAAAAAAAAAAAAAAGTTATTTCCCAGGTTCCTATTAAATCTTTCACCTCATACCTTAAAACTATGTCCTCCAGTTCTTGATTCCCCTACTCCAAGTAAAAAACTGCGTGCATTCACCCTATCATTCACCCTATCTATTCCCCTCATGATTTTATACACATCTATAAGATCACCTCTCAGTCTCCTGCGCTCCAAGGAATAAAGTCTTAGCCTGCTCAACCTCCCCATAGTTCAGACCCTTGTCCTCATAAATCTCTGATATCTGAGATCCTCTGCACTCTTTCCAGCATAATGATGTCCTTTCTCTAGCAGGGTGATCAAGACTAAACACAATACTTTAAATGCGGCCGCACCAATGTCATAGTTATACAGATATGCTGTTGTATAGCTATGGCATGTAGTTGGTGTGCATTTTATTAATGGTACACCCAGCCATTGCCCATAGCCATGGAATATCAATTCAGCAGATTGCGTTGTCATAGATGCTGTTAAGCTTCTCAAGTGTTCTTCGAGCCAAACTCAACCGCGTAGAGCTAATAGGTCTTGATGTTTCAATCCCTGTAGTAAGTCAGCACTCTTGATATTTGCAGTGTAATTGGCGGGGTGAAAGGTAGGGTAGGTACGTCATCGGGGGCATCAGGAGGGCACCCTCCTTCTTTGATGTTGCATTGATAAGCCCACAATGTCTCCAGAGGGCTCAACGGTGATACATGGTGTCCCAGGTACACCCTCCTCAATTCCATACCCTCCTGTCTTCATCTTGCAGCCCAATTGTTATCTTTCCTTTTGATCCAAAGCCAATTGCAGCTTTTTCCTGCATAATTTGATAATGACTTGATTGCTTGTTGGAGCGACCCCTCACCCCCATTTTCTTTAATAAACTGGTCGTAGATGTAACAACAAATCCCCTGCATCCCACTTCCACAGAGAAAATCTTAGTCTTCCAGCCATTAAGGGCAGCTTCAGTTGCCAGTTCAGAGTACTTGGTTTTTTTCCTCTCATAAGCTTCTTCAACACCATATTCCCATGGAACTGTCAATTCCACAACGTATGCCAACTTGGCTGTTGTGGACCACAGGACCATGTCTGGTCAGTGTTGTACAATGTCTGGGGAAAACACAAGCTTTTTTTCTGTCCACTTCCATTTTCCAATCTCAAGCAGGCTGCAGAATGCTTGCATCCTTTGATGTTATCTGGTGCTTGGAGGTTGGCCTGCTGGTACAAATGTTGTGACATGGACATTTCCTGCCGATGTTTGTGGGGAAGCATTTGTGATCGTTCGCCTCTGTTCAAGGATTGATGTCAGCTATCTGAGAACTTGGTTATGCCGCCAAGTGTAACGCCCTTGGGCGAGGCTCATAGTGCATCCTGTTAAAATGTGCCTTAGTGATGCAGGTGCTTGGCAAAGGGAGCAAGCGGGGTCTTCTCCGTACCACTACTTCAGGTTCTGGGGTGATGGTAGAACATCATAAGTGGCTCTGATGACAAAACGTAGTCGAGATCCCTCCATTTGCCAGATGTCACGCCAGCTGAGCTTCCTCTTTTCCAGGCACTCCCAGTTAGTCCATTGGTCCTGCTTGGCCATTGAGATGGCCTTGGTGCACCACTCTGCCTCCTCTCGTCTTCTCACCTCCTCCACCACGAGCCGTCTCTTCTGCACTGATGTTGCCTTGTGCCATTGAGGAGCTTTTGGGATGAGCCCGAGCCCGGCTCTCCCATGTTGGACTTGGCCAACCACATCCCAGAAATGAAGAGCAGACTTAGCACTCTGAACGGCTTCAGATGAGGTCCACTTACTCCACGTTGCCACACGGGGGGCCGCTGTTCGAATAACAGTATCTTCAGATTCAGTGAGGGTCATGACCAGCCTCGCTTTAGTGCATTTGAACTCTTCAACAAGACCTGCAATGGGTAATTCCAATTTGCCACTCCCGTACAGTCTGACAGCACTTAAGCATCGTGGAAGTCCAAGCCACTGTTTCACATGTGTGCTGATCATTCTTTCCAGCTTTTCCACGGTTAATGGGGATTTCATACATAGTTAAAGGCCACATGATTCTTGGTAGTATGCCAAATTGGAAGCACCACAGCTTGAGCTTTCCTGGTAACAAGGTCTTGTTGATGTGAGCTATGTGCGTGATGGTATCCTTTTTGAGTTGTTCAAATTGCTCGGTGTCCTTGAGCTTTGCATCATACCATCGGCTCAAACTCTTCACTGGCATTTCTGCAACAGTTGGAACAGGCATTCCGTCAATATGAAATATTTGATCCTTGACATGACCTTTGACAATGGAGATGCTTCTGCACTTGCTGGGTTAATCTTCATCCTTGCCCATGTGATGTTTTGATGAGGATTTTCCAGAAGTCTCTTGGTGCAGGGGACAGTTGTCGTTAGTGTTGTTATATCGTCCATATAGGCTCGTATAGGTAGCAATCCATGACCACACTGTAGCCGTTTTCCTCCCACAACCCATTTTGATGCTCTGATAATGAGCTCCATTGCCATAGCGAAGGTCAATGGGGAGATGGTGCACCCCGCCATGATGCCTACTTCCAGTGGTTGCCACGCTGTGGGAAAAGTCTGATGTTGTTTAGAGAGATTAGAGAGATTCCTTTATTTGTCATTCAGACCTTTCGGTCTGAACGAAATTTCGTTGCCTGCAGTCATACATATAATAATAAATAACAAAACACACAATAAACACAAATTAACATCCACCACAGTGAGTTCACCAGGCACCTCCTCACTGTGATGGAGGCAAAAGTCTTAAAGTCTCTGTCACTTCCCTCTTTGTTCTTCCTCTGCGCTGAGGCGATCCAGGCTTCTGATGTTGTGACCCCGCCGGGTGATGGTAAGTCAGTCCCGCGGCTGAATCCGTGCTCCGCGACGGGCCGGTTTAAACTCCGCGGCCCGGGGTGGCCGAAGTTGCCGAAGCTGCCGCCCTCCAGTCCAGCGGATGCAGCTGTAGTTGCGGGAGCTCCAGAAAAACAGGTCACCAACCTGTGACCTGCGAGCTCCCGACGATGTTGTCCACCGGGCCCGCGGCCGAGCCTCCGGATTCAGGTCGCCACTAGTGTCTTTGGTCGCCACCGCTGGAACGCCACCGCAGCCCCGAAGCTGGCCAGCCCCGCGTTGGTAAGTCCTGGCTCTGCCTCCGGAGCCTCGAGGTCGGTTGGTCGGTCGCAGTTGGAGTTGGAGGCCGGCAGCTCCGCCATTAGGCCTCGGCGCAGACGGAGGCAGAGAAGGGGGATACGACAAGAAAAAGTCGCATTCCCCCGAAGGAAGAGACAAAAATCATGTTTCACCCCCCCCCCCACACATACACAACCCAATAAACTAAAATTTAACTAAAACAGGACAAAAGAAAACAACAACAAAAGTAAAAACAGACGGACTGCAAGCGAGCCGCTGCTGTTCGACAGCGCTGCCACTTCCAAAATTGCAGATCCTGGAAGTAGTTTTTTTACCAGATTTGTTAGTATTGCAGGAACCTGAAAGAATTCAAAAGCAGTCCACAATAGCAAATGAGGAACTGAACCATAGGCTTTGGCCAGGTCGAGGAACAAGACATTGATGCCATATGACGACAAGTCATTGATGCCATATGACGCTGGTACGTTAAAGGCATCCCAAGAAGCCTGCTGCGCCAGCCTTTTGGATTGACGTATCAATGACGTATCAATGAAATGATTTTGTTTCAGATACTTTGTAAGTCTTTTCGCCACCACACTGAAAAAGATCTTGCCTTCTATGTTAAGAAGGTTTATTTGCCGAAACATTTGGGATCAGCACTCCCCCTGCTCTTCGCCAGGCTTTGGGGATAACTTGCTTTTCCCATGCAACCCTCATGTTCCTCCAGAGGAATTTCAGAATATCCTGGGCATTCTTGTAGACACAATACGGAACACCATTAGGACCTGGTGCAGAGGCCCTTCTTGCCTTCCTCACTACTTCTTTTACCTCACTCAGCTTGGGAGGGCTGATGTCAAATTGATGTTGTGGGAGTGAGATTGGTGGGATGTCAGCGGGGACAAAAATCGGTTCATCTTTAAACTCATCAGTGTGGATGGTTCTGATGTGTTCTTCAACCTCCTTTTTTGAGGCTTTCAGGGATCCGCTTTTCTCTTTTGTGAAAACGGCTTTCACAAACTTAAAAGGTTCTTTGTAGAAGGTTCTTTGTAGAAGTTCTTGCTTTTTCGTTCTTTTTGTGTCGTTTTCTTAAATTCTCATTATTTAATCATAATAACTTCAGTCCCAAGGTATAGGAAAACAAAAGGTGAGTCACTCACCATAGAATACTCAATTGTCTGTGGCACTGTCTGTGGCATTAAAAAGAAATCAATGCAGTCCTGGGAAATTTCTGTAAGTGCTTCTCTGGTCTAGTTATTGTCAGTTGCTTCATCATTGAATTTCATTTTGACAAAAAAACGTTTGACAAACAAACTCCCGATGCTGGGGAAGTCCAGAACCAGGGGCCACAGTTTAAGAATAAGGGGTAGGCCATTTGGAACGGAGATGCGGAAAAAAACGTTTTCACCCAGAGAGTTGTGAATCTGTGGAATTCTCTGCTTCAGAAGGCAATGGAGGCCAATTCTCTGGATGTTTTCAAGAGAGAGTTAGGTAGAGCTCTTAAAGATAGCAGAGTCAAGGGATATGGGGAGAAGGCAGGAACGGGGTACTGATTGGATGATCAGCCATGATCACAGTGAATGGCGGTGCTGGCTCGAAGGGCTGAATGGCCTGCTCATGCACCTATTGTCTATTGATTTAAAGCTCATCTAACTGTATGTTAAAATCTGACCTCTTAGAACATCCTATTGTATCTGCCTCAACCATTGCTCCCAGCAGAGCGTTCCAGGTACTCACCACCCTCTGTGTAAATAAATTGCCCCGCACAACTCCTGTAAACTTTGCCCCTTTCACCTTAAAACTATGCCCTCTAGTATTTGAACCAGGGCAAAGGTTCTGACTGTCTATCCTATCTAGACCTCTTGTAATTTTATAAACTTCTATCAGGTCTCCCTGCAACTGCCAGCATTCCAGGGTAAACAAGTCTGTTCAACCTCTCCCTGTAGTTTATATCCTCTAATCCAGCCATCTCCTCTGCAACCTTTCCAAAGCATTGTCATCCTTCCTGTAATAGAGCGACCGGAACTGTACACAATACAGTGGGTCAACCGATGGATTTTTTAAGCAAACAATTTATTCACAAGTGTTTGAAATAAAGTCCATTTCATAGAATGTCCTCTCTGATGCCTGAAATGAATGGGAAATTCCAGAGGCCGGTAATGACCCTCAATGCCATTTGAGCTTGTATGGTTTAATTATCAGTTTTCACACCGATTCCAAGGGGTCCAAGGAGCTGATCAATTGTGCCCATGTCATTCTCATGAAATCATGAGATTTTGGTTAATCAAATGATGGTGCACAACCCAGCAGTCGTCGCTCCATGATGAGGATTACTTCTCATAGTTCTTGGTGAATGCCTCGTCAGCGAATTCTGTCAATTGCATTTGTGATCTGAAAATCGGTCCATCGTTAACAGTAATGCCAGTCCTGACCCATTATCAGATTCTATTCAATTCACGATTGGCCTTCAACAGGTCTGAACAACATCCTCAAAGGAGTTGTTTATTGCGGCTGGTGTTAATGGACAATTTTTTTTAAAAGAGGAAAATCATATTTAATAACACGAAGACTCTCCAATATTTGTTCCTTTATTCAGACCTCCATTTTCAAATTATTATGTTTTTTTAATATTAGTGACAGGTCAATCAAAATGTTTTTTCTAATGTTTTTAGAGTTGGTGTAATGCTTGTGATGCTTTTTAAAACCCATTATGATTCCTTTGTGCATTCAATCTGATAATCTATTTTCCATTATCTTGTTTTTTTCCCATACGCTGCTCTGCATTACAAAATAGTCTGTCCTGAAAGTTTCCTCTGAAAATATGTATTTCAGGATGAAATTCCAAGTCTGGGTAAACCAGATTAATGAACCATTTACACAATGAGGCATTTAATATATTTATTGAGGAGGTTGGAAGCCTGTTCCAACAATATAATTTCAGGTTCTTCCTCTGGGGTAATGGATACAACTCACATGTAACAAGCATTCATTCAAAGATTGTGGAGGTTGGCTAATCAGGCCAGGAGAGTGGATTTTATCTGCAGGGAATTGTGGCTTAAAATGTTTTCTGGCAGATTTGGTACAGATCTGATAGTCTTCATGCATTTTGGTTTTTTTTCTTCTATTGATTACTCAAAAAACATTTCATCAGAATCTTCCTACACATTGTGTCTATCTAACATTTCATGCAGTTGTGCCAAGACAAGCAAAAACAAACTCCAAAATCAGAAAAGCTGATATCTTCTGACCTCTCGTCCCCAGGAATATAAACTAGAGGCCATACTTCGAAGAAAAATACATGAACGGAGAGGACTCAAAGTTTATAGAGTCATAGTCATAGGGTGATAGTGTGGAAACAGGCCCTTCAGCCCAACTTGCCCACACCAGCCAACATGTCCCAGCTACACTAGTCCCACCTGCCTGCGCTTGGTCCATATCCCTCCAAACCTGTCCATGTACCTGTCTAACTGTTTCTTAAACGTTGGGATAGTCCCAGCCTCAACTACCTCTCCTGGCAGCTTGTTCCATACACCCTCCAACCTTTGTGTGAAAAAGTTACCCCTCAGATTCCTATTAAATCTTTTCCCATTCACCTTGAACCTACGTCCTCTGGTCCTCGATTCACCTACTCTGGACAAGAGATTCTGTGCATCCACCCAATGTACATTGGTCATTACAAATTATATAGTGCACCAATAAAGTTGTTTAAAAAAACATATGGGATTGTGGGCTTTACACAGAGATAAACTATTTGAGCAAAGATATTACCATGACCTTTTATAAAACATAGTTTAAGTCAGAATTGGATGAAACACTAGTTGCGATTGAACCAATCATTTATCATCTTCAGGGAAGGTAGAAAGAAGTTCATAAGTTCATAAGTTATAGGAGCAGAATTAGGCCATTCGGGCCATCAAGTCATCTATTCAATCATGGCTGATCTATCTTTCCCGCTCAAACCTCATTCTCCTGTCTTCTCCCCATACCCCCTGACACCCTTACTAACAAAGAAACTGTCAATCTTCACCTTAAAAATATCAATTGGGCTTCCACAGCTGTCTGTGGCAATTAATTCCACAGATTCATCACCCTCTCACTGAAGAAATTCTTCCCCATTTCCTTTGTAAAGGTACATCCTTTTATTCTAAGGCAATGACCTCTGGTCCTAGACTCTCCCACTAGTGGAAACATCCTCTCCTCATCCACTCTAACGAGGCCTTTCACTATTTGACAGGTTTCACCGAAGTCAACCCTTTTCCTTCGAAATTCCAGTGAGTACAGGGCCAGTGTCGACAAATGCTCATCTTATGCCAACACAATCATTCCTGGGATCATTCTTGTAAATCTCCCCTGGACCCTCTCCAATGCCAGCACATCCGTCCTCAGATATGGGCTCATAACTGGTCACAATACTCCAAATGCGATTGACCAGTTCCTTGTAAAGCCTCAGCATTACATCCCTGTTTGTATATACTAGTCCTCTCAAAATAAATGTTACCATTGCATTGGCCTTCCCTACTACCAATTCAACTTGCAAATACATTTTTTGGGAATCCTGCACCAGCACTCCCAATTTCCTCTGCACCTCCGATTTCTAAATTCTCTTCCCATTTGAAAACTAGTCTATGCATTTATTCCTACTACCCCAAAATGCATAACTCCACACTTTGCTACACTGTAATCCATCTGCCACTTCTCACCCCACTCACCCAAGCTGTCCACGTCCTTCTGCTGAGTAATGCTTTCTCTACACTACCTGCCCCTCCACCTATCTTTGTACCATCTGCAAACATGGCCACAATGCCTTCCATCCTCTCATCCTAATCATTGATATATAACGTGTAGAGTAGAGGCTCCAGCACTTGCCCTTGCAGAACACCGCTAATCACTGGCAGCAAACCAGAAAGGCCCCTTTGTTGCCACTCTTTGACTTCTGCCATCTAGCCAACCTGATATCCATGGTAGTATCTGCCCTTTGATACTGTGAGCTCTCATCTTCTTTAGCAGCCTCTCATGCAGCTCCTTGTCGAAGGCCTTCTCAAAATCCAGGTAAACAACAGCCGCTGACTCTACTTTGTCTATACTGCTATCTAGAAACATAGAAAATAAGCGCAGAAGGAAGCCAATTGGTCCTTTGAGCCAGCACCGCCATTCATTGTGATCATGGCTGATCATCCACAATCAGAACCCGCGCCTGGCTTCTCCCCATATTCCTTGGTTCCGCAAGCCCCTAACTCTCTTTTAAATTCAACCAGTGATTTGGCCTCCACTGCCTTCTGTGGCAGAGAATTCCACAAATTTACAACTCTCTGGGTGAAAAAGTTTTCTCTCATCTCAGTTTTAAATGGCCTCCCCTTTATTCTGAGACTGTGGCCCCTGGTTCTGGACTCCCCCAACATTGGGAACATTTTTCTTGCATCTAGCTTGTCCAGTCCTTTTATAATTTTAAACATTTCTATAAGATCCCCTCTCACCCTTCTAAATTCCTGTGAATACAAGCCCAGTCTTTCCAAGCTTTCCTCATATGACAGGTCCGCCATCCCAGGGATTAACCTCGTGAACCTACGCTGCACTGCCTCAGTAGCAGGGATGTCCTTCCTCAAATTAGGAGACTCCAGATGAGGTCTCACCAGGGCCCTGTACAACTGCAGAAGGACCTCTTTACTCCTGTACTCAAATCCTCTCGTTATGAAGGCCAACATGCCATTAGCTTTCATCACTATCTGTTAACCTTCTTCACTGCATGTTAACTTTCAGTGACACACAGGTCTCGTTGCACTTCCCCTTTTTGTAATCTGACACCATTGAGATAATAATCTGCCTAAAAGTGGATAACCTCACGTTTATCTACATTATACTGCATCTGCCATGCATATGCCCACTCTCAACCTGTCCAAGTCACCCTGCAACTTTCTAGCATCCTCTTCGCAGTTCACACTGCCACCCAGCTTTGTGTCTGCAAATTTGTCAGTGTTACTGTTAATTCCATCATCTAAATCATTAATATATATTGTAAATAGTTGCGGCCCCAGCACCGAGCCTTGCGGCACTCCACTCGCCACTGCCTGCCATTCTGACAGGTACCCGTTTATTCCTGCTCTTTGTTTCCCGTCTGCCAACCAATTCTCTATCCATGTCAATATCCTACCCCCAATACCATGTGCTCTCATTTTGCCCATTAATCTCCTGTGTGTGACATCACAGGCTTTCTGAAAGTCTAGATACACTACATCCACTGGCTCTCCTTCATCCATTTTACTTGTCACATCCTCAAAAAATTCCAGAAGATTAGTGAAGCAGGATTTTCCCTTCTTCTTTGATCTGGTATTTTGTTGGTTCGCATGCTTGATCAATGGAGTTTTATCATTAATGTCTTATTATTATTAATGTTTAGTGTTTTCTGAGTCATTCGTAACTGTCACTGTTGTTACTTGTGGGCGGAGCACCAAGGCAAATTCCTTGTATGTGAATACTTGGCCAATAAACTTGCTTACTTACTTAAATCCATGCTGACTTGGATCAATCCTTTTACTGCTATTCTGCTTATGCAAATCCCTATAATGCAAATGCACCATTATTACTTCTTTAATAATTGACTCCACCATCTTCCCCAGCATCGGTCAGGCTAACTGGTCTATAATTCCCCGTTTTCTCTCTCACTCCTTTCTTGAAAAGTGGGACAACATTGGCTACCCTCCAATCCACAGGAACTGTTCCTGAATCTATAGAACATAGGAAAATGATCACCAATGCGTCCACAATTTCTAGAGCCACCTCCTTGAGCACCCTGGGATACAGACCATCAGGCCATGGGGATTTATCAGTCTTCAGTCCCATCAGTCTACCCAATACTATTTCTCGCCTAATGCAAATTTCTTTCAGTCCCTCTGCCTCCCTAGATCATCTGTCCTCTAGTACGTCTGCGAGATTGTTTGTGTCTTCCTTAATGAAGACAGAACCAAAG
>CM075977.1:167994930-168248327 GCA_038087875.1 Malacoraja senta | reverse complement strand
GGTGGGATCATGTTGAAGATGGCAGAAATGTTGGCGAATTACATGGTGGTTGCAAAGGCAGGTGGGGTGAAAGGTAAGGACCTGAGGAAATCTATCTTGATGCATTTGGGAGGAAGGAGAGCAAGAGCAGAATGACTAGAGCAAGAGCAGACATGGGGATAGATGAGAAGAAGCTGCTCTTAAAACTGCAGTTAATAGGTTCTTAGGCTCCTGTACCTCCTTCACACAGTAACAGTGATATGAATGCATGTCAAGATGTTCATAAGTGATAGGAGCAGAATTAGACTATTCAGCCCATCATCTAATCTGCAATTTAATCATGACTGATCTATCTCTCCCTCCTAACCCCATTATCCTACCTTCTCCTTATAACTCTTGACACCCGTACTAATCAAGAATCTATCTATCTCGGCCTTAAAAATATCCAATGAGTTGGCCTCCACTTGGCCTGATGTGGGTCTTTGATGATATTGAAATGCTCCCTCTTGGCTGCTTTTTGAGGAAGCTCTTCCTGGAGGTCAATACCCATGATGGCTGAGCAAAGTCCATCACTTTCGGCAACCACTTTTATTCCTGGGCATTCTAATTACTGAACCAGGCAGTATTGTCTGGTTAGGTTAACCAAAAGACATAGCATATGACAGGAACAAGCCCTTTGGCCACCCAGTCCAATGTGAGCATCAAGCACCCATCCATACTATTATAACCATATAACCATATAACAATTACAGCACGGAAACAGGCCATCTCGGCCCTTCTAGTCCGTGCCGAACACTTACTCTCAACTAGCCCCATCTACCTGCATTCAGACCATAACCCTCCATTCCTTTCCCATCCATATACCCATCCAATTTATTTATAAATGATAGAATGAACCTGCCTCCACCACTTCCACTGGAAGCTCATTCCACACAGCTACCACTCTCCGAGTAAAGAAGTTCCCCCTCATGTTAGCCCTAAACTTTGTCCCTTAATTCTCAAATAATGTCCTCTTGTTTGATTCTTCCCTACTCTCAATGGAAAAAGCTTATCCACGTCAACTCTGTCTATCCCTCTTATAATTTTAAAGACCTCTATCAAGTCCCCCCTAAACCTTCTGCGCTCCAAAGAATAAAGACCTATCTTGTTCAACCTTTCTCTGTAACTTATGTGCTGAAACCCAAGCAACATTCTAGTAAATCTCCTCTGCACTCTCTCTATTTTGTTGACATCTTTCCTATAATTTGGCGACCAAAATTGTACACCATACTCCAGAATTGGCCTCACCAATGCCTTGTACAATTTTAACATTACATCCCAACTTCTATACTCAATGCTCTGATTTATAAAGGCCAGCACACCAAAAGCTTTCTTTACCACCCTATCTACATGAGATTCCACCTTCAGGGAACTATGCACAGTTATTCCTAGATCCCTCTGTTCAACTGCATTCCTCAATTCGCTACCATTTACCGTGTACGTCCTATTTTGATTTGTCCTGCACTTCACACTTATCAGCATTAAACTCCATCTGCCATCTTTCAGCCTACTCTTCCAAATGGCCTAAATCTCTCTGTAGACTTTGAAAATCTACTTAATTATCCACAACACCACCTATCTTAGTATCATCTGCATAGTTACTAATCCAATTTACCACACCATCATCCAGATCATTGATTTATATGACAAACAACAGTGGACCCAACACAAATCCCTGAGGCACCCCACTAGTCACCGGCCTCCAACCTGACAAACAGTTATCCACCATTATTCTCTCGTACCTCCCATTCAGCCACTGTTGAATCCATCTTGCTACTCCACTATTAATACCCAACAATTTAACCTTCTTAACCAACCTTCCATGTGGAACCTTGTCAAAGGCCTTACTGAAGTCCATATAGACAACATCCACTGCTTTACCCTCATCAATTTCCCTTGTAACCTCTTCAAAAAATTCTAGAAGATTAGTCAAACATGACCTTCCAGGCACAAATCCATTTTGACTGTTCCTAATCAGACCCTGTTTATCCAGGTGACTATATATATTATCTCTAAGTATCCTTTCCATTAATTTGTCCACCACTGACGTCAAACTAACAGGTCTATAATTGCTTGGTTTACTCTTGGAACCCTTTTTAAACAATGGAATAACATGCGTAGTATGCCAATTCTCCGGCACCATTCCCGTTTCCAATGACATTTGAAATATGTCTGTCATAGCCCCTGCTGTTTCTACACTAACTTCCCTCAATGTCCTAGGGAATATCCTGTCAGGACCTGGAGACTTATCCACTTTTATATTTTTCAAAAGTGTCAGTATTCCTCTTCTTTGATCCTCATAGTTTCCATAGCTACTCTACTTGTTTCCCTTACCTCATATAATTCAATATCCTTCTCCTTGGTGAATACCGAAGAAAATAAATTGTTCAATATCTCCCCCATCTCTTTTGGCTCTGCAGATAGCTGTCCACTCTGACTCTCTAATGGACCAATTTTATCCCTCGTTATCCTTTTGCTATTAATATTGCTGTAGAAACCCTTTGGAATTACTTTCACCTTACTTGCCAAAGCAACCTCATATCTTCTTTTAGCTTTTCTAATTTATTTCTTAAGATTCTTTTTACATTCTTTATACTCCTCAAGCACCTCATTTACTCCATGCTGCCTATAATTATTGTTGATCTCTCTCTTTTTCCAAACCAAGTGTCCAATTTCCCTTGAAAACCATGGCTCTTTCCAATGATTACTCTTTCCTTTCAACCGAACAGGGACATAAAGATTCTGTACTCTTAAAATGTCACCTTTAAATGTCCTCCATTTCTCTACTACATCCTTCCCATAAAACAAAATGTTCCAATTCACTCCTTTTAAATCCTTTTGCATCTCCTCAAAGTTAGCCTTTCTCCAATCAAAAATCTCAACCCTTAGTCCAGTTCTGACTTTCTCCATAATTATATTGAAACTAATAAAATATTGAAATGATATTCCCAACTAATAGGCTCCAGCCTTTCATGCTCTGGTGATTCACATGTTTTTTCCAGATAAGTAGGTAGTTTTTGGATTACAAAAAAGTACCAGAAGGAAGCAGATTTATTATAATAGAAAGCATTTAATTTTCTTGCATGAAAAAAAATCTTTAAAAATGGTAAACTGGCACAGATTTCTGGTGTTTTCCCAATTACCTCCCACTTACACATAACATGCATTTCACTCTTTTTCTGCACCAGACGTAACTAGTTTATCCATCTATGCAAATCCAATCCCTCCTCGATTCACCCACTGTTCATGTTTCAATCTATAAATCTAATTTTCCAATGAGAGATGCAGCCAGTCATCGAAACAGTCTAGCCAGTTCACAGAAAGTTACCGTGAACAGATTAAGAACCGGAGGTTGCAGGAAATGACTAATGATGCATATGGCAACGTGTCCTCCTCCAACAAATTTAGGTTCATTAAATTATTTTCAATATCACATCAACTCTCACACTGCAAACAATGAACTCTGTTTGTCAACAAATATCTGCAGCAAAGAACCAAACCAGTGAATAATCTCAATCAATTCACTCCTCATAAAGGAACCATCTGCTTTGGTTGCTCTGCTTAGATCCAAGAATGATTGTTATCTAAATTTAGCTCAATGAAGTATCTCACATCACCCATTTCAAATGGATTTTGAATTTATCTCACAACTCTACAGATGAGACATTTGCTAGCTGCTGGGTGAATAAATTAACTTTCTGTCTAATTCAATTTGCCCTGACATTGTTATTGACGACAAACAAGTAATCGTGATCGGCTTTCAACACTCAACATATGTTGAATCATGGTCAATATTGTTACCTTGTGATTGACTAATATTGACCAACGTAAAGTGAGTACCAGAAACTGGAGTGTATAAAATTATGAGCGGAATAGATCGGGTAGATCATGTCTTGCCCAGAGGAGGGGATTCAAGTACCAGAGGGCATAGGTTTAAGGTGAAGGGGGAAAGATTTTAGAGGTATCTGCGCAGTAACATTTTTGCAAAAGGATGGTGGGTGTATGGAACGAACTGCCGGAGAAGGAAGTTCAGGCAGGGACTACCCCAATGTTTATAAAGAAATTAGACAGGTACATGGATAGGACAGATTTAAAGGGATACTAGACTAAGTGGGACCCATTGGGTCCCATGTTCATACAGGAGGGCTGGTCCCCCAGCGCAATATTCCACCTCTCCACCAATTCCAATACTGGTGGCCAGTGGGGGGGGGGGGGGCTTTCTGGGGTGCTAGTATGGGTGTTGTGGGCTGAAGGGACTGGTTTCCAGAGGGCTAGTATGGACATTGTGGGCCAAATGGATTATTGGGCTAGCAGCTCAGTCACTCAGGCCTGGTAGCTCAGTCACTCAGGCCTGGTTGGCTGGCAGCTCAGTCACTTAGGGCTGGTGGGCTGGCAGTTCACTCACGGCTATTTCTTGAAATTCCATTTCAGGCAGAGTGCAGGCCACCAAATTCAATCTCATAGCATTTCAGGCAGAGTGCAGGCCACCAAGTTCAATCTCATAGCATTTCAGGCAGAGTGCAGGCCACCAAGTGCAAGCTCATAGCATTTCAGGCAGAGTGCAGGCCACCAAGTTCAATCTCATAGCATTTCAGGCAGAGTGCAGGCCACCAAGTGCAATCTCATAGCATTTCAGGCAGAGTGCAGGCCACCAAGTTCAATCTCATAGCATTTCAGGCAGAGTGCAGGCCACCAAGTTCAATCTCATAGCATTTCAAGCAGAGTACAGGCATTGTCATTAAGGGCTAACAAATCATTTATTGTTAATACATTGCAGACTCACAGTTCAGTTGATTCACAGCTTAGAATCACAGTGGAGTCTCCCTCGCGATCTTCCAGAGTGACTGATTCACGTCCAGGCATCCGAGGTTTTATAGTCCTGCCCCCCCAGGAAAGGGCGTTACCTTCATCGTGGTGATTGACAGGCGAGAGGACCAATGAGCTGATCTCAAGATTTTTTAAACACTCATAACTTTTTTTTTTTTCATCGATCGGAAATATCCTCGGAGCTGCCTCAGCGGAGGAGGACTGTGAGTAAGGTGGCTGAAAATGATAGCGATATATGGTAGCGTTGTTTCTAAATTCAATATAGAGCGCAGACAGGAAGTGGTCAAGATGAGACTTTTAGTTATATAGATAGATGGGTCAAACACAGGCAAGTGGGACTAGTGTAAATGGGACATGTTGGTAAATGTGGCAAGTGGGGCCGAAGGGCCTGTTTCCACACTGTATGACTCTCTGTGACTGTATGGAGTGAAAGAAAAACTGTTTTAGCACTGCTAAGGAGTGCAAACACAGCCAATATGGATTAGAGTTAAAGCATTAAGGTCATAGTCATGAAGGGCATACAGCATGAAAACAGGCCCTTCAGCCCAGCACATTCACGCCAACCTAGATGTCCCATCTAACCTAGTCCTTTTGCCTGCCCATGGTTCAGCCCACGGTTCATATCCCTCTAAACCTTTCCTATCCATGTACCTTTCGAAGCATCTTTTAAATGTTATTATTGTACTGCCTCAACTACTTCCTCTGGCATCTTGTTCTATATACTCACCACCCTCTCTGTGGAAAAAGTAGCCCTTCATGTTTTTAGTAATTTTTTCCCTTCTCACCTTAAACCTATGTCCTTTAATTCTTTATTCCCTTACCATGGGGGGAAAAACCTCTGGGCATTCGCCCTATCTATTTTCCTTATGATTTTATACATCACTAAGAGCCTCCCATGTTCCAAGGAATAAAGTCCTAGCCTGCCGAACTCCCCCTGTAACACAGACCCTCGAGTCCTGGCAACATGCTCGTAAATCTTCCCTACGTGCTTTCCAGCATAAAGCCTTCTTTGCTATAGCAGCTTGACCGGAACTGAGCACAATACACCGAGGGGCTTCACCAATGTCTTGCACAACTGCAACATAGCATTCAAACTTCCATACTCAGTTCCCTTAGTGATGAAGGCTGGCATGCCAAAAGTATTCTACATCACTCTATCTACCTGCAAAACAACTTTCAGAGAATTATGTATGTACTCCAAGATCACTCTGCTCTACAAGAATCCCCAGGACCCTATCATTCACTGTGAAGATCCTGCCCTGATTTGGTTTCACAAAATACAGCACCTCACATGAACCCGACATTAACATTACATTAACATTAAACTCTGTTAACTATTCCTTGGTCCTCTTGCCCAACTGATCAAGATCCTGCTGTATTTTCTTGATAATCATTTTCACTAACTATAATACCACCTATTTCCGTGTATTCCACAAACTTACCAATCATGCCCGGCACATTCTCATCCAGATTGTTCAAATGGATGACAAACAACAATAGGTCCAGCACTGAACTCTGAAGCACACAACTAGTCATAGGCCTCGAGTCTGACAAACAACGGTGAAACATACTTCTACAAATACAAATGTCTTACAAACTTCTATAGATGCATCATCCCACATGAATAGAAGAAACTCAGCCCAGTCCATCATGGGCACTGTTCTCCTCACCATCAAAAGCATCCACATGAGGCATTGCTTCCTGAAGGTGATATTTATCATCAAAGCTCCCCACCATCTGGACCATGCCTTGTCTCACTGCTACCATCACGCAGGAGGGGCAGAAGCCTGAAGTCCCACATGACATGGTTTAGGAACAGCAACTTTCCCGCAATCATCTGATTCTTGAACTGAACAGTTGAATCCTAGTCCTATCCTGACAAGGGAACACTGTGGACCACCTCTTGCACTATCCTGGACTTACTTTCTAATTGTAGTTTTGCACAAATATTGTGTTTTTGCACAGGCTTTTTCTTTTGCTGTCTTGCAGAGTTTATGTGTAACATATGTCATTCATGTACAATGTATGCTTTTGGTACAATTTATGTTTTTTGTTATGACAATAAACTTAACTTGAATATCTACTCTGATTCTCGAATACATTCCTTTCTTCCCACAATAAACCCATCTCCCTATTATTGTGTCTTTATCGTCACCCACATTCCCCATTACCTGGGCACTCCTCCAATTGGATCTCCATACCTATTGCTCTCCTTCTCCTCCCTCTGTTTTTCCCATTTGCCACCATCTCTTCTTTATGTGGTTCCACTACCTTTCCTATCACATTCCAAAATCTATCAAAAAAAATCTGCAGCTTTTGCAACCTGTCTCTATCTCCACCTTTCTGTCCCCCACCTGACTCTTATCTGCCTATCAACAGCTCACCTGCATCCATTTATCACTTGCTACCTCTGGCCCCACCTCACTCCTGCACCTCTTTATTCTTTCAGTCTAGAAGAAGAGTTTTGGACTGAAAAATTGACTATCATTTTCCCCTCCATAAGGCTTGATGACAGAGAGTAAATAATCAAATGCTGATGTCGGAAGATCAATACTGAGAATGTCTGCTCCTTTGTAAAATCAGTGAGATGCCCACATTTTGATCACTGAGCAATCCTGGACCATGCAGAAGCAATGGAAATGATGCAGATATTAGCAACCATTTTGATTGGGTGGATTAGAATAGGCCGATATCAAAAATACTAAGAAACTAAATTTCTGTCAATGAAACTGAATTGGTACAATGCTGAGAACTTAATTCTGCACTCTGTATCTTCCCCTCTACCCAATAGGTATTGTACTTGAGTTTGACGTGATTGTATTTACGTATACTATTATTTGATCTGATTGTATAACATGTAGAACAAATCTTTTCACTAGACCTCAGTACACAATATAATAAACCTAAACCTAAATTGCCAAAAATAATCAATGATAAAGAATATGAAATTCATAGCAAGACTCTTATACTTCAATTGTTTACTCTACTACTCTGTTCACACTAACTTACTGTAGATGGATAAGCTGATAAGAATTAGCTCCAAGATGCCCCAGTAAAATTTTGCTTCCATAAATTAACGGTATCAATCTTTGAAGCTTCAAAAGTCGTGTAGTTCAGGTATCATAAATGCATAAAAGCTGCAGAAATATTAAAGGAAACTTTAATTTCAAACAAATAACAAAAGTTGATTCTTATTAATAACTAATTTCTTTCCCAGAGTGTTCGCAGGTGCTGGTGGTAATGAACCACTCCAATTTGGGAAATAATTACAGGGCTGTGGCACAGAGGAGAATGGGACTATAACCATATAACCATATAACCATTACAGCATGGAAACAGGCCATCTCGGCCCTTCAAGTCCGTGCCAAACTCAGAGCTGCTGTAGATTTGGAAGCAACAGCAGGAGAAGATTAGCAAGAGAAAACACTGATTGGCTCTAGCCCAAGAGGGAGGAGAGAAGTGAGTCAGAGGGGGAAAACAGTTGAAAAGGAGAGGCAAAGCACAGGCAGACTTTACTCAGCGCTGCTGTAGATTTGGAAGCAACAGCAGGAGAAGATTAGCAAGAGAAAACACTGATTGGCTCTAGCCCAAGAGGGAGGAGAGAAGTGAGTCAAGGTGGGGAAAACAGTTGAAAACTGAGGAATTTGGATTGTAAATTGGTAAATTAGGCAATTTATCAGTCAATATAAGCAAGACTGCTCTTAGGGAGTGCCCTGTGAGAAAAGTGTGAGTCTTTGGCTCGAGAGTCTTCGGCGAGGAGGCTACGTAAAACACTACAGAGGGAGAGACGAAAGAAGGAGATGTCAGGCAAGCTGATTCAGTGTTATTCTTGCAGTATGTGGGAGGTCAAGGACACTGCTGGTGCCTCTGGCTGCTACAAATGTGACAAGTGCATCCAGGTACAGCTCCTGAAGGACCGTGTTGGGGAACTGGAGAAGCAAGTGGATGACCTCCGGTTCGTCCGAGAAACTGAGTCGTTCCTCGACCAGTCCTACAGTAAGATTGTTACACCTAAGGTACTGCAAGAGAGAAGGTGGGAGACAGCGAGAAAGGGAGGGAAGCATGGAATGCAAACGTCCCCGGGTGTTGTACCTCTTGTGAACAGGTTCACCCACTTAGAAGCTGTCGGGACAGAAGACGTTTTAACACTAAGACTGGCTTGTGAAGCGAATAGGGCTGTTAGTCCAAAACCAAAAAGGCCAAAGTCAGGCAACGCCATTGTAGTGGGAGACTCCATTGTGAGAGGTATGGACAGGGGTTTCTGCGGCAACAGACGGGATTCGAGGATGGTGTGCTGCCTTCCTGGTGCCAGGATCCAGGATGTCACGGACAGAGTGCAGAAAATCCTCAAGGGCGAAGGTGAACAGCCGGAAGTGGTAGTGCATGTCGGCACAAACGATGTCGGAAAGAAGGGGATGAATATTCTGCAGCGTGACTTTAGAGAGCTCGGAAAAATGCTGATAAGCAGGACCTCCAGGGTTGTTATCTCCAGTTTGCTTCCAGTTCCTCATGCTGGCGAGAGCAGAAACGGGGAGATACGGGACCTGAATGTGTGGCTGAGGAACTGGTGCACGGGGCAGGGATTTAGATTCTTAGATCACTGGGATCTGTTTTGGAGTAAAAGGGAACTGTACAAAAGGGACGAATTGCATCTTAACAGGTGGGGGACCAGCATTCTGGCAGGCAGGTTTGCCACTGCTACACGGGTGGTTTTAAACTGAATAAGGGGGGTGGGGTGTCGAATGGGATAGTTGAGGATGGAGTTAAAGGGAAAGGGTTTCTTAAATGTGTGAGCGTAGAGACCGAGGGGTGTAAAATGAGGGTAGAAGCAAGAGGTAGCAAGGTGAAAAGTAAAAGTGGCAGGCAGACAAATCCAGGGCAAAAATCAAAAAGGGCCACTTTTCAACATAATTGTATAAGGGGTAAGAGTGTTGTAAAAACAAGCCTGAAGGCTTTGTGTCTTAATGCAAGGAGCATTCGTAATAAGGTGGATGAGTTGAATGTGCAGATAGCTATTAATGACTATGATATAGTTGGGATCACGGAGACATGGCTCCAGGGTGACCAAGGCTGGGAGCTGAACATCCAGGGATATTCAATATTCAGGAGGGTTAGACAGAAAGGGAAAGGAGGTGGGGTAGCGTTGCTGGTTAGAGAGCAGATTAACGCAATAGAAAGGAAGGACATTAGCTTGGAGGATGTGGATTCGATATGGGTGGAGCTGCGAAACACTAAGGGGCAGAAAACGCTAGTGGGAGTTGTGTACAGGCCACCTAACAGTAGTAGTGGAGTGGGGGATGGCATCATACAGGAAATTAGAAATGCGTGCAACGAAGGTAAAACAGTTATAATGGGTGACTTCAATCTACATATAGATTGGGTGAATCAAATTGGCAAGGGTGCTGAGGAAGAGGATTTCTTGGAATGTATGCGGGATAGTTTTCTAAACCAACATGTAGAGGAACCAACGAGAGAGCAGGCTATTCTAGATTGGGTATTGAGTAATGAGGAAGGGTTAGTTAGCAGTCTTGTTGTGCGTGAACCCTTGGGCAAGAGTGACCATAATATGGTTGAGTTCTTCATTAGGATGGAGAGTGACATTGTTAATTCAGAAACAAGGGTCCTGAACTTAAAGAAAGGTAACTTTGAGGGTATGAGAAGTGAATTGGCCAACATAGACTGGCAATTGATTCTTAATGGGTTGACGGTAGCTATGCAATGGAAGGCATTTAAAGACTGCATGGATGAACTACAACAATTGTTCATCCCAGTTTGGCAAAAAAAGAAATCAGGGAAGGTAGTGCATCCATGGATAACAAGGGAAATCAGGGATAGTTTCAAAACAAAAGATGAAGCGTACAAATTAGCCAGAAAAAGCAGCCTACCAGAGGACTGGGAGAAATTCAGAGTCCAGCAGAGGAAGACAAAGGGCTTAATTAGGAAAGGGAAAATAGATTATGAAAGAAAAATAGCATGGAACATAAAAACTGACTGCAAAAGCTTTTATAGATATGTGAAGAGGAAAAGATTAGTTAAAACAAATGTAGGTCCCTTGCAGTCAGAAACAGGTGAATTGATCATGGGGAACAAGGACATGGCAGACCAATTGCATAACTACTTTGGTTCTGTCTTCACTATGGAAGTCATAAATAATCTGCCGGAAATAGCAGGGGACCGGGGGTCAAAAGAGATGGAGGAAATGAGTGAAATCCAGGTTAGCCGGGAAGTGGTGTTGGGTAAATTGAATGGATTAAAGGCTGATAAATCCCCAGGGCCAGATAGGCTGCATCCCAGAGTACTTAAGGAAGTAGCCCCAGAAATAGTGGATGCATTAGTGATAATTTTTCAAAACTCTTTAGATTCTGGAGTAGTTCCTGAGGATAGGAGGGTAGCTAATGTAACCCCACTTTTTAAAAAGGGAGGGAGAGAGAAAATGGGGAATTACAGACCAGTTAGTCTAACGTCGGTAGTGGGGGAACTGCTAGAATCAGTTATTAAAGATGGGATAGCAGCACATTTGGAAAGTGGTGAAATCATTGGACAAAGTCAGCATGGATTTATGAAAGGTAAATCATGTCTGACGAATCTTATAGAATTTTTCGAGGATGTAACTAGTAGAGTGGATAAGGGAGAACCAGTGGATGTGTTATATCTGGACTTTCAGAAGGCTTTCGACAAGGTCCCACATAAGAGATTAGTGTACAAACTTAAAGCACACGGTATTGGGGGTTCAGTATTGATGTGGATAGAGAACTGCCTGGCAGACAGGAATCAAAGAGTAGGAGTAAACGGGTCCTTTTCACAATGGCAGGCAGTGACTAGTGGGGTACCACAAGGCTCAGTGCTGGGAGTCAATTTAGGAAAAATGTCGGTTTACAGGGTCCTTCCATCTTGACCCCACTGCTTAAAAATCACATTTTTAAACCTTCAAGTATAGACCACGCATTTAAAACCTGGCATAGTAATGGCATCAGTAGTATTAAAAACCTATATAAGGATGGTATCTTCTCATCTTTCGCGGAGCTCTCGTCTAACTATAACCTCCCAGCCTCCCACCTTTTTCGGTTTTTCCAGATTAGGGATTTTGTGAAGAAGACATTTCCCTACTTCCCAAATCGCCCTCCTGAAACCCTGACCGATATCATCTTAGCTTTAGACCCCAATCGGAAGAAATGCATCTCTATTTTATATAATTTGCTAGGGTCGGTTTTATTGAAACCTCATACCTCATTAAAAGCTGCGTGGGAGGGAGAGCTGAATACGCAATTAACAGACCAGCAATGGGACTCTGCCTTGGATTTGATCCACTCTTCTTCTATATGCGCTCGTCATGGCCTAATCCAATGCAAAGTCCTTTACAAAGTCCACTATACAAATGTAAGATTGGCTAGAATGTACCCAGCTGTCAATGACACCTGTAACAGATGTAGTCAATCTCCCGCCAACCATAGCCACATGTTTTGGTCTTGCCCTAAGCTAGCAGCCTTTTGGAGGAGTGCTTTTGAATTGATAAGTAGAGCTTATGACCAGACTATTCTTCCAAATCCAATGTCAGCCATTTTCGGTACCCCTCCTAATACCAACCTCTCTGTTGCGGTGAAACGGGTCCTAGCTTTTACAACCTTGTTAGCCCGGAGACTGATCTTGCTTAATTGGAGGCTCACCTGTCCCCCGACACACGCCCGTTGGATTAAAGAGGTGCTTTACAATCTGAAACTTGAAAAACTTCTCTCTCAAAGGTTCTACCAAGACATTCCTAGATACATGGAACCCTTTCCTTGAATTGGTTAACTCTCTTGCCTTGTCCCCGGACTCGGAAGAGGACTGAGTGTTCTCCATCATCGTTTTGTTCTACAGCAGCTGCTTTCCCCTTAACCCCCCCTCCCTACAATGGTTTATTGAGATATATGCGTATATATATATATATATCTTAAAAAATTTAGAAAAAAGATTGATTGAGATTTTTATGTATACATATATATATATATACTTTTTTTTTATTTTTTAATTTTTTTATTTTTATTTTTTATTTTTTATATAGCACATTTTGTTTCGTCTATTCTACCATTTGTGTGTGGATGTGTATGTATGTGAGTGTTGTTTGTCCTCGTTTGGCTCCGACCTGACTTGGGTGGGTTGAAGGTGGGTATGGGTAAGGGTTTTGAGGATCGCTTACATACTGTTGTACAATTATGCCTTGATTATTACTGTCTGTTATTATTGTATGTATGTAAATTGTCGTGAAATTCAAATAAAAAAAATTAAATTATATTAATGATTTGGACGAGGGAATTGAATGCAACATCTCTAAGTTTGTGGATGACACGAAGCTGAGGGGCAGTGTTAGCTGTGAGGAGGATGCTCGGAGGCTGCAAGGTGACTTGCATAGGCTGGGTGAGTGGGCAAATGCATGGCAGATGCAGTATAATGTGGATAAATGTGAGGTTATCCACTTAGGTGCAAAAACAGGAAAGTAGACTATTATCTGAATGGTGGCCGATTAGGAAAAGGGGAGATGCAACGAGACCTGGGTGTCATGGTACACCAGTCATTAAAAGTAGGCATGCAGGTGCAGCAGGCAGTGAAGAAGGCGAATGGTATGTTAGGATTCATAGCAAAAGGATTTGAGTATAGGAGCAGAGAGGTTCTACTGCAGTTGTACAGGGTTTTGGTGAGACCACACCTGGAGTATTGCATACAGTTTTGGTCTCCTAATCTGAGGAAAGACATTCTTGACATAGAGGGAGTACAGAGAAGGTTCACCAGACTGATTCCAGGGATGTCAGGACTTTCATATGAAGAAAGACTGGATAGATTCGGTTTGTATTCGCTAGAATTTAGAAGATTGAGGGGGGATCTTATAGAAACGTACAAAATTCTTAAGGGGTTGGACAGGCTAGATGCAGGAAGATTGTTCCTGATGTTGGGGAAGTCCAGAACAAGGAGTCACAGTTTAAGGATAAGGGGGAAATCTTTTAGGACCGAGATGAGGAAAATATTTTTCACACAGAGAGTGGTGAATCTCTGGAATTCTCTGCCACAGAAGGTAGTTGAGGCCAGTTCATTGGCTATATTTAAGAGGGAGTTAGATGTGGCCCTTGTGGCTAAAGGGATCAGGGGGTATGGAGAGAAAGCAGGTACAGGATACTGAGTTGGATGATCAACCATGATCATATTGAATGGCGGTGCAGGCTCGATGGGCCGAATGGCCTACTCCTGCACCTATTTTTTATGTTTCTATGTTTCTATGAACACTTTTTTTTTTTTTTTGGGAACTAATTGAATTGCACTTTTAAATAAACTCTATGTTGTCAGATTCAAAATAATGTTACCTTAACTATTTAATCTCTGGTTTATTTCAGTTTTCTGATAAAAATTATCCATCGTCTCTGTGCAGTTAGCAGAAAAGACATATATTTTGTTTGTTTAGTCATGCACTGACTGGTAAGTTCTAAATTTGGTATCTTCAAGACGACATTGCTGCAACTGAAAGCTGTGTCACATGGCAAGATAAACATACCTGCTGATTGAGATTTTTTGCAATATTCGATAAATTACCTTAAAACATCCAAAACCAAGTGACGTTTGACTTAGATTGGTAAGCATTTGAAGTTTTATCTTGTTTCTTTCTAAAGACAAAAGAAATGGACTGTGGGAGATCCACATTTGCATTCCCATTCCCTCTCATCCGTAGGTCAGTTTCCATCAACAGTAGTCAGATGCAAAGCAGGAGGTGGGTGTTCAGTAGTAATGAGTGTTGGTGGGCTGACTCTCATTTGGCTTCTCTCTCTGGTTCCCTTTGACAATGAGATGCCCCTCTGAAGATTGTGCAGCCCACAACTAACCTCTAAATAGCACAAACAACAGAGACACAAGAGTCTGCAGATGCAGGAATCTGGAACAGTTAATGTTTCAGGTTGAAACTCTCCGTCAGGACTAAGAACAGAGTGGGAAGATTGCCAGTATAAAGAGGAAGGGGCGAGACAGGAGTCAGTAGGTGAGTGGCAGACTGAGGAGGGGTAAAGGATGAGAGGCAGATACGTTAAGGGGATTATTGGAGTTGGGAGACAGAGACAAGTGTATCATAGGTGGAGTCAGACAAAAGATAAAAAGCAGATGGAATCAGGTGAGGGAGGATGAAGATGGAGGCAGTTGCAGGAGGGTGCTAAGCAGGAACAGATTGACCTGTGATCCCATTGCTAATTGATGATATTCTGTCACAGCAGGAGATAACTGTTAAACACCTAACAGGAGATGGATGCTCCAAGAATATCCCTATTTCTATCCAAACAATGTCAAGGCTCAGCTGTTAATTGCAAAAAGGAAGGCTGAAGCATTTGCTTAGTCATAGATTGATACAGCGTGAAAACAGGCCCTTCGGCCCAACTTGTCCACACCGGTCAACATATCCAAGCTACACTAGTCCCACCTGTCTGCATTTGGTCCATATCCCTCCAAACCTGTCCTATCCATGTACCTGCCTAACTGTTTCTTAAAGGTTGGGATAGTCCCAGCCTCAACTATCTCCTCTGGCAGCTTGCTCCATACACCCATCACCCTTTGTGTGAAAAAGTTACCTCTCAGATTCCTATTAAATCTTTTCCCCTTCACCTTAAACCTATGTCCTCTGGTCCTCGATTCACCGACTCTGTGCATCTCACAACCATGCACAGCCAGAAGTGCTGAGTCAATCTCTGCTTCTTCTGAATCTCCAACCTAACTGGAGACAGTTCCCAGAGAACTTTGATTGACTAGTTCATACAAAACAAGCCATGAGACTTGATATCATCCCAGTCATAGTTCTGAATACTGGACACCTGGATTAACCCTGCCTCCAACCAAATTATTCCAATGCAGTTACATCACTGGCATTTATCTGACAATGTGGAGGTTTGCTCTGGAAAAGCAGGACAAATCCATTTTGTCTAATTACCGCTGTCATCTATTCCCAAACATGTGATTACAGAAAGCGCTGCCTCAAGTAGGCAGGTAATATCATCACAGACCCACACCACCTTGACCATACTCTTGCTTTACTGTTATCATTGGGAAAAACTGGGAAATCTAAGATCCTCTACCTGCATGTTCAAGAAAAGCTTATTTCCATCACCCATCAGGTTCTTGAACCACAGTGAACAACTATAACCTCTACCTTACCTTAGCACTGAACAACTGCACTGCTATGGTTGCACTATATTTTGATTTTGTTTTGTTGTGGTCTAGATAACTGAAAATAACTGATAATTTATTTTATATTTTGTTTATTGGTCCAATGTGCCTGTAAATTTGCAGCAATCACATAAACTACAGTTCATATCCGGTGTCAAATAAACACTCTTGAACTCTTGAACATCAACTAAGTAACCAAAGATGGTGTTGACAGTGTGCTGACCTAGTCAACAATTTCCAGATTGGATTTTACCATTGACAATTAGCTTGAAATCTCATCACAGCCATGTCCAAACATGGATCAAAGAGCTGAACTTCAGATGCACAGTAACAGTGAATGCCTTTGGCATCAAGGTTACATTTGTCCAAGTGTGACACACTGGAGCCCTGGTGAGATTGAAGTCAATGGGCATTTATATCCAGCAGTGCATTAATTTCATGCTGTGACTCATAAACTGTCACTCTGAGATATCTAAGCTGGTGGATATGAAAGATCTTCATCCATCACGATAAGCAGACATTCTCTTTGAAGCCCTCTTAGTAGAATCTCCCTGATAGTGCAAATATGCCTATGACCATGATTGATGAATAGTGACAAAATAAGTCTGCTCTGAAAGCTTCCTCGATCTATATGTATGGTGCAAAATAACTTATGCTGAAGATGTTTGATGTAGACCAATTCACATGCCCCATTGTCTTGTATTTGGCTGATATATACAGATTAATCTCATGGTTATGTCAGTTTGCAAACCGTAACTCTTGAACAGCCAGTAGCTTGTGCTCTATCAATAGCAATGGTTGTTTACAAAGCTGTCCTTTTGTTTTCAGACTGCCTACTGCTTACAATGTACATTGGAACAGATATTGTAACAGATTCCCATTTGCCTACCACATAATTATATGACTCCTGAATAATCTTATAGAGTTGTATAAAATCATGAGGGGAATAGATAAAGGGAATGCATAGGCGAAGGAATTAATAACTGGAGGGCTAGGTTTAATGTGAGAGGGGAAATATTTAATAGGAACCTGAGTAATAATTTGTTTACACAGAGTGTGGTTAGAATATGGAAAGAGCTGTTAGAGGGACTAGTTGAGACAGGTACTGTAACAACATGTAAAAGACATTTGTACAAGCACAGGGATGAAAAGGCTTTAGAGGGATAAGGACCAGACAAGGCAAATGGGACTAGCTTAGATGGGGCACGTTTGTTGGCATGGACGAGTTGGGCCAACGGGCCTATTTCTGCTCTGTGTGACTCTGACACTAATCCCTCACACATCTGCTCCTTTGCCCCTGAGCAGAAATCTATCCCAGGGAGGCCAAACTTTAAGGTGTTTGGAAGTTGGGCAGGAAAATGCCCTTCACTGAAACTGAAACTATCAGACTTTGCAGTCAGTAGTTATTGCATGAGCAAGGAGCATCAGCTGGAGTGCTCAGCTTTCCTCAGTATCACAGGCAACAGTTGATGTTCTTTACCATGACTGAGAATTATCTGGAGCCAAGTAATCACATGTCTTCAAAAGGTCCTTAAGATGTGACTACAGGGTGTTTGGGAGTCTATATTTGAATGGTTCTAAGGACTTCACCCCAATGGCAATAGGGGTGAAGTCCTGATACGTCCTTTCACTAAAGAGAGACACAAAATGCTGGAGAAACTCAGCGGGACAGGCAGCATCTCTGGAGAGAAGGAATGGGTGATGTTTCAGGTCAAGACCCTTCTTCAGCTGTCCCGACCACTGTTTTCATCTCTCCCTCTCTCTACTCAATCTGCATGGCCTTCGAGGTTGTGGAACTGAAGTGACTACTGCTACAATAGAAACATAGAAAATAGGTGCAGGAGTAGGCCCGTTCGGCCCTTCGGCCATTCAATATGATCCTGCTTTTTCCCCATATCCCTTCCCATCTCTCCCTGATACCTTACTATTCTGATCAAGATAACTAGTCTTCCAACTCCTAGAACTAGCCTTCGTTACCAAATACAATTGCTATTACACTTCACGGTTTGCTGACATACACTTTCTATATCTTCCACAGTCCCGTTCCCATTCCCATTTATCCGTAGGTCAGTTTCCATCAACAGTAGTCAGATGTGAAGCAGGAGATGGGTCTTCAGTAGTAATGAGATTGTTGGCGGGCTGAGTCTCATTTGGCTTGCCTTCTCTCTTTGGTTCTCTTTGGTTGGCGATGGATTGCCACTGTTTGGCCCAGTCCTTGATCTTAGTTGAATCATCACTTGCATTTCACTAGGCATATGCTGAACTTCAAGCACATCACACATTTGCTTTCTGGGAGCAAGGAATGAACTGAATCCCAGCTACTTGTTTATACTTTACAATATGCATGCATTATGCCAACCAAACTTTCCAAAAAATCATTATAATGCTCTAACAAATGCCATGATATTTTATGGCATCATGTTCAGCACATATATTTTGGGCCAAAAAGCTTGTTCCTTTGAAGCACTGCTCTATGTCCTATGCTCAAATGATAACTGTAAAACGTAATATCAGTACATTGACATTATGGAATATCTTTTAACCTTTTGAGGGAAAATTAATGTTTTAGATTACTCCCCAGTTTTTCCAATCTATTTCCCAGATTACTGATTCCAAGTTCCCAGTGCAAGTATTCACGAATCACCAATTTCCCAAAATATCAATTTATCTCTAAGATTCAGGGACACTATATCCTGGTATTTCATACACATTAACCTGGTTTCCACGTGGGCCTTTTTCTCTTTCTTCAACATGAATGCCAAAAGGAGTATGCAGCGGTAGAGTTGCTGCCTTATAGCGCTTGCAGTGCCGGAGACCGAGGTTCCATCCCGACTACAGGTGCTGTCCCCACATGGTGTGCTGTGACCACATGAGTTTTCTCTGAGATCTTCGGTTTCCACCCACACTCCAAAGACGTACAAGTAGTAGGTTAATTGACGGTATAAATGTAAATTGTCCCTAGTGAGTGTAGGATAGCGTTAATGTGCAGGTATCGCTGGTCGGTGCGGACTCGGTGGGCCGAAGGGCCTGTTTTCGCGCTGTATCTCTGAACTAAACTTAACTAAAATAAAATAACACTAACTTAAAATCCAGGTAAGATGAAATAAAAATCCACTTTTCTCCTTCAGAACCATTGCAAGTAACTGAAAAATGTAGGTTAAACAGTTAATTTCCACAGTGGAAATCTTTAGCATATATTCCAAAGGACAAAGGAAAAGGAAAGGGTGGATGGGGGGAGCACCACAGAGTGGAACATCGATACAACTTCTCAAAGAGGTGCTGCTTCCTAAGCACAAGTGGTCTCGCAAATATATTTCACATTAAGTAACAGAATCTTTCAGTTAGTCACGTCCTTTTCCGCTGGAGCATATGGTTATTTCATATATCCTCCCAACAGACTTATCAAGCATGTAACAGCCTTTCTACTCAGCCACTCATACACTCACTCACCACATTCATTCTCTCCCTCACCTGGAACAGGTTGCCACACCTCATGCAACACTAAAACTCACAAGCCATTCTCACTTCAAACCATTTCAGAAAAATAACTTTTTCTCAAGAGTTAAACACTTAACTTCGCAGCTTCATGTGTCCTGCTTTGGAACAATTGAAACAACCCCTCTGGGACTGTCCTTTATTTCAAATGCTTGCTTCTATTCATGCTTTTTATATTCTAATCGTGACTGTTCACCCCTGCCCACAGTCTTCTTTGTGTTCCCACACCCCTGTTGATATAATCCATGCAACCATCCTGGCTCCAGTCCCCACGGACTGGGGCTGCTGTGGCTCTGTGCATCAAATTATCTACTCTGTGGGTCGTTCATGTCCACTGAGCCTGACTCATCCATGTAATCCCTCCCTTCCTTGTGTCTATGATAGCGCCTCTCTTACTAAGTGCATCTATCCCCAGGAGAGGTCCTCTTTGTTTGAACATACTCAGAAATCCAGTGGAATATGCACTCCCTCTATCTCAAGTACCTGAGGCTCACTTCTCTCAGCTCTCATTGTTTCCTCCACCCCACCTCCTCACCTCCCATCCCCCCACCCCCTGCACATGTAAAATAACCTCCTTCCCAGTTGTGGACATGGGTTTCAACTATTGACATTGATGTTGCTCTGTTTACCAGCTGCGACTAATAATGAGATTGTAAAGGTAAATATTAATAATAATAATAAGCAAGGGTTACTCGAAGTTAGAAAAGTTAATATTCATACCGCTGGGGTGTAAGCTGCCCAAGTGAAATATCAGGTGCTTTTCCTCCAATTTGTGCTGGGCCTCACTCTGACAGTGGACGAGGCCATTCATGTATGGATGAATGTTTAATGTAAACCAGCATCTGCAGTTCCTTCCTACACTCTTTAACAGGTCATCTGTGCCCGAGAAGAGATCCCAATGGTCCAAAAATATGAACCCTTGCACCAACTCCTCAGCCATGCATTCAACATTCCTCACTAGAACATGGCCTCAGGAGCACTCCGAAGAAATTGGGAAGGGCGCGTGACTGAAGTGCCAGTGGGCAAGTCTTTTGAGAACAGCGATCACAGTTCTATAGGATTTTAAATAGTTATGGATAAGAACAGGACAGGCACACAAGTTAAAGTTCTGAATTTGGTCAAGGCCAACTTTGATGGCATTAGATAGGAACTTACAAAGGTTGATTGAGGGGCAAGATTAAAGAGGAACTTGAGGGACAACTTTTTCAAGGTGGTGCGGTGAGGTCAATGGCTGGGGAGGGGAGGGAGGGAAGGGAAGGAGAGAAGGGAGGGAGAGAGCGGGAGTGGATGACTGGGTCCAGATCCGAGAGTAGATTACTCCAGCATGGGGCCCAATTGGGAGCTGTCAGCGGCCGAGAGCCTCCGAATCGGCCGCTACAAATCAACCTCCCAGTCTGCGCCGCCGCTGCTGAAGCTAGCTAACATGGAGGGAGAGCGAGGCAGCATCAATTACAAGAGCCTACGTAATTGATGCTCGCTCTCCCTCCTGTGGGCTCAAGACATGCCCCCTTGTGAGGCAGACGTGATCGCTGCCTCCCCTGCTGCTTTTTCATTGTAGTTTTATGAAGAGACCAGCGAGCCTAAATTTAATATATTTATATGTGAAATAAGTTACCTGGACTATGGAAGGTAAGGACATGTAACGAAGGGATCTGCAAACATTACATTGGTGACATACATAGAGATTGTAACAGGAACACGCTTATTGCCCGCACTCCATGCAGTTTCTGAGGGGTTGCGCAATCAGAGGGGAGGCTCAGCTCGTCGCTGCCCCACCTCTCATCTCTCCCTGTATTTGCAGCGGCTGCGAAAATTTGGCGATTTTGACAATAACAAATTATTAGATTCATATAGAAATGACATTTATAACACAGATCAGTGGAAAAATCTTTGTATTTATTTTATTATTATTTTTCTTTACTTTTCTTAACAGCTATTTTCATTGGGAGTATGACAGGTGAGGCTCTGCCTCCCCTGTCTCCCCTGACCGCACGTCCCTGAGGTGGTGGGTAAATGGAACACGCTGCCAGAGGGGATAGTTGAGGCAGGTACTATAACAACATTTAATAGAACCTTGGATAGGTACATGGATTGAAAAGCTTTAGAGGGATATGGGTCAAATGCAGGCAAATGGGACTAGCTTGAATGGGGCATCTTGGTCGGATAGAACAAATAGGGCTAAAGGGCCTGTTTCCTTGCTGCATGGCTCTGGGACTTTATGACAAAAATAAATATATTTAAAACCAAAGAATATATATTCTGCCATCCTCTCCTTCTGTGTTACTGAGCTCATGATGCCTGCTGTAATTCCAGCCTATATCCCCCCTGGGTTTTATTTCAATGATATTCTTTGCACACAGCCACACTCACAAACACCTATATATAGTTTCCCCAATGAGTGTATACTCACTCATTTACCATCCTGAATAGTACTTCCCACACAACTGAGAGTTCTCTGCCAGCTGCATCACTGTGCTGCTCCAATGTCAGCTCCCAGCTCCTTGGCCTCAGAATCCCTTCTCACGAGACTGAAACAAATGAAGTGATAATAATAATAATAGTGGATGGGATTTATATAGCGCCTTTCTAATACTCAAGGCGCTTTACATCGCATTATTCATTCACTCCTCAGTCACACTCGGTGGTGGTAAGCTACTTCTGTAGCCACAGCTGCCCTGGGGCAGACTGACGGAAGCGTGGCTGCTAATTTGCGCCTACGGCCCCTCCGACCACCACCAATCACTCACACACATTCATACACATTCACACACATTCACACGCATAACATCAAAGTGATGTTATGATGCTGAAAGCAAACTCAACGTGCCACAGAGCAAAATATATTTATTTTTGTCATAAAGTCCCAGAGCCATGCAGCAAGGAAACAGGCCCTTTAGCCCTATTTTCAAAACTCTTTAGATTTTGGAGTAGTTCCTGAGGATTGGAGGGTAGCTAATGTAACCCCACTTGTTAAAAAGGGAGGGAGAGAGAAAACGGGGAATTACAGACCAGTTAGTCTAACATGCAGGCAATGTGGGGAAACTACTAGAGTCAGTTATTAAAGATGGGATAGCAGCACATTTGGAAAATGGTGAAATCATTGGACAGTCAGCATGGATTTATGAAAGGTTAATCATGTCTGACGAATCTTATAGAATTTTTCGAGGATGTAACTAGTAGAGTGGATAAGGGAGAACCAGTGGATGTGTTATATCTGGACTTTCAGAAGGCTTTTGACAAGGTCCCACATAAGAGATTAGTATACAAACTTAAAGCACACGGTATTGGGGGTTCAGTATTGATGTGGATAGAGAACTGGCTGGCAGACAGGAAGCTAAGAGTAGGAGTTAACGGGTCCTTTTCAGAATGGCAGGCAGTGACTAGTGGGGTTTGTATACTAATAGTGGGGATCCCAGCTATTTACAATATATATTAATGATTTGGACGAGGGAATTGAATGCAACATCTCCAAGTTTGCAGATGACACGAAGCTGAGGGGCAGTGTTAGCTGTGAGGAGGGTGCTTGGAGGCTGCAAGATGACTTGGATAGGCTGGGGGAGTGGGCAAATGCATGGCAGATGCAGTATAATGTGGATAAATGTGAGGTTATCCACTTTGGTGGCAAAAACAGGAAAGTAGACTATTACCTGAATTGTGCCGATTAGGAAAAGGGGAGATGCTGCGAGACCTGGGTGTCATGGTACACCAGTCATTGAAAGTAGGCATGCAGGTGAGCAGGCAGTGAAGAAAGCGAATGGTATATTAGCATTCATAGCAAAAGGATTTGAGTATAGGAGCAGGGAGGTTCTACTGCAGTTGTACAGGGTCTTGGTGAGACCACACCTGGAGTATTGCGTACAGTTTTGGTCTCCTAATCTGAGGAAGGACATTCTTGCCATAGAGGGAGTACAGAGAAGGTTCACCAGACTGATTCCTGGGATGTCAGGACTTTCATATGAAGAAAGACTGGATAGACTCGGCTTGTACTCGCTAGAATTTAGAAGATTGAGGGGGGATCTTATAGAAACTTACAAAATTCTTAAAGGGTTGGTCAGGCTAGATGCAGGAAGATTGTTCCCAATGTTGGGGAAGTCCAGAACAAGGGGTCACAGTTTAAGGATAAAGGGGAAATCTTTTAGGACTAAGATGAGAAAAACATATTTTACACAGAGAGTGTTGAATCTCTGGAATTGTCTGCCACAGAATGTAGTTGAGGCCAGTTCATTGGCTATATTTAAGAGAGAGTTAGGTGTGGCCCTTGTGGCTAAAGGGATCAGGGGGTATGGAGAGAAAGCAGTTACAGGATACTGAGTTAATCAGCCATGATCATATTGAATGGAGGCTGCAAGATGGGCCGACTGGCCTACTCCTGCACCTATTTTCTATGTTTCTATGTTTCTAACATTGTACTCACTTCCAATCGTTAGAGCAGCTGGCAGGAAACTGGATTGTCGACTTTCCAATGGAATTTTTGTTGGGACTGGTGGAGATTTTTTTCTACCTTCAAAGGCCGAGAAGAGAGTGGTGAGCAGCCATTTTGAGAGGAGAGAAATCAATTTTGAAAAATCGGCAGGAGATAGAGCTGTGATTTTGATCGAATTTGTGGAACATTTAAAAAAGCAGGTGTTTGATTGGTTGAGGAAGACAGCAGGCAATAAAAGGAAGGGTAAGGGTTAGCTGAACTGCCTATTGGGAGTGAGACTGTGTTGAGGCCAAATGCAGGGCTCGGGCTCCCTAAGTGCTGTGTTGAGGCCAAGTGCAGTATTGAGACTTTTGAATCAAGAGGGTTTGACAAGAAGGGCTGAGGAAAGGGTAACAGCTAGTTAAAATATGGTCTGTTTTTTCGGTGTAATTCTTCGTAGGTCTGAGTGTCATTGAGATGGCAGGTGGGAGATTGGAATGCTGTGCCTGTAGGATGTTGGAAGTCGGGGAAATTTCCAGTGCCCCTAAGGATTACACCTACAGTAAGTGTGTTGAGCTTCGGTTCCTTAATGACTATATTGAAGAACTGGAGCTGCAGCTAGATGACCTCAGGGTTATCCAGGATGGTGAGAGTGTCATAGGTGTGCAGTAAGGTGGTAACTCCTATGGTACAGGCTGGAATATTAAGGGACAGATTCACTTCCCAGCTGCTTTCTGGCAACTGAACCATCTTATCACCAATTAAGGAGAGGTCCTGACCTACCATCTAACTCATTGGAGATCCTCGGACTATTTTTAATTGGACTTTACTGGACTTTATCTTGCACTAAATGTTATTTCCTTTATCCTGTATCTGTACCGTGTGGACAACTTGTAGTAATCATGTATAGTCTTTTCACTGATTGGATAGCACACAACAAAAACATATTTTCATTGTACCTTGGTACATGTGATAACAACAAATGAAACAAAACTTCAAAATGTACATTGTTGACTATAAAGTGGTTTGAGATGTCCTAACATTGGGACTTGGATTATATAATTGCATTTTTTTAAGATTGGATTTACAATACACTGCATGGAAAGTAGAACAAAGAAACAGAACAGTGCAGCATAATAGTGGGCCCTTCGGCCCACAATGTCTCTGCCAACCATGCTGAATACTACATACCCTAGAGTTAATGTAATATAATGTATTTAACTCATAATTAAATCTTAATGTATTTAGCATTATGAAATAAACTACAGTACTCCAATATGTTATAATACCACATCATGTTTAATGTTACGTTCAAATACAGTGGTGCAAATAGTCAAGCTGCGGTCTGACAGTTGCAAAGACTGGTTCAATCTGTCTGTATGGGGTTTGCATATTTTCCCAATGACTGCATGGGTTTCTGCACTAGTTTACCACGGAGAATGATCACAGGCTGTTGGTTTATAGCAATCACATCCATTGAAACTTGTGCAATGATACCTAATCAAACAATGTAATATCCATTACTCGTTAATTAAAACAACAAGCATACTAAAGGTGATAGCACAAGAAGATAGTGAAAAATAGGCATATGGTATGCTTGCCTTTATTGCTACGGGCATTGAATATAAGTGTCAGGAAGTCATGAAGCATCTGGTTAGGCTGCATTTTATGTATTGTGTGTTGTTCTGGTCGCCCCATTACAGGTAAAATGTGGAGGCTTTGGAGACGGTGCAGAGGAGGTTTACCAGCTACAGGGAGAGGTTGGATAGACTTGGATTGTTTTCTCTGGAACGTCAGAGGTTCAGGGGAGTCTTGAATTAAGTATATAAAAAGTATGAGAGTCATAGATAGGGAGACGGTCAGAACCATTTTCCCAGCATGGAAATGCCCAACTCCAGAGAGGGAGAAAGTTTAATGGAGATGTGCGAAGTAAGTGTTTTTTATACAGTGAGTGGTGGGGGTCTGGAAAGCATTGCCAGTGATGGTGGTGGAAGCAGATAGAATAGTGCTATTTTCAAGGCTTTAAGATAGGCACGCTTTAAGAAAGTGCAGAGAATAGAGGTTTATGGATCATTAACAGGCAGATGAGATCAGTTTAACGGCATCATGTTCAGCACAAACATTGTGTGCTTCAGGGCTTGTTCCTGTGTTGTACTGTTCTATGTTCTATGTAACAAACTCTTCTGCCTACAATACAATAAGAATTCCCTTGCCCATGGACAACCTACCCACGTAGACTTTATTGTTGAGAGAAAACCTTCCTGTAGGAATGCATCTCCATCTATGACATGAGATTCACTCAGGGGAAAAAAGGATTTATGTTATGAAAAGTTGCAAAGCAAATAGTTTTTTTACAAATGCAACCCCCCTAGACCGCAGTGGTACATGGGACGTGCCAATAATACAGTGACCTATACTGTATATTAACATTCTTCAACACTACTTTGTTACACCTCCTTGCATGGGAGTAGATTGCAGAAGCTCACCAAGCTTACATACATAGATACATAGAAAATAGGTGCAGGAGTAGGCCATTCGGCCCTTCGAGCCTGCACCGCCATTCAATATGATCATGGCTGATCATCCAACTCAGTATCCCGTACCTGCCTTCTCTCCATACCCCCTGATCCCTTTAGCCACAAGGGCCACATCTAACTCCCTCTTAAATATAGCCAATGAACTGGCGTCAACTACCCTCTGTGGCAGAGAGTTCCAGAGATTCACCACTCTCTGTGTGAAAAAGTTTTTCCTCATCTCGGTCTTAAAGGATTTCCCCCTTATCCTTAAGCTGTGACCCCTTGTCCTGGACTTCCCCAACATCGGGAACAATCTTCCTGCATCTAGCCTGTCCAACCCCATAAGAATTTTGTACGTTTCTATAAGATCCCCTCTCAATCTCCTAAATTCTAGCGAGTATAAGCCAAGTCTATCCAGTCTTTCTTCATATGAAAGTCCTGACATCCCAGGAATCAGTCTGGTGAACCTTCTCTGCACTCCCTCTATGGCTATAATGTCCTTCCTCAGATTTGGAGACCAAAACTGTACGCAATACTCCAGGTGTGGTCTCACCAAGACCCTGTACAACTGCAGTAGAACCTCCCTGCTCCTATACTCAAATCCTCTTGCTATGAAGGCCAACATACCATTCGCTTTCTTCATTGCCTGCTGCACCTGCATGCCTACTTTCAATGACTGGTGTACCATGACACCCAGGTCTCGCTGCACCTCCCCATTTCCTAATCGGCCACCATTTAGATAATAGTCTGCCTTCCCGTTTTTGCCACCAAAGTGGATAACCTCACATTTATCCACATTATACTGCATCTGCCAAACATTTGCCCACTCCCCCAGCCTATCCAAGTCACCTTGCAGTCTCCTAGCATCCTCCTCACAGCTAACACTGCCCCCCAGCTTAGTGTCATCCACAAACTTGGAGATGTTGCTTTCAATTCCCTCGTCCAGATCATTAATATAAATTGTAAATAGCTGGGGTCCCAGCACTGAGCCTTGCGGTACCCCACTAGTCACTGCCTGCCATTGTGAAAAGGACCCATTTACTCCTACTCTTTGCTTCCTGTTTGCCAGCCAGTTCTCTATCCACATCAATACTGAACCCCCAATACCGTGTGCTTTAAGTTTGTATACTAATCTCTTATGTGGTACCTTGTCGAAAGCCTTCTGAAAGTCCAGATACAACACATCCACTGGTTCTCCCCTATCCACTCTACTAGTTACATCCTCGAAAAATTCTATAAGATTCGTCAGACACGATTTACCTTTCGTAAATCCATGCTGACTTTGTCCAATGATTTCACCACTTTCCAAATATGCTGCTATCCCATCTTTAATAACTGACTCTAGCAGTTTCCCCAGTACCGATGTTAGACTAACTGGTCTGTAATTCCCTGTTTTCTCTCTCCCTCCCTTCTTAAAAAGTGGGGTTACATTTGCTACCCTCCAATCCTCAGGAACTACTCCAGAATCTAAAGAGTTTTGAAAAATTATCACTAATGCATCCACTATTTCTGGAGCTACTTCCTTAAGTACTCTGGGATGCAGCCTATCTGGCCCTGGTGATTTATCGGCCTTTAATCCACTCAATTTACCCAACACCACTTCCCGACTAACCTGGATTTCACTCAGTTCCTCCATCTCCTTTGACCCGCGGCCCCCTGCTATTTCCGGCAGATTATTTATGTCTTCCTTAGTGAAGACGGAACCAAAGTAGTTATTCAATTGGTCCGCCATATCCTTGTTCCCCATGATCAATTCACCTGTTTCTGACTGCAAGGGACCTACATTTGTTTTAACTAATCTCTTTCTCTTCACATATCTATAAAAACTTTTGCAGTCAGTTTTTATGTTCCCTGCCAGTTTCCTTTCATAATCTATTTTCCCTTTCCTAATTAAGCCCTTTGTCCTCCTCTGCTGGTCTCTGAATTTCTCCCAGTCCTCTGGTATGCTGCTTTTTCTGGCTAATTTGTACGCAACATCTTTTGCTTTGATACTATCCCTGATTTCCCTTGTTATCCACGGATGCACTACCTTCCCTGATTTATTCTTTTGCCAAACTGGGATGAACATTTTTTGTAGTTCATCCATGCAGTCTTTAAATGCCTTCCATTGCATATCCACCGTCAACCCTTTTAGGACTAATTGCCAGTCAATCTTGGCCAATTCTGGAACATCTTGAACAGACAGGAAAATGCAGCATTTTATTTCCCTGCATTAATGTTCAATTTCTATTCTCCTCAGCTGTAACTGAATGGCAGAACTAAATCTGTTGAGAAGGAATTGTGCCTGCAGTATTTTTTAAATGCATGGTCAATTGATTTTCATATTTAGAGAAAAGAAAATAGAATTTAACATTTTACATCATCAGTCAATTTATCTTAGTTTTTGTTTTTACTTAAAAAGTAAAATAAACGTTTTCAATTATCTTACAATGATGAATATATATGGCTTGAAATAAAATTCAGCAATACCCAAAGAATATCTTTGGTATTCACATTAATGCTAACACATTTAGTGAGCCACATACAGATAGTTTGAATGACAATTAATTCTCATTAAAGACTGCATTGATTGAAATTACAATTGAGAAGTCAAGAACTGAGAATTGTGGGCAGAGTCTTAGGTTCACATAATACAAAGTCCCAAAACAAATGTGGCCATACAAAAATAGAATTACAAAACATTTGTACTTCTAAAAGAGCTGAAGATGTGATATAACATAGAACATAGTAGATAAGGCAACAGGCCCTTTGGCCTACATGGTCCGTGCCAAATACGATACAAAAAATAAATTAATCACATCTGCCTGCATACGATCCATATCCCTTGTTGGAGGGAATTTTGTGTTCCACCTGTACACTGAATCTGGCATTGACATGGGGCCCAGTTGCCCTCTTAATTACGGCTCAGGTAGGAACAATGGTGAGTTTCTCGAACGGTTTAGACAAGGCTTTAACAGTATGTACTGGGAAACACTGAGAGAACCCAAAGTGTTTCAAAGATTCACAGCATCCACAGCTTTTTTTATTCTCACAATAGAGAAGAGGTGAGGAGGAACCTCTTTAGTCAGACGGTAGTAAATCTGTGGAACTCGTTGCCACAGAGGGCTGTGGAGGCCAAGTCAGTGGATATTTTTAAGGCAGAGATAGACAAATTCTTGATTAGAATGGGTGTCAAGGGTTATGGGGAGAAGGCAGGATAATGGGATTAGGAGGCAGAGATCAGCCATGATTGAATGGCTGAGTAGACTTGATGGGCCGTATGGCCTAATTCTACTCCTATAACGTGAACTTGGGACACAATGATTACATGTGGATTCTATATTTTGAAATATTTCATCATTAATCGATGACTCTGTAACTTTTCATCTTTGTCTTTCCCCAGTTATCTTTAACTTTATGTTCCTGTTATTTAGAAAAACCAACAAATGGGTACAATAAATGTCACTACTCTCTTGATCAGGTTTATTCCTCTCAGCGTAGTTTTCAACCCCCTATGTTTATTTCAATAAACTAGCTCTGCCATGGAACCTAAACACCGTGATAAATCTATTTATTGCCTCACTAACAGCCTAACAACCCATGATACAAACATGCGAGGGTTCGCAAATTAGCAATAGAATGAGAAAAATGTCGTGAAATGTGTGGTTATCCATTTTAGCAGAATGAATGAAAAAGCAATTTTAAAAAATATTTAACCTAGTATTATTTTACGTGGACTGAGACTAAAGGGAGCATGTTGCAGCAGAGATAGAGATGTGGTCTCACAGCCCCTATGCAGCCATTGTTTTTAACCACTGGTGTCTTTCAATTCTTTCAACCGCTACTGATCCAACACTCGTGACCCACCCCATCCCCAGTTCATCTGATTTCTCTGCCCTACAGCTCATTCCCTTATTTCCAGTTTCCCCATTTTCCCAACATTGATCTCCCCTGTCAATGGACTTTGAATGTTTTGAATCTAGTCTCCAATTTCTGTCGTACCTCTCTTGGCCTTTTTATCATCATCTTTCAGGTCAGGTCGGGGGGAGTTCCCCCCCGCCACGGGTACCATGTAATCCCGTGCTACCTGCTCCATGGTCGTATAGTCGGCGTCTAAACCATCTCCCCCACCTGGTTTGGTGGACTCCCAGCAGGACCAAAAACAAGACTTGTCAAAGGGCGGATGAGCTCCTAGCGAGCCAACGGCCGTCCACACTTCAGTAGAAGTTACGATCACTGTCGTACATAGTATTGTAAGGCACCGTGCCCGTTGATGTTTTAAACGATGATGATGATGATGATGATGATGATGATGATGATGATGATGATACTCCCCACCAAATATCCTATAGCGGAGCAAGATAGTCCACTCGACGAAAAAGACGTAGTAGGGTCATGGGTAATCTTCAGCACCATTTCCGTAGCCGGCTTCTGTCTCCGCACTCGTATCCACAGATCCGAGTCTGGCCCGGATCAGCACGGCTGGGACACCAGGGTGAAGTTGCGGGATGTTTACAATGTTTTTTTATTTAATGTTGTCCCTTGTCTAGTCCGAAATAAAGTTTATCATTGGAAATAAAAATCTGGAGAAATATATATGTGTGTGTTATATGATTATATACATCTATATCACATTCATATATGTGTGTGTATGTGTGTTCTTTCCTACACAATCTAATCAGTTGTATGGTCGCTGAATAAAATCATCCTTAAGTTATACATCATTTGTAAATCTTGTTCAAAACAAATTTTATTTTGTTAAATACTTCATTTAGAAAACCCCACCATTACAGACAGATCTCATTCCACTCTCTGGCTATTGGGAAGACCAGGCCCATTTTATTGTTGAAAAACAAATCCATAGACATAAAAAAACATCAAGGAACATTCCAAGAGTAGAGCAACTTGATATTGCTATTATTTTTCTAAATACTGCAGTTGTGAACAGTGTGATTAGATGAATTACAGAGTGCAAGTGTAATACAAAAATCAACTCAAACACAGCACATGAGCCATTTAAAAAGAAATGTTTAAAAAAAACATTAAAAAATAAAATTAACAGAATTGTAATTTATAAACATATTAATCTTTAACAAAAATTAACAGAATTATGAATTAACAGAATTATGAATTATGAATCTAACCCTATATCACACACACAAACTGTTCCCCCGCAACGCTGATTACACTGCGAGAGGGATAACCAAAGTTGGGTCGGGATTACTGAAATGGCCGAAGAAATGGGCCAAGTTCCGCTCCGTTGCGTACTACACGGCAGCCCATTGGATTTAGCAGGAGTGGACTATCTTGCTCGCTATAGGATCTTTGCTCCCCACCTCAGAGGTGGCCTAGTGTGAAAGGATAACCCATTCATAGGTAGTTGATGAGCAGAAAAAGGTATCACAGGTCAGAACATGGATATGTGTTCAACCCATACTCCTTTGCAAAGCTAAGGACATGAAATGTCATTGGGAAAACAGCGCAAAAGTATAGGAAATAGTATCAATGTGTTACTACAAAATAAGATCAGCTGTTAATCATAATATATTCGGACACAATACTGTGGTATTATAAATAGATATGAGGAAATTATGTCTCAAAGCATCATCCCAGCAAACACTGCAATGTCCATTGGCAATATTGAGATAATTGTCTACTGTGCATAGATGGGAATGTCAACAGTGTAAGGCATTATGATATTTTACTTTTGTATGGATTGAAAACAACATTTTAATTCTATGCAATTGTATTTGAATGTGATAACACTTGGAAATGAAGCAGACGTCTTATTGTTTGTTAAAATATTGTATTAAATATTCATTAAATGCTGGCCTTGCCAGTGTCATGCACATCCCCTGAATTAATTGTGTCAATGTATAATAATCATTCTCACTCATTGTGACTCTGAGCAGACGAAACAGCATCACCTAATGTGATGCTGAATATGAGCAGTTAATGACAACATGAAACTCCAATGCTGCACAGCATCCTGAGAGACTGATGCATGGAAAAAATGTATCAGGTATCTGGTGCTTACAATCATTGAAACAATAACTAAACCCGATAGTATATTACATAATTTCACAAAATAATTAAAAGAAGTATCTATATAGAGTTAAATATTATTAAAACACATAAAACACAGGGAAATACACCAAAACAAATTCCAGTTAAATACAATTATGTTAGCAATTAAGCTTAAGTATAAGAATTCAGAATGTAGAAACAAGGAGCTGCAGATATTGGTTTCTGAAAAAAGCCAGTCAGGCAGCACATCAAAATGCAGGATCAGCATCTTCCAGTAAGGAGGAGGAATAGGAACAGCAAGGTAAGGGAACCGTGGTAGATCAAGGAGGTTGTAAACTTGGTCATGAAGAAAAAGGAAGTGTATGTTTGGTTTATGAAGGTGGCATCAGACAGGGGTTATGAGGAATATAAAATGAGTAGGTAAGAACTCGTGGGCGATGAAGGGCCCACTATATAAATGGCCAAAATATCATTGGCGAGTCGGATTTAGGAAAAATCCAAGGCTTTTTATGCAATAAGTACGTTAAAAACAAGAGATAAGGTTGAACTGCTCAAGGATAAAGGATAGTAACTATGCTTGAAGATGGAGAAAGTAGGGGAGGTACTAAATGAGTACTTTGCATCTGTATTCACCGAGGAGAAGGATTTGGAGGACAGCGAGATCAGTGAGAAGAATACAAATATGCTAGGACAATTTGAGATTGAGAAGGAGGTGGTGGTAGGTTTATGAAGAGCGTTAAGGTGAATACCCCCAGGGCCTGACGGGATCTATCTCAGGTTATTTAGGGAGGCAAGAGGGGAGATTGCGGGGGGTCATGATGAAAATCTATGTTTCTTATCTAGCCACAGGCAAGGTCCCAGAGGACCGGGGAGTGACCAATGCTGTTTAAGAAGGGAAGTAGAGAGAATCTAGGGAACTATTAGCCAATGAGCATTGTGTCAGTGGTAGGGAAACAATTAGGGAGAATTCTTTGCAATAGGACTTTGCTGTACTCCCATTTGGAAGAGAACGGGCTAATCAGTGGGAACTAGCACAGTTGAGCACGCAGCAGGTCGTGCCTTACTAACTTGATTGAGATTTTGGAGGAAGTGACAAAGGAGATTAATGAAGGTAGGCCAGTGGTAAAGTCCCTAATGGTAGGCTCATCCAAAAGATTAAAATGTACAGGATTCACGATGATTGGTCATATGGATTCAGAACTGGTTTAGTCATAGAAGACAGATGGTTGTGGTGAGAGGTAGATATTCCGGATGGACATCTGTGACCAGTGGAGTTCCGCAGGGATCTGTGCTTGGACCTACCTCTGCTGTTTGTGATATATATAAATGAGCTGGACAAAAATGTAAATAAGTTGTCAGAAGGTATCGGAAGATACAGCGGGATATAGATCAGCTGTAGAAAAGGGCAGTCAAATGGCAGATGGAGTTTAACCCGAGCAAGTGTGAGCTGTTGCACTTTGGAAGGTTGACTGTAAAGGGAAAGTATCCAATTAATGGAAAGACCCTTAACAGCATTGATGTGCAGAGGGATCATGAAGTCCAAGTTCATAACTCACTAAAGTTCGTAGCTGCACAAGTACATAGGGTGGTAAAGAAGGTGTATGTAATGCTTGCCTTCATTGCTAGAGGCATTGAATATAAGAATCAGGAAGTCATGATGAAGCTCTATAGAACTTTGGTTAGGCCACGTTTGGAGTATTGCATGCAGTTCTGGTTGCCCATTGCAGGGAAGATCTGGAACTTGGGAGGGAGTTCAGAAGAGGTTTACCAGTATGCTGCCTGGATTAAAGAGCTTTAGCTACAAGGAAACACTTGGATAAACTTGGATTGTTTTCTTTGGAATGTCGGAGGTTTAATGGAGACAATAGAAGTATATAAAATTATGAGAGGCATAGATAGGATAGACAGAGAGAACCTGTTTCACAGGATGGAAATGTCAAATACCAGGGGGCATAACTATAAGGTGAGAGGGAGAAAGATTAATGAGGATGTGCGGGGAAGTTATATATAGAGAGAGTGGTGGGGGCGTGGAACACTTTGCCTGGGGTGGTTGTAGAGGAAGATACCATAGTGGTGTTTAAGGGGCTTTCAGGTATGCACATGGAAGGGCAGGGAATAGAGGGATTTGGATCATGTACATGCAGGGGAGATCAGTTTAACTTGGCACCATGTTCGGCACAAACACTGTGGGCTGAAGGGCCATTCCTGTGCTGAACTGTTCTACATTCTATATCTGGAAAACATGGAGAGGTGATATATCGGTTTGCGACCCTTCTTCTCAATTGATTGAACATTTGTAATCATCTGAAACTCCTCTCTGTCCATCAAAGCCCAGCCTATTTAAATGAATGATGTGCAAGACTGAAACTAATGCATTACAATATAACTCCAATAAGCCGTTACCTAATTCTTTGGAAATTCCAATCATTCAGCATCCGGTTCACCATTAGCACACTAAGTTCTTATCTGTCGAGTTCTCACAAGATCATTTTGAGTTCTCACAAGATCATTATTGCACTACTGGGAATGTAGTACAATATTGGAGTTTTATTGTAATGCATTAGTTTCAATATGGGGTCAAGGAAAGAGCGTTCACGTCGCGGCCCTGTTTCCACCAATTCTTCCACCACTACGCACAAGAAGCACAATAAGCGCAAGATGCTATTGTATACAGATGTCGAGAAGTGTGTTCAGCTCTGGCTGAACAATTTCTAATCTTGTGATTTGGACTCGTTAAGAGAGTTTCAATCTGGCACATCATTCATTTCAATAGGCTGGGCTATGATGGACAGAGGGGAGTTTCAGATGAGGGAAGGAACAATAGAGGACCCAGCATGGGGGGGGGGGCATCTTGAGAGAGGGGGGAGGGGGGGATAACAAAGGGGGACCTGGCGTGGGTAACTCTGTAACTTTGTCAGCGCTCTTTATGGGTGACTATTTGCATACCTATTATGCAAGCAAAGAATTTTACTGTGACTTGTCACATGTGACAATTAAGTATTCATTCATTCATTCATTCATGTGGATCGAGTGTGCAGCTGGAGCCAGGAATACTGGGAATCTAGAGCAGAGTCCACCTTCACCTGAAGTTCAGAACACTGGAGTCCAGAATGCAAGCTTGAGTTTGGGAAATAAACTGAAACAAATAAGGTGAAACTTCCAGCCTAAAATAGACCAGGTTCTATTTCCTAAATTACCTTAAAACTCATGGGGTCAAGTTTCCTGTATGCTTTAAATTCTTTGAAAATGTACTATACTACTGTGTAATAGAAAAACAAAGTTAAATAGAGGTAATAAGCGTTATTTGGTATTTGGTTTATTATTGCCTCATGTATCAAGATACAATGAAAATCAGTTTTTTTGCGTGCTGTCTAAGTAAATCATATCATACTGGGGTAATGTAAAAAGAGAATGGAAGCAGATTACAGACTACAGTTTTACGCCACAGAGAAAGGGCAGATACAGTATAAAAGCACGAGAGGCCGCAAGAAGGTAAATTGGAAGATTGGGAATATCTCCTTGAGAGGTCCATTCACTTGTCTGATAACTGCAGGGAAGAAGTTGTTCTTGAATCTGACTGTACGTGCTTTCAGACTTTTGAAAAAAAATACTTCCTAGCATAATTGTTGAGAAAATGAAGGACGTTTGTGGTTTGATGCTGAACTCTAGACAATAGACAATAGGTGCAGGAATATGCTGTTCGGCCCTTCGAGCCAGCACCGCCATTCGCTGTGATCATGGCTGATCATCCACAATCAGTACCCCATTCCTGCCTTCTCCCCATATCCCCTGACACCCACACTAACGAGGCACGACAGGCAGGTGAGAGAGGGGAGTTACCTTTTTGATTTGGAAGGACATTCGTGTCCTTCCAAATCAAAAAACTATTCCATTCAAAAATAAAAACTAGCGTTTCGAGGCCCTGCCCAGATTGGGTATCCAATCGAGTGGATATTTCAAGACGACCTGGGTGTAACAGTGCTAAGTGGCTAAGCACTGCATCGTGCTGGGGGTGCAGATTGGAAGCGCACTCCAAACATCGTCATTGACTGCCAGTGTGAAGAGGTTATGCGCTGCCACCCGGTACCAAGCAGGTGGAAAGGAAGAAGCCTTTTTGACAGGGTGAGCCTATGTTGGTTAAAGTCCACGCCTGTTTGAGGTATCCAGATCCCTGAGAGGACGGGGGAGGACCCTCGTAAAAGTATCGGGCACTCAGTGGTTAGAGTATAGATTGGTTTAAAATACTCTAATCAATTAAAGAATTCTATTACCGAACAAATTTGAATTTGAATTTGTGTACGTCGAGTTACGCACCATAAAGCTAATTGGTCAGAATAGTGCGAGTTGAAATTCTTCGATTTAAAGTCACTAATATTCAGAATCTCACATTGAGGTGCTGGACAATTTAAAGTGTGCACATTCCTTATCAGATTAATCTGTGTATTGTATAAAACTTCAAAGTGTGTATAAAGTTTGTGTAAGATCGATTCAGAATCGTGGCTGATCAACCAGGAGTTCGTACCTGGTGGCCGATTAGGAAAAGGGGAGATGCAACGAGACCTGGGTGTCATGTTACACCAGTCATTGAAAGTAGGACTGTGTCGGAGGAGGGACGTTCCGTTAACCGAGCACACCATGAGGATAGATTTTACTTCGGAGACACGTGAGTGACTACGTGAAGAAGAGTCCGTCCAGCCGCACACGCGTCATATCGTACAGACGCATAGCGTGAGCAGAGCTCCTCCAAACCGGTAAGTAAAAAGCCTGAAGGTAAGTTTTTACTTATGTTTTTCAGGTGATTTAAAAGACTTGTAGTAATTAAATACAAGTCATAATGAAGAAAATTGTGGAGGTGTACCACAGAGTGCTCAGACAGGTCTGTGAGTAGCGGGCGCCCTTTTTAAAAATTAAAAACGGTTACCGTTTAGCGCCATTAGATCGCATAGATAAGAGGTTGCCGTTAAAGAAGTTAGACCGGAAGATCCCCGTTTCAGGTAACTAGTTGGTTATATTTTAAACCTAGTTACAAGGCAATGCAGGGTATGCCTGAGACAGGTAACTAGTTTGTTATGTTTAAAAACTTAGTTGCAGGGCAAGGCAGGGAATGCCTGGGGAATGTCCAGGTTAACCGTTTGGTCTAAAGTAGAGCCAGCATATCAAGTGCCTAGGGAAGGTCTGGGTTTAGTGTTGGCCTAGAGAAGGCCAGTCCATCAAGTGCCTGGGGAAGGTCTGTTTTAACATTGTCCCTACAGGGCCAGTGCAGGGAGTGCCTGGTGAAGGTCCAGGTTTGGTGTTGGCCTAGAGGAGAGCCAGCGCATGGAGTGCTTTACAAGGTCTGACTCAATGTTGGCCTGAGGGAGAGCCAGCATAGAAAATATTTGGGAAAGTCCGGTTCAGCGCTGGCCTACAGGTGAGCCAGTGTGAGCAAATGGTTGGTTATGGTACGTTGGTCTACAGGAGAGCCAGCGCCAACTATATCTGGAAGTTAGCATTGGCCTACAGGTGTGCCAGCGCAAGCAGCGCCTGAAAGAGGGCTGCATATGATGGGTCTACAGGAGAGCCCGCTTGTGAGAGCAACTGGAAGGGTTGTTATGCGTAGGCCTATGGGAGAGCCAGCGCTAGAGATACCTGAAGCAGGATGTAAATTCGCTCCTCCATGAGGAGGATTATTTCATAAAAAGATTCAAGTAAACAAATCATATGAGGACTAGAGCCCAAAACAGAGCCATAGGACCAGAGTTGGCACAATATATCAAAGTTGTGGTTCCAAAAAGATGAGGAACCATTGGGAGATAAATAAACTATGTCAATAAAATACTTACTCTCCCAGCAGCTCCAGGTTCTAACCAGGTATGAGCTGTCTACAAATATAAACCCGCAGTATTGAGCATGATAAGCAAGTCTCAGCGGGGGAGAGGGTATTGAAATTACTGGTCAGGCGTTAAGGCTTTTTTGACCAAAGGTTGGATGGAGAGCATGTGTTTATATCACAACAAGGTTGAATTAGCACTCATGTGTAGTGCGCACTTCCAAATAATTGTTTTATAAAAGTGCTATAAAACCTAATATATACCCTAAGTTTGGGGGCTCTGTACACCATCTAATATTTAAATTGTCTATTAATCTGTTTTTAAAAAGATCTAGCCAAAAAAGGTATGATCTTGTGTGATTAACAGATACAATTAAGGCAGTTATCCCTACCAATATGTGGTGACTGGGGATAGTAAAGTATCAATTCTGTCTTTCCCATATGTGCGTTATAGGCGCACTCCTCCTGAGATATGTGGAAGTTATAATATTCCACTAAGATCAGGGGATAACAATTACCATAGGCAAACCCTGAGGAGGAGGTCTGGTTCTGTAAGAAACATATTAAATGTTTTACACTTACAAGGGGAAGATTATATTTCTTGCTAAAAATGGCAAATTAATATTATACTGTACAGTATTGTGGGGTTTAGAATGTAGTTCTACCCATATTTGGTTTCTCTTACTAAGGTATTTGAAACCACACATATTTTCTCAAAATAAGAGAATATGTAGATTCAGACAAAACATTAAATATTGTGGAAAAGAGATGATTAAGAAGTCAGTTCACCATTACCATCAATTAATGCCAAATATGTTATGAGAGCAAATAAGGATGGTGGGTGTAGAATTATTCTAGATCTGAAAAAAATGTAACTCTTTTTTGTACAGTATAAACAGTGGATAACATTTGTTAATGTTATGCAGCCAATTTCACAAATAAGCATTTTACTATGTGACTGTGTATGGTATAATAGATATTTATATTTTATCTGGATAAGCCAATTATGGCAATTTAAAGCATTGTATTAATGTTTAGTCTCAGCCTTGAGACTATTTGACAGGTTGTTGGATCTAATATTAGCTTTACTAAGAACTCAGGGCCATTTGGTAATGGTCTATTGCCATATTCTGATTGTAGGAAACATTCGGACTACAACAGAACCATGAGTGTTAGAATAAAGCTCACTTTGGAGATTTGTTAAACATCGAGATAAATCTAAAACAGTTTCCAAACACAGTTATTGATTATTTGGGTTCCATTATTAAATGAGAACACATCATTATGATCCGATTGTGGATTAAGGCTGCATTTAAGTGGAAGTTGTATAAAGCTCATTATAGAGCATCAACCATTGTATAAAGGTCATTATAGAGCACTAATCCTCAATTAGGCATTTAATTGGAAATGGTATTAAGCTCATTACAGAGCACCAACCCTCAATTAGGCAGGAAACAAGTCTATTTCACAAATTTTGCTTATTTTCAGCTGTAGAATTTAGACTGCGACATTATCAGAGTTTATAGTAAGCATGGATAGAGGAATGGATAATACAAGTTTGCCAGGCCATGTATTTGCCAGTTACAGTTATTACTGGAATATTAATGAATCAGGAGTGTCTCAAATGCCTCCAGAGAGATTCTGGTTAAACACCTTCCATTATGCTGCACACTAATGGTAGTGCTCTAAGTTGAGGTCATACTTATAAGTATTTTCAGCTGTGGAGGTACATGGAATATGGGAAAGTACCTTTTGATCCAATAACAAGGGATCATTATGAAAGTTTTAGGAATATTTATGACCTAAAGCTTATTGCTCTTATATGCAAAGTTGCATGTTTAGACATAGATTGAGACTACGGAATAGAACGTATGTCAATCATTCGAGTGGTTTAAGTCAGTATCTTGTAATAGACTGGCTAATGTGATCTGGATCTGGTGTTTACCAGAAATATTTGATTGGCAATCTACCTATGAGTTAGATTCAATATAGTTGAAGACTCAAAAGTCATGTAAATCAATGATAATACAGAATGTATGTTGGATCGTGAGAAATTTAATAAATATTATAGCACGATTGATGACTTGTTTGTATCCAGATTTAACCACCAATTACCTAAATATATGTTATAAAGTCTGATACTGGGGCAGTAGTGGTGGATGTTTCTCGCTGAATTGGGGTAAAATGTTTGTATAAATTTTTCCATTTTTTCTCATTTAACAGTATATACAGAAGAGCAAACAGGAATCCGTTTCGGGAGTATTGGCGGTACTAGATTGGATCTACAAAACCATGTTACCCTGAGGGGTTTAAAATGATCACAAAGCCTCTTATGATTTCCAAACAGAATTAATCTGTTTGTGCGCTCTAGAACTGATGATTCACATCCTTTACATAATCGTATTGGTTGTTGATTTACAGATTTTAAGGAGTGACATTTATCGGAAGAGGACTATCAGATTGTACTGTGGATATTATTGCAATCTGGAGGGATATTACCCAGAAGTAGTACATTTCTTACATAAAGAAATGGGATATGTTTTGTTTAAGCAGAATATTACATATCACACTATAGACATATCAGAGGCCCGAGAGCCGTTGGAGAGGTCGGTCGCAGAGGGAGGAGCTACACCCGAGCGGTAGGATTTAAAGTGGAGCGCGGGGTTTGCTTCTTACAGAGGCCCGAGAGCCGTTGGAGAGGTCGGTCGCAGAGGGAGGAGCTACACACGAGCGGTAGGATTTAAAGTGGAGCGCGGGGCTTGCTTCTTACAGAGGCACGAGAGCCGTTGGAGAGGTCGGTCGCAGAGGGAGGAGCTACACCCGAGCGGTAGGATTTAAAGTGGAGCGCGGGGCTTGCTTCTTACAGAGGCCCGAGAGCCGTTGGAGAGGTCGGTCGCAGAGGGAGGAGCTACACCCAAGCGGTAGGATTTAAAGTGGAGCGCGGGGCTTGCTTCTTACAGAGGCCCAAGAGCCGTTGGAGAGGTCGGTCGCAGAGGGAGGAGCTACACCCGAGCGGTAGGATTTAAAGTGGAGCGCGGGGCTTGCTTCTTACAGAGTGCCAAAATCTGTAACGTTCCAAGTTCCACTCGCACTTCAAAAACAAGTGGGCTTAAGGAAGCCGCTGATTGGTGGAAGCAGACAAGAGGGAGCAGCTGATTGGGAGTCAGATCCCTGCTGATTGTACTGTATTGTAGCAGTTTGTTTTGTATTGTATCCTAGGTAAGGGGAGTATGAGGGCCAGGGCAGTTTACTGTTCTGGATGTCAGATGTGGGAAGTCATGGAGTCTGATAGCCCTCCAGACGTCCACATCTGCGCCAGGTGTATCGAGATGGGGCTCCTAATGGACCGTATTATGAACCTGGAGCAGCAGCTCGATGACCTCCGTCTGGTCAGGGAGAGCGAGGAAGTCATTGAGAGGAGTTACAGGGAGGTGGTCACTCCAAGACCACAGGTGGCAGGCAAGTGGATCACGGTTGGGAGAGGCAAGGGGCACAGGCAGGGACTAGAGAGTACCCCGGTGGCTGTACACCTTGACAATAAGTACTCCAGTTTGAGCACTGTTGGGGGGGACAGCCTACCTGGGGTTAGCGACAGCGGCCGGGCCTCCGGTATAGAGACCGGCCCTGTTGCTCAGAAGGGTAAGGAAAAGAAGAGGAGGGCAATACTAATAGGGGACTCTATAGTTAGGGGGTCAGACAGGCGATTCTGTGGACGCAGTCGGGAGACCCGGATGGTAGTTTGCCTCCCTGGTGCCAGGGTCTGTGATGTGTCTCAACGTGTCCAAGATATCCTAAAAGGGCAGGGAGAGCAGCCCGAGGTCGTGGTACATATAGGTACCAATGACATAGGTAGAAAAAGAGAAGAGGTCCTGAAAGGAGAATTTAGGGAGTTAGGAGGGGAGTTAAAGAGAAGGACAGCAAAGGTAACAATCTCGGGATTATTGCCTGTGCCACGCGACAATGAGAGTAGGAATGGAGCGAGGTGGAGGATAAATGCATGGCTGAAGGACTGGTGCAGAAGGCAGGGATTCAAATTTCTGGATCATTGGGACCTCTTTTGTGGAAGGTGCGACCTGTACAAAAAGGATGGGTTGCACTTGAACCTGAGGGGGACCGATATCCTGGCGGGGAGATCAGCAAAGGCTACTGGGGAGACTTTAAACTAGAATGGTTGGGGGGAGGGACTCAAATAGAGAAAGCTATTAGATAGTGTGTGAGGCAGGAGGCAGAGAAGGAAAGCACTCAGACCCAACATGTAGGGGGGAAAGAAGAAAACAATAATAAACAGAGAATAAGAGGTGGTGGGGTTCTTAAATGGGTGAGCAGAGAAACAGAGGGGTGTAAAATGTGGGCGGAAGCAATAGGTAGCAAGGTGGCAGGCAGAAAAATCCAGGGCAAAAATCAAAAAGGGCTACTTTTCAACATAATTGTATAAGGGGTAAGAGCGTTGTAAAAACAAGCCTGAAAGCTTTGTGTCTCAATGCAAGGAGCATTCGTAATAAGGTGGATGAGTTGAACGTGCAGATAGCTATTAATGATTATGATATAGTTGGGATCACGGAGACATGGCTCCAGGGTGACCAAGGCTGGGAGCTGAACATCCAGGGATATTCAATATTCAGGAGGGATAGAAAGAAAGGAAAAGGAGGTGGGGTAGCGTTGCTGGTTAGAGAGGAGATTAACACAGTGGAAAGGAAGGACATTAGCTTGGAGGATGTGGAATCGGTATGGGTAGAGCTGCGAAACACTAAGGGGCAGAAAACGCTGGTGGGTGTTGTGTACAGGCCACCTAGCAGTAGTAGTGAAGTTGGGGATGGCATCAAACAGGAAATTAGAAATGCGTGCAACAAAGGCAAAACAGTTATAATGCGTGACTTCAATCTACATATAGATTGGGTGAATCAAATTGGCAGGGGTGCTGAGGAAGAGGATTTCTTGGAATGTATGCGGGATAGTTATCTAAACCAACATGTAGAGCAACCAAGGAGAGAGCAGGCTATTCTAGACTGGGTATTGAGTAATGAGGAAGGGTTAGTTCGCAGTCTTGTTGTGCGTCCCCCTTGCACAAAAGTGACCATAATACGGTTGAGTTCTTCATTAGGATGGAGAGTGACATTGTTAATTCAGAAACAACGGTTCTGAACTTAAAGAAAGGAAACTTTGAGGGTATGGGAAGCGAATTGGCCAAGATTGACTGGCAATTAGTTCTAAAAGGGTTGACGGTGGATATGCAATGGAAGGCATTTAAAGACTGCATGGATGAACTACAAAAATTGTTCATCCCAGTTTGGCAAAAGAATAAATCAGGGAAGGTAGTGCATCCGTGGATAACAAGGGAAATCAGGGATAGTATCAAAGCAAAAGATGATGCGTACAAATTAGCCAGAAAAAGCAGCATACCAGAGGACTGGGAGAAATTCAGAGACCAGCAGAGGAGGACAAAGGGCTTAATTAGGAAAGGGAAAATAGATTATGAAAGAAAACTGGCAGGGCACATAAAAAACTGACTGCAAAAGTTTTTATAGATATGTGAAGAGAAAGAGATTAGTTAAAACAAATGTAGGTCCCTTGCAGTCCAAAACGGGTGAATTGATCATGGGGAAGGGTTAGTTAGATAATGGGGAACAAGGATATGGCGGACCAATTGAATAACTACTTTGGTTCCGTCTTCACTAAGGAAGACATAAATAATCTGCCGGAAATAGCAGGGGGCCGCGGGTCAAAGGAGATGGAGGCACTGAGTGAAATCCAGGTTAGTCGGGAAGTGGTGTTGGGTAAATTGAGTGGATTAAAGGCCGATAAATCACCAGGGCCAGATAGGCTGCATCCCAGAGTACTTAAGGAAGTAGCTCCAGAAATAGTGGATGCATTAGTGATAATTTTTCAAAACTCTTTAGATTCTGGAGTAGTTCCTGAGGATTGGAGGGTAGCAAATGTAACCCCACTTTTTAAGAAGGGAGGGAGAGAGAAAACAGGGAATTACAGACCAGTTAGTCTAACATCGGTACTGGGGAAACTGCTAGAGTCAGTTATTAAAGATGGGATAGCAGCACATTTGGAAAGTGGTGAAATCATTGGACAAAGTCAGCATGGATTTACGAAAGGTAAATCGTGTCTGACGAATCTTATAGAATTTTTCGAGGATGTAACTAGTAGAGTGGATGGGGAGAACCAGTGGATGTGTTGTATCTGGACTTTCAGAAGGCTTTCGACAAGGTACCACATAAGAGATTAGTATACAAACTTAAAGCACACGGTATTCGGGGTTCAGTTTTGATGTGGATAGAGAACTGGCTGGGAAACAGGAAGCAAAGAGTAGGAGTAAACGGGTCCTTTTCACAATGGCAGGCAGTGACTAGTGGGGTACCGCAAGGCTCAGTGCTGGGACCCCAGCTATTTACAATTTATATTAATGAACTGGATGAGGGAATTGAAGGCAACATCTCCAAGTTTGCGGATGACACTAAGCTGGGGGGCAGTGTTAGCTGTGAGGAGGATGCTATGAGACTGCAAGGTGACTTGGATAGGCTGGGTGAGTGGGAAAATGTTTGGCAGATGCAGTATAATGTGGATAAATGTGAGGTTATCCACTTTTGTGGCAAAAACAGGAAAGCAGACTATTATCTAAATGGTGGCCGATTAGGAAATGGGGAGATGCAGCGAGACCTGGGTGTCATGGTACACCAGTCATTGAAAGTAGGCATGCAGGTGCAGCAGGCAGTGAAGAAAGCGAATGGTATGTTAGCTTTCATAGCAAAAGGATTTGAGTATCGGAGCAGGGAGGTTCTACTGCAGTTGTACAGGGTCTTGGTGAGACCACACCTGGAGTATTGCGTTCAGTTTTGGTCTCCAAATCTGAGGAAGGACATTATAGCCATAGAGGGAGTGCAGAGAAGGTTCACCAGACTGATTCCTGGGATGCCAGGACTTTCATATGAAGAAAGACTGGCTAGACTTGGCTTATACTCGCTAGAATTTAGGAGAGTGAGAGGGGATCTTATAGAAACGTACAAAATTCTTATGGGGTTGGACAGGCTAGATGCAGGAAGATTGTTCCCGATAAGATAAGATAAGACTTTATTAATCCCCTTATTCAGGGGAAATTCAGATGTCCTTGCAGCACACTAATAAAAATACAACATAGTGTTCAAAAAGAAGTTCAACACAAAAACATCCCCCCACAATGGTTCCAACTGTGGGGGAAGGCACAAAGTCCAGGACAAGGGGTCACAGCTTAAGGATAAGGGGGAAATCCTTTAAGACCGAGATGAGGAAAAACTTTTTCACACAGAGAGTGGTGAATCTCTGGAACTCTCTGCCACAGAGGGTAGTTGAGGCCAGTTCACTGGCTATATTTAAGAGGGAGTTAGATGTGGCCCTTGTGGCTAAAGGGATCAGAGGGTATGGAGAGAAGGCAGGTACGGGATACTGAGTTGGATGATCAGCCATGATCATATTGAACGGCGGTGCAGGCTCGAAGGGCCGAATGGCCTACTCCTGCACCTATTTCCTATGTATCTATGTATCTATGAGTATCCGATAGTTTTGAGGGGGACGACGATGATTATTTAGAAGATTGGGAAAGTGTTAAAATTAGGAATTCACGCCCACCACCTTATTCATCTTATGATCCCCACGCCTCAGATACGCATTGTGTAGCTTGTGAATGGAATAGACAATCAGATTCTGCAGCACAGGATTCCTTAAACCCGACCGCTCCATTAATAATAGATAGACCGAGAGTTCACGGTACCAGAAGCCAAACTAAAAAGAAAACTCAAGTAGTTGAGGATAAAGAAGGTAGAGGAAGGGTACAAAAACCAGGGTATTCTTGCGAGCTTATACCTGGATGAGTTGAACGAGTAGCGAGAGAAGAAAAGGTACACAAAAATGCTGGAGAAACTCAGCTGGTGCAGCAGCATCTATGGAGCGAAGGAAATAGGCAACGTTTCGGTCCGAAACCCTTCTTCAGACTCAGACTTTCTTCCGAGAAGAAAAGGAATCATTTAGGAGGTACCGTGAACCCCTTAGTGATGGGGAAGATACATCTGGGGGTGAATTTGTCTAATCAATATGTTGTTGAATTTTATCAGGCCCCAAGGACAGTTGTTACCCACCTACGTCATCATCTGGGGGTGACGTATATGAGTATGTGGACCCTCAAGTGTGGGCGGAGTACACAGCTCAGGGAGGCTGCGTGAACATCAATCCCATCCAAGTAGCTCTCCAGAAAGGGGTAACACTTCCTTCAATACAACAATATCCATTAAACGTACAGGCCGTCAGCAGCATTGACAAATTAATTTGAGGTTTGCTGGAACAAGGAATATTGGTGAAGTGCCAATCAATTTGTAACACCCCTATTCTTGCCGTTCCAAAACTGGGAAAGGAGGGGCAATATAGACTTGTACAAGATCTGAGAGAAATCAATTTTGTTGTTGAACTGCTCCATGCCCTCGTGCCAAACCCTGCTCATATCCTAGCCCAAATACCAGGTGAAGCAAAAATCTTTTTGATAGTCGACTTGCAACATGCATTCTTTTCTCTGCCTCTTCACGAAGACAGCCAATATTTGTTTGCTTTCACATATAGGGGCCAACAATACACCTGGATAGATTGCCTCAAAGTTTTATCAAAACTTATTTTCCAGGTGTCTACAAGACCAATTGAGTACTTTAAAGTTCAAAATGAATTCAACATTAGTGCAGTGATTTATTAGTAGCCAGCAAAAACGAATCCAGTAATCGGAAAGATACTCCTCAACTACTAAACCATTTAGCTGATTTGGGATATGTAGTCTCCCAGTCAAAAGTACTGATGGCCCAGGAGAATGTAACATTTTTTGGGATTATAATTTCGGCCACCGAAAGGAGTCTCGAGAAAAGCAGACTTGAACCCATCTGCGAATTCCCAATCCTAAAAGAAGCCAAACAAATGAGGCAATCGCTTGGCATGGTCAATTATTGTGAACCCTGGATTCCTAACATAACTCTGGAAACCAAGGAGCTAACACCCTATAATAGGATTGGTCTCCTAATCTGAGGAAAGACATTCTTGCCATAGAGGGAGTACAGAGAAGGTTCACCAGACTGATTCCTGGGATGTCAGGACTTTCATATGAAGAAAGACTGGATAGACTCGGTTTGTACTCGCTAGAATTTAGAAGATTGAGGGGGGATCTTATAGAAACGTACAAAATTCTTAAGGGGTTGGACAGGCTAGATGCAGGAAGATTGTTCCCGATGTTGGGGAAGTCCAGGACAAGGGGGTCACAGTTTAAGGATAAGGGGGAAATCTTTTAGGACCGAGATGAGGAAAACATTTTTCACACAGAGTGGTGAATCTCTGGAATTCTCTGCCACAGAAGGTAGTTGAGGCCAGTTCATTGGCTATATTTAAGAGGGAGTTAGATGTGGCCCTTGTGGCTAAAGGGATCAGGGGGTATGGAGAGAAAGCAGGTACAGGATACTGAGTTGGATGATCAGCCATGATCATATTGAATGGCGGTGCAGGCTCGAAGGGCCGAATGGCCTACTCCTGCACATATTTACTATGTTTCTATGTTTCTATGTTTCTATACCAGCAAGGAGGGTGAATTTAAATGAACAAAGAAAGCACAGGAGACCTTTGAAAACTTAAAAAGATCACTGATACAAGCCCCAGCATTGGGAAGACTATTATACGACTGACCTTTCCAGCTCTATTGCACCATTTTATCTGAATGTGCAACCGGTTCTGACTCAAAAACATGGGGATAGACATAGACCAGTTGCGTATTACTCCTCCAAATTAGATCCGGTAGCCAGGAGACATCCACTTTGCACTCAAATTTTAACTGCAGTAGACTTCCGGTGGCGCTATGGAGGCTTGAGTCCAGCGCCAACTAGCTCCGTGCCGAAGAAACTGAAAACGGGAGAAAATCGGGTCTTACCTGCAGCGATCGCGATCTGAACAGCTGCCTTCCGCGTGACGTCATCAGGCGCGCGACTTTGACGGTATGTCGTTACAACGTACCCCCCCCACACAAAAAAAAAACGTTAAAGGGAAACCACCGATGGAAGAGGAAGGCCCAACTGAGGCCTCGGCCTCAGTTACAATGACGGCCCAGGAAGACCCTCCGAAGAAATCAAAGCAGAAAAAGTCTGAAATGGATGATCTTAAAACTTTTCTCGCTGCTGAATTGAAAACCTTTGGAGAGAATTTTAAAGAGGAACTTTACTCTTTTAAGGTAGATTTTAAAGCAGAAATGCTTTCTACCGTTCAAGAAATACTGGAAGTCTGGAAGAGGTCGAGGGAGGAAGAGGTCAAGGAACAGATGGAAGTGCTGGAAGCCAGGCTCGATTCGGTGGAAGCGAACGTTAAAATGGAGGTGGCCCCCATTCATCAAGCACTTGAACAACATAGAACAGCGATAACCGAACTTGAGAAATGGGCGGCGGCAAGTGAGGAAACTGTAGGTCGACTCCTTATTGAAAACCAACGCCTCTCCGGTATGGTGATCAAATTAAGTGATAAATGTACCGATTTGGAGGGGCGTCAAAGACGTAAGAATCTAAGAATTGTAGGAGTGAAAGAAGGAAGTGAGAGGGAAATGGGCCCTCGGGATTTTGTGGCAGACCTACTACAAAAAGCCTTAAAATTGGATCAAAAACCTTCACTCGGTCGAGCTCATAGAGCGCAGCGGCGTCGTACACAAGATGATGCCCATCCAAGACAAATTATCGTAAAGGTGCAACTGGATCATGAATTTGACGATATAATGAAGAAAATCGTTCGAAGCGGACAGCTCCAGTTTGAAGGTGTGAGGTTCAGTATTTACCGAGATTATCCGGCAGAGGTCTTCAAGAAAAGGGCGCTGTTCACTGAGACAAAAAGAATACTGAAGAATGTACCTGATTTGAGATACGGCCTGCTTTACCCCGCAAGACTAAGAGTCACCTACAAGAACAAGGAGCAATTTTTTACAGACCATGAAAAAGCACTGGAATTTGCCAAAGAAATCGGGAACATGACCAAAGACTGAAGAATTTACATTACTCCTCAGGAGTCAAGGATTAACGGGACCGCCAGATCTAAAAGGACCTTTAGAGTTCTTTTAAGAGCTTTAAGGACATTCGAAAACCGAATGGACGGTGGACATTGGAGAAAACCGTGGTTTTCTTATTTTTTTTTTTTTTTTTTAATTAATCACTATTATTATCTGTATATTCATATCTAACTATATATGTAACAACTAATACTTATTAAATATCTATATTACTACTAAATTTATTAACATTTATTAACATTTATATTACTCATAAAAATTTAATACTGGGTATGATTGATAACAATGATTAATAACTAACAGTCTTTGGTTAATGTGGAAATGAATTACATACTTATATTATATAGGAAGATAAGCAAGAGGTAATTCAGCCTACGTCATAATAAGGTTTGACGGTTTTTCTCTTTATTTTTCAATTTAAAATTAAATTTATAGATTTAGCGAAGATATTAATATGATATGTAGAGAATAATAACGTTATGAATTTATGCTGCTCTCGGACTTTTCTGCAGGGATGCGTGCTTATGTATGTATGCATATGGGTATATATATATATATATGTATGTGTATATGTGTATGTATGTGTGTACATATGTATGGGTATGTATATATGTTTGTTACTCCCAAAGAAGTTATTTGATTGTTAGAAATAATCTTTTTTTTTTTTTCGGGCACGGAGCTGGGAATTTTTTTTTACAAAGGCTACGGAAGTCTTTAGAATTCTAGCCACGTTAGTGTGGCTATCACTAACTACACTAATTGTAGATGTAGTTTTTTTTCTTTCACCCTATGCTAACCAATTCTATCACTTTTTTCACTTTAAATATTTTTATAACTTAATGTTTGAATGGAAAAACAAGACTAATACAAGGAGATGTGTTCGGAAGAGCGATGTACATGATTTTAAATTCATCTATTTGAGGTTCGGGAGCAGGGTCAGATTTTATGTGTTGCACCTTCTGCTCGGTTATAGACCACCTTAAAAACAATATGCAAGATGGTAATATGACAAGAGGGGTCAGGGAATAACATTTTGTAGTTGGAATGTCAAGGGAATCAATGAACCAATTAAGAGAGGTAAAGTTTTGGCACATCTAAATTTAATCAAAACAGATATAATATTCCTTCAAGAAACACACCTCAAAAAGGAATCTCAACATAGACTTAAAGCTAAGTGGATCGCTGAATCATATCATTCCTCTTTTTCCCATAAGTCCAGAGGAGTTGCAATATTAATTCGTAAAGGAATACCTTTTACGAATTCATCAACAATAGCGGATATTGATGGTAGATATATTATATTAGTTGGAGAGTTAAATGGAGAAAAAGTGATTCTTCTTAATGTATATGGGCCTAATTTTGATAACCCTATGTTTTTTAATAAATCATTTAATAAAATTCCTGAATTTACACAATATAAATTAATAATTGGAGGAGACTTCAATTGTACATTAGATTCATACTTAGATAGATCATCAAGGCAAAAAAAAGTAAAATCTCAATCAAGTGTATTTCTAAATTCATTTATTAATACCACTAATATTAAGGATGTCTGGAGAATAGAAAATCCAACTGGACGGGAATATTCATTTTACTCACCAGTACACAAAACATACTCAAGAATAGATTATTTTTTAGTTGACTCCACGTTTATCCCATTTACTTATAACTCAAAATACCATAATATTATAATCTCAGATCACGCACCAGTAACATTCATGATTAAATTAAATGGATTGTCCGAGAAACAAACATATTGGAGATTTAACCCACAAATTTTGAACGAAAGATCATGCCAGGATTATATTATTAAACAGATTCAAATATTTTTTGAGATAAATGATAACCCTGACACATCTACTTCTCTTATGTGGGAAACGTTTAAAGCGTTTGTTCGAGGTGCATTAATTTCTGCTCAAGTATTTTATAATAAAGAGAACAGGATTAAACAACAAACATTGGAAAGCGAAATCAAGCAACTAGATATAGAAAATGCGAGAATGCCATCCATTTCAAAACATAATAAAATTGCTGTATTGAAATATAAATTAAATAAAATGTATTCAGAACAAGTAATAAAACTTTATCAAAAAACCAAACAATTACATTTTGAATTTGGAGACAAACCACAAAAACTATTAGCACGTCAGTTACGAAAAATGGAAGGGGAAAAAATAATTCATAAAATTAGAACAGAGACAGGAGAATTATTAAAAATGCCCAAGGACATAAATGAAAGATTTCTCCAATACTATCATAACCTTTATTCAACTAAAACTGTAGCACAATCAGAAGGAATAGCAGATTTTTTACTAAAATGTAATTTAAAAGGTTTAGATTCAAATGATAGAGAATTATTAGAAAGGGAGATTACGATAAAGGATATTGAGGAGTCTATTGGCTCTTTAAAAAATGGTAAAGCAGTAGGACCAGATGGTTTAGGTTCTGAATTTTATTAAAAAAATGTATGACTTACTCTGCCCACGTTTACAAAGGCTGTATGAGCATATCTATACTCAACAGAAACTTCCAGATACTTTAAATGAATCTATAATAACACTTATTCCTAAAGCTGATAAAGATCTGGAAGATCCGGGATCATATAGAGCAATTGCACTTTTAAATACAGATCAGAAAATATTAACTAAAATACTAGCGCATAGATTAAGTACAGTGATGAATAAATTAATATACCCTGACCAAACAGGCTTTATTCAGAAACGGTACTCATATTATAATCTAAGAAGATTATTTAATATTATTTATTCTAAGATAATTATTAATGAAGATCTAGCTATAATCTCACTTGACGCTGAAAAAGCATTTGATCAGGTTGAATGGTCTTATTTATTTTCGGTGATGGAAAATATGCAGCTAGGGGAGAAATTCTGCACATGGATAAAACTGTTATATACAAATCCTACGGCTAGAATATTAACAAACCAAAGGTTGTCATCTAAATTCAGCCTATCTAGAGGTTGTAGACAAGGATGCCCGTTATCTCCATTATTATTTGCGCTGGCTATTGAGCCACTTGCAGAAAGAGTTAGGGGTCATCCGGAAATATATGGGTATATCACAAAGGACACAGTGAATAAAATTTCTCTATACGCAGATGATGTACTAATTTACATTACAAAACCAGAAATGAGTATTCCAAACTTATTAGAGCTAATAACCCAATTTGGTTCACTCTCAGGATACAGAATAAATTGGAATAAAAGTGAAATTATGCCAATAAGGGAACATAACAAACAGATAATACAACAATTTCCATTTAAAATAGTAAATGAAAAATTTAAATACCTAGGTATTTATGTAACTAAGATATATACATCATTATTTAAAGCAAATTTTCCCCCATTACTGAATAAACTACATAAGAATATTCAATACTGGAAAACACTTCCTATCTCAATGGTTGGCAAAATGAATGCCATAAAAATGATTTTTTTTACCGCAAATATTATACCTTTTTCAGACAATTCCGATATATTTGTCAAAAAACTTTTTTTTTAAATTGGACTCCATTGTTAATGATTTTATCTGGGATTATAAGAATCATAGGATAAACAAAAGACATTTGTGTAAATCAAAAATAAATGGAGGCTTGGTTTTACCCAACTTTCTGTTTTATTTTTGGGCAGTTAATATTAAAAATATGAATTTCTGGTTGGAAGAAATAGATCAACAACCAGATTGGTTAAAAATGGAAAAGGAAGATTGTTTGCCTTTTGATATCGGTTCGATATTATTTGCTACATCTAAATTAAACAAAAAAATTTATAGGGAAAACCCTATAATATTTAGTGCCATACGAATTTGGAAACAATTAAAAAAGACATTAAAATTAGATAATTTATCACTTTTTCTCCCAATTGTGAATAAACCTTTGTTTAAGCCCTCATGGTTGGACAGGGGTTTTACACAATGGAAGAATTATGAAATTAAAAATATGGGACAACTTTATAAGGAAGGCACTTTTCTGACATTTCAGGAGTTGCAACAGACTTATGGACTCCGAGAAAATTATTATTTCAGATATCTTCAACTCAGAGATTATGTAAAATCGAATACTCAAAATTTTCGAATTAGAAATTCAGAAATTCTTGACGAATGTTGGAATAAACATCCTAATACAGAAAAATTAATATCTTATATATATAATATCTTATTAGACAGTGACATTCCATCGACGGACTTACACAGACAAACATGGGAAAAAGAATTAAATCAAATAATAACGAAAGATACTTGGAAAGAAAGTTTACAACACATACATCAATGTTCATTAAATGCCAGACATTCTTTAATACAATTTAAAGTAATACATAGGTTACATTATTCAAAAACAAAATTACATAACAATTTTCAACATATCTCACCTATATGTGATAAATGTCAACATTTAGAAGCTACCTTATCTCATATGTTTGCAAACTGTATAAAAATTAAAAAATTCTGGGTAAATATTTTTAGTATAATATCTAAAGTGACCAGCACACAATTGGACCCGGATCCAAAATTAATAATACTTGGAACATTAGAATTAAATCAAACATTTACAACAACACAAAGAAACTTTATTGATTATAGTATAATAACAGGAAATAAATTAATTCTAAAATTTTGGAAAGGCCCTACGTCCCCCACAATTAAAATGTGGATTATAGAAATGACGGAGACCTTAAACGTGGAAAGAATCAGATTTTCCCTGTTGGACAAACAGGAATTATTCGTTGGAACATGGTCTCCCTTTATTGATTATTTAAAGGGTCAGAATGGTTCAGCACAGGAACCTGACTAATACTCGGGCTAAAGAATGGATGAAATGCTATACTCTGAAATGTACGAATATATCTCGAATGAAGTTTTTTATTTTAATAAATTTTTCCATTCTTCTTTAACCATTTTTTTTTTTCCTTCTTTTTTTACCTCTTTTTCTTCTCACTCTTTTCTTTCTTTACTTCATCTATCTTTTTAGTTCTATCTAGTTTAAAAAAAAAAAAGGCAAAAGGTATTGGAGACAATGTAATAATAATTGATAATATTATCAATTTAAAAATGTAAGACTGTAATGATGTTAATAGGTTGTGTACTTTTCTCCAATAAAAAATATTTTCAAAAAAAATATATATATATATTTTTAACTGCAGTATATAATATTTTACAATCAGCTACTAATTTGACACTCCAGCAGGAGATTGTAGTGTACAGTTCACATTCAGTATCGGCATTGTTGGGGCAGCTTCAAACTCAGCACTTAACAATGGCCTGCCAAAATAAGTATGAGATCTATCTTTTGAACAGCCCTAAACTGCAATTCAGACATTGTACATTGATTAACCCAGCCTCTTTTCTTATTTCACCCCCAAAAGAGCAATCAGAAGCAGGACATGACTGTCTATTTGTCATAGAGGAGGAAACATCTGTAAGAGAGGACTTGAGGGATGCATCCATTGAGGACTCTGACATCATATTATATGTGGACGGGAGTGCATCTATTGGACCATGGGGTGAGCGATTGTTTGGGTATGCAATTGTTGATCAGAAAGCGGAAATTATAGAAGCAGCTGCCTTTGAGTCACCTTTTTCCAGCACAGCAAGCTGAATTATTTGTTTTAATTAGGGCTTGTATTATTGGCGAAAATCTAATAGTAAATATTTACACTGATTCTCAGTATGCATTTGGAGTGGTGCATGATTTTGGAAACAATTATGGAAAAATAGGGGATTTCTAACTTCCGTAGGAACCCAAATCTCAAATGAACTATTGGTGACAGATTTATTGAAGGCCTTAATGCTACCCAGACAAATTTCTGTTATGAAATGCAGCGCCCACACTAGAGGACAGACTCCAGTGGATATTGGAAATCGTAATGCCGACTGAGTAGCTAAGAAAGTATCATGGGAACGTAAGATGGTAGTACCCAAAATGATGAGGCAGACTAAAAATATAACTAACAAGTCCCCCTCGGAGAAACTGATGCCAACCATCCAAGAAATTGTTTGATTACGGGAGGAGGCTACTGAAGGAGATAAGGAACGATGGAGACAACTTGGGTGTGTACTGGATTTTGAGTGTCTCTTTTAGTTCCCTTTCCGCTCCAACAAAATTTGAACCATTATCTGATCTTAACGATAAAACTTGACCTCGTCGATAGATAAATCTCCTTAATGCATGAATACAGGAGTCTGTGTCAAGTGTTGATGCAACCTCAAGATGTACTGCTCTACTTGCCATACAAGTGAAGATCACACCATACCTTTTCACAAAGCCTCATCCTCTTTTAATCTCTATAGGACCGAAATAATCCACCCCCACATCTGTAAATGGAGGTTTATCCAGAGTGATCCTCTCCAGAGGCAAGTCTGCCATCTTCTGTACATCAAATTTCCCACGCTGTCACCTACACACTATACAATTTTTTATTATCTTTCTTGCGGCAGAATTAGCCTTGATAACCCAATATATTTACAAAGCTGGGATAACATATAATTTCTTCCTCCATGTCCAATCCGTTCATGAATATGTCATAATAATAGTGTCGTTATGTAAAAGTCCTTTGAGAGAATAATAGGAAGTTTAGTTCTTCGGGCATTGCCAATTTATTTAGGCAACCGCCTATCCTCAGAAGACCTTCCTCCAATAATGGGTCCAGCTTGTATAATTGACTGTTTCTTTTTACCCCATGTACTCCAGCTTCCAATGTTAATATTTCTTCTTTGTATTTCTGTCTTTGACAGAAAGAGACGCTCGCATTTTCCGCCTTGAGGAGATCATCAAGACGTAGACCCTGTACACCATATGAAGCTTCAAAAACTTGCATCTGGCTTTCAACCTTTTCTTTTCGTATATCAGGATTCTCTTCCAGGATACTTTCAGTAATCTCTCTCCATTTCCGAGCCAACAGCAATAACCTTGTTTTTAATTTAAGAAACCAGGTTACCGCAGTTATCAATTTATTCCATGATGAAAAATGGGTAATTAAATTATTTACATTCTCTGATGAATCTTTAGAAATCACATTCACCGTAATGTTTTGTTTAATTTCAAGATCATTAGCAGAGATTTCAAATCCGAGTTCAAGTTTTGGCCATTCTCCGTCTGGCTTACATAGAAACTCTGGTCCATTGATCCATCTCTTGTTGCTTAAAAAGCAGTTCGCTGTCAATCCTCCAGAGGCTTCATCTGCAGGATTTTCTTTTGTGTTAACATATTTCCATTGTGAAACATTAATAACTCCCAATACAAAAAAGAGACTCTATTTGCTACAAATGTCATAAAGCATTTGTTTTCATTGTTGAAGTATTTAAGAACCGTAGTGCTATTGGTCCAGAAGATAGAAACATGGAAACATAGAAAATATGTGCAGGAGTAGGCCATTCGGCCCTTCGAGCCTGCACCGCCATTCAATATGATCATGGCTGATTATCCAACTCAGTATTCTGTACCTGCCTTCTCTCCATACACCCTGATCCCTTTAGCCACAAGGGCGACATCTAACTCCCTCTTAAATATAGCCAATGAACTGGCCTCAACTACCTTCTGTGGCAGGGAATTCCAGAGATTCACCATTCTCTGTGTGAAAAATGTTTTTCTCATCTCGGTCCTAAAGGATTTCCCCTTTATCCTTAAACTGTGACCCCTTGTCCTGGACTTCCCCAACATTGGGAACAATCTTCCTGCATCTAGCCTGTCCAACCCCTTAAGAATTTTGTAAGTTTCTATAAGAACCCCCCTCAATCTTCTAACTTCTAGCGAGTACAAGCCAAGTCTATCCAGTCTTTCTTCATATGAAAGTCCTGACATCCCAGGAATCCGTTTGGTGAACCTTCTCTGTACTCCCTCTATGGCAAGAATGTCCTTCCTCAGATTAGTCTTCTGAAAGTCCAGATATAACACTGGTTCTCCCTTATCCACTCTACTAGTTACATCCTCGAAAAATTCTATAAGATTCGTCAGACATGATTTACCTTTCGTAAATCCATGCTGACTTTGTCCAATGATTTCACCACTTTCCAAATGTGCTGCTATCCCATCTTTAATAACTGACTCTAGCAGTTTCCCCACTACCGATGTTAGACTAACTGGTCTGTAATTCCCCGTTTTCTCTCTCCCTCCCTTTTTAAAAGATAGATTCTTCCAGTTGAAATTGGTGTTCCTTTTGCAGCATTATGTCAACTTTAACAGCTAAGACTGCCGCAGTAAGTTCCATTCCGAGAATTGTCAGTTGTTCCAGTGGTGCCACTCTGGCTTTTCCCATTAAGAATGCAACATGCACTCTTTTGTAATCATTTTGCAGTCTTAAATATGAAACAGTACCGTAACTACTTTCACTGGCATCCGAGAAATGATGCAGTTGTGCACTTCTGATTTTACCAAAGTTTTTAGGCTTTATGCACCGATCCACCTTGAATTTTGAAATCTTATAGAGGTCTGCTAATCATTCTGACCTTTCTTTGAGTGATACACCCCATGGTGCGGAATATACCAGAGCTCTCCATCACCCCGAAGTAGTTGATTCGTTGGTACCATTTCTGCACAATCATTATCAATCATATCCTGTAAGAAGGATGTATATTCCTCATGAAATTTCGTATTCTTAACACTTACGTTTCAAATTCTGGATACGCTGTTCTGCAATACGACGATTATTCGGTAAACTAACACCTTTTTCCTTGAAAGGTAAGTCCAAACAATAATGTCCATCAATCATCTTAACTGAATAGTTCATAATATCCAAGAATTTTTATTCTTCTCTGGACATTTCTTCAGATTCTTTGCTGGTACTTTCATTGAAGTCATGATTGTATTGCTTCATCAACAGCTTTTCTAATTTACCAGTAGAAATTGGATAAACAGCAATGGCACGGTAGTTTACCTGGCTCCCATTTCCTTTATTCTTTCACAAGGAGCCATAGATAACCCATCAAAGTAGGGTTTTCGCAGCTTACGGTCCATCACCTTGGCTCCTAACAATCTGTATAGGTTCCAATGATTTCAGAGCATTCGTTCCAATAAGCAGGTCAATATCAGAATTTATTTTTGATATTTTGACATCCTTCAGGTAAGGCCAATGCTTTAAGTCTTCACATCTGGGTATATTTTTACGACCAACAGGCATGGTTCCATGTATAAACACTTCAGATATTGGTATAAAATTATCTTCATCCAAACTGGATATCTCCATACTTGTAATCTAATGACTAGGGTACTCTTTCTCTTTATTCATGGTACGCATTTGAATTTTAACCTTCTCTCCTGTAATGTCCAGCCTTCTCATCAGGTTCTCTGTGCAAAAGGTAGCTGAACTTCCGTGGTCCAAAAATGCATATGTTTGCAACACTACATTCGTGGCTCTATTCCTCACCTGTACCGGTAAGATAGAGAAAATGCATGCTTCTACCCCGGCCCCAATATGAGCAGTTACTTGAGGCGAGGTGACAGCATCACTGGCAGCTGGCTCTTCTTCCTGCTCTGTATGGTCCGGCTTCTTCTTTACAGGGTGAAGCACATCAGGATGATTCTGTTTACACTTATCATAAATTATTGGACTTTTACAGTTTTTCATCATGTGCTCCTTTTTCAGACATCCATAGCAGATTCCATTTCTTTTTAAGAAGTCAATTTTTTCTTCCCCTTGAATCTTTGACACTATCTTATGGTGTGACCCACTTCATCACATAACGGACAAAATCCCTTCTTCTTAATAGTTTTTTTTTTTTTTTTAAATTTTTTTTTAATGTTTTATTTATTAGAAGTACATTACATTACAACCACATACATTAGTACTCGTCACTTATGTCTTCTTACAATTAATGTACTCCATTTATTTTTTACACTAGAAAAGGAAAAGATTGAAAGAAAGAAGAAAGTGAAGGAAAAAGTGAGAGTGTAGAAAATGTGACAACAAAAAAGGACGAAGACCCTATAAGAACAAAATTAAAAACAAAAGAAAAAGAGTTAAGAAATAGACCCTAGAAAAGAAAGAGAAAGAGAAAGAGGAAAAAGAGAGAAACAAATATTTTTATGAGCATTACGCAAATGGGACATACCAACTCTTCAACTATCATCCCCCCTTACCTGACCTCAATTTTTTTTTAAAGGTACCTTTGCACCCTATATTTGTAATAATTCTATAAATGCAGACCACGTCAGGTGGAAGTGATCTGGTTTACCTGCTAGGAGGAGTCTTATCTCTTCTAGGTGTAATGTTTCGAACATATTTGAAATCCACATGTTTATAGTTGGTATTGGAGCCTTCTTCCAAAATTTTAGAATTAGCTTTTTTCCAGTTATTAACCCATAGTCTATTAGTTTCTTTTGAAACACATTTAGTTCTGGACCATCTTCCGTTATTCCGAAGATAATCCATTCTGCTTTGGGTATCAGTCTTATTTTAAATAACTTTGTAAAGATTTCAAAAATGTCATTCCAAAATTTTTGAATTTTTGTACAGAAAACGAATGAGTGCGCTATAGTAGCTTCTTGGGATTGACATTTATCACAAATAGATGATACATTTGGGAAAATTTTATGAATTTTAGTTTTCGAATAATATAATCTATGTAAAATTTTAAATTGTATTAAAGTGTGTCTTACATTAATCGAACATTTATGCACGTTTAATAAGTGTTCATTCCAACTTTCCTTTGACATTTTAATAGCTAACTCTTGTTCCCAGTCTCTTCTGATACCCTCCGTAGATGGTATTTGTACATTTAAGATAATATTATACAAATATGATATTAAGTTTGCTGATTCAGCTTTTATCTGCATTGCCTCATCCAATACATTTGCTGGGTTATTATAATGATCTTTTGTATATTTTTTCAAATAGTCGCATATTTGAAAATATTTAAAATATTGATTATTTCCGAGTTTATATTTTATTTGTAATTGTTGAAATGAAAGTAATTTTCCAGTTTCATACAAGTCACCGAGCGTTTTAATTCCTAGTCTATCCCAATGTGTAAAAGCTTTATCTATAATAGAGGGATTAAACGAAGGGTTATTAACTATAGGTAATAAAAGTGATACATTTCTTAATTTTAAATTTTGTTTTATTTGTTTCCAAATTCGGATTGTACTATGAATAATTGGGTTCTTATTATAATTTATATTATTCAATTTCATTGGAGAGAGGAGGATCGCTCCAATGTTTCCAGAGGAGCAATCCTCTTTCTCCATTACAATCCAGTCCACTTGCTGGGCGGAGTTATCCATCAGTTGAATCATATTTTTAATATTTACTGACCAATAATAATACATAAAATTAGGTAGTGCTAAACCCCCTAATACTTTAGGTTTATTCAGATGAGTTTTTTGTATTCTATGTGATTTATAGTCCCATATAAAATTAGTGATATCTGAGTCGAGTTTTTAAAAAAAACTTCTTTGGTAAGTATATAGGAATCGATTGAAATAGGTATAAAATTTGTGGTAGAAAGATCATTTTTATTGCATTTATTCGGCCTAGTAAAGACATCGGGAGCATTTTCCAGAATTTAATTAGTGTGTTTAATTTATTAAGTAGGGGATCAAAATTTGCCTTAAACATACCTTGTTATGTTCTGGTAATTTCGATTCCCAAGTATTTAAATTTTTCTGTAGCTATTTTAAAAGGGAATTTTAAAAGATGTGTTGAATCTTTCGGTTTTATTGACATAATTTCACTTTTATTCCAATTTATTCTATATCCAGAAAAAGATCCAAAGTCTTCAATTAAATTTAATATATTTGGTATAGTGATTTGAGGTTTTGTAATGTACAGTAATATATCATCCGCGTATAAAGATATTTTATTAAATGAGTCTTTAGTATTATATCCATGGATATCAGGGTGTATTCTATTTTTTTCTGCTAGCGGTTCAATAATGAGAGCAAACAGCTGTGGTGATAATGAGCATCCTTGTCTATTTCCCCATGATAGTTGGAATTTCGAGGATAATATGTTATTAGTTAGTATTCTAGCTGTAGGTTTATTATATAGTAACTTGATCCATAGAATAAAATTCTCTCCCAGTTGGAATTTTTGTAATACTTTATCCATATAATTCCATTCTACTTGATCAAATGCTTTTTCAGCATCCAGCGAAATAATTGATAATTCTTGATCTTCAGATTTGTGTGAGTGCATTATGTTGAGTAGACGTCTCATATTGTTAGATGAGAATCTCTTAGGGATAAACCCCGTCTGATCTGGGTTTATTAATTTACTAATGTATTTACTTAATCTTCTAGCTAATGTTTTCGCTAATATTTTTTGATCTGTGTTTAACAATGCTATAGCTCTATATGAACCCGGTTCTTCTAAATCTTTGTTTTTCTTAGGTATTAGTGTAATCGTTGATTCCGCTAATGTATCAGGTAGTATTCGTTTTTTAAAAGCATATTGGTACATTTTTTGTAATCTTGGTATTATTTTATCATAAAAGCTTTTATAAAATTCATTAGTAAATCCATCAGGGCCTGGTGTTTTTCCATTCTTTAGTGAGTTTATTGTATCTTCTAATTCCTTAATTGAGATTTGTGCACCCAATTCCTCTTGTTCCTTCAGCTCTAACTTTGGAAGATTACAATTATCCAAAAACTTTGTGATATTATTGGAATCAATTGTCGTTTTAGATGTATACAAATTCTCATAAAATTGCGCAAATCTTTTATTAATATCCTTCGGTGTTGTTAATAATTCCCCTTTATCTGATTTAATCTTTGGTATAGTATGTTCCTTTTCTCGTTTTTTTAGCTGGCGAGCCAAAAGTTTATGCGGTTTATCCCCAAATTCAAAGTGCTCTTGTTTTGTAATTTGAAAAAGTCTTATAAGTTTGGCAGATAATAATTTATTTAATTTAAATTTCAAAATTATTATTTTATTATGTTTATCTATTGATGGATCTTTAGCATTATCTATATCCATTTGTCTAATAAGTTCTTCTAACTGTCTTTGTTCATTCTTATTCTTTTTATTTTGAAAAGCTTGATATGAAATTATAATACCCCTAATGTATGCTTTAAAAGATTCCCATAATACAGTAGACGATATATCTGGAGTATCATTTATTTGAAAAAAGGTCTCCATTTGTTCTTTTAAATATATACTCGCTTGTGGATCTTTTTAGAATTTGAGAGTTAAATCTCCAAAACGATTTATTCTTAAACATTCCTTCCAGTTTTAAAAAGAAAGTTAGTGGAGAATGGTCTGAAATCGAATTTGTATGGTATATTGGGTTAGATGTTTGAGGGATTAATTTTGTATCCAGCAGGAAGTAGTCTATACGTGAGTATGTCTTATGTACCATTGAATAAAACGAGTATTCCCTGCCAGTTGGATTAACAATTCTCCAAACATCTGCTATATTAGTATTGTTTATATAAGTATTGATAAGTTCCCCGGTTTTCAATTTCATATTCCCTCTCTGTTTTTGGCTTGATTTATCTAAGTACGGATCTAAAACACAGTTAAAGTCTCCTCCTATTATAACATTTTGATAGTTAAACTCTGCAATTATGTTGAAAATTTTATTGAAAAAGTGGGGGTTGTCAAAGTTAGGGGCATATATATTTACCAAGGTAAGTGGAGTATCATGGATTTCTCCATTAACTATTAAGTATCTCCCTTCTATATCTGTTATGATATTCTTTGCTTTAAATGGTATACCTTTTCTTATAATGATTGACGTGCCTCTAGATTTTGAAGTGAATGAAGAATGGTATGTTTGACCTATCCATTTCGCCCTCAACCTAACTTGATCCTGAGATTTTAAGTGTGTTTCTTGTAAGAAGATAATGTCGGAGTTGTACAGTTTCAGCTGAGCTAGTATCTTACCCCTTTTAATAGGTTCGTTAATACCTCTTATATTCCAACTACAAAATGAGATTCCTCCTAGGTTCTTTTGTTTGGTGTCATGCATTTTGAATAATTATAGTGCCTTTAAATCTTGTGGTGCATCCATATCCCAGGTCTTTGGGTATTGGGGGAACTTTTGAATTTTTAAGTTTTGTTGGTATATCCATTTTACGCTTATCACTAAACACAAAACACAAACATGTGATTTTATGTGATAATAAAAAAAAAACTAAAAAAGTGAAAATACAGTGTCTGATATAGTCGGCACTGTAGCGAGTGTCCCACCTGTAGGTGGGAAAAAACCTTGTTTTGACTTCCATTGTGTTGTTAAACAAATAGCTCCGCTCTCTTGATTAATCATAACATATTAAAATATTAAAACGGGGCCTCACATTCAGATATATAATACAATTTTACCCAATATATTTCATTATAACATATCATATATATATCGCAATTTTAACTACTAATTATTAAACCGATACTTTTGACTTCAATAAGAATCAACTGTTGGTTGAAGGGGTTAACGAGACGTGCCCCTGGGCCTAAGCCAGGCGCTCGTTTCTCATCCCCTCCTCCCACTTATAGATAAGGTTTCAATTTATTAAAAATTCATATTAGTATGTTAGTTTGTTATTTTTTATTTTTGTTTTTGTTAGTATTCTAATCTAACATGCATAACTTATTAAGTTGTTAATAGGATAAGTTCTTACAATTGGTTTTAATATTATAATCTAATAAACAAATAAATGCTTCTGGTATATACCATTCCCGTCTGTTCAGCTGTTTACTCGTTTTGAACAGAAAGTGTCCTTGATTCAACATTCCAAAGATAACAGTCTAGCTATCCCCAGACAAAGCATTGCTTAGAATGGTTCAGTTCTGCCAAACCCCCCTTTGATTTCTATTTTTCAACGATAGTTTGGGCATATTTAAACGCGTCTTCAGGCTTAACAAATGACTTTTCAGAACCCTTGAAGGAAATACGCATTTTCGCAGGATAAAAAATCCCATATCTGATCCCTTCTCTCCCTCTTAAAAGATTCTTAACCTTCTCGAATTTGTTTCTTTTTTGCACAATTTCATACGGGTAGTCCATGAATATCTTAATAGTGTCATTGTCCAGCCGCAGTTGCACACCGTGTTTGATTTTGCTCATAACATCTTCCAGTTCTAAAATATCCCGAAATTTCACAATAATATGTCGTGGATAAGTTTTTCCCGCACCAGATCTTTGTTTAAATCTTGGGACACGATGAGCCACTTCGATTTTCGGTTCTTTGGAAAGATTCAGCAGTTGTTTAAGCAAGCCCATGGCAAACTCACGCACATCCTCCCCCTCGGCTCCCTCTGAGACTCCAAGAATTCTCAAATTCTGACGTCTAGAGCGAGCTTCCAGGTCCAGGCATTTTTCTGAAACTTTACTAAGTTGAGTCACCATCTGTAGTGAAGTTTGTTCATTTTCTCGCCTCATTTGCTCATGTTCTTGCCTCATTTTCGCCATGTCTTCAACCACTCGAGCCTTGTTTTTCTCCAATTCCGTAATTGTGCGCATACTTGCAGCTACTGTTTCAAGCACAGCCGTGAACTTGTCCGTAGTAGTTTCATCCATCTTGTCCATTCTCTCTTGTCCATCTTTCACCTCATCAATTCGTTTATTCATAATGTCCAGTGAATCAATCATCTTCTGATTGCTAGCATCCATAGCCTTCTGATTACCAGCATTTAAATCCTACATCATCTTTTCCATTTTTTCCATCATATTTCCCATATTTTCCTTCATATTTTCCTTCATATTTTCCATCATAATTTTATTTTCATCCAAAATCTCATCTTTCATATTTTTCACTGATTTCTTCAAGTCATCAAACTCTTTCTTAGATCTTGTATCCATTTCTGCAGCCACTTCAGAGACTTCAGAGACTTCAGAGGTAACTTCTGCTTCAGACTTCTTCTGGTCTCTCAGCAGCTTTTTCACTGATCTCTGAGGGCTCACAGCTGGAGGCAGTTTACTCATTTAAAGGGCTTTAAACCACTGTTTAAAACATCGCGCTTAATGATGACGTCATCAGCGCGGCGACCAGAAGCTCCGGTAAGGTTATTAAAAACAATCCCGATTTCTGGACCCGTTTTACACGATAAATCTTGAAATTTTTCGGGAGAGGAGCTAGGTGCACGTCTGTTAGTCCAACATGGCGCCACCGGAAGTCTTCTTCTTAATAGTTGGTACATCTTCTTTGGCTCCACCTGTCGTCTCCATAGGTATTATAGTGGTAGCAAAATTGCTTCTCTCAGGTCCTGATTTTCCTTTAGTTTTGGTAAAGTTAGAACCTTTGTTAGCTGCAAGTGGTTTGTGATCTTCAATAGTCCCATTGTGTGGCTCTAACATAGATACATAGAAATACATAGAAATTAGATGCAGGAGCAGGCCATTCGGCCCTTCGAGCCTGCACCGCCATTCAATATGATCATGGCTGATCATCCAACTCAGTATCCCGTACCTGCCTTCTCTCCATACCCCCTGATCCCCTTAGCCACAAGGGCCACATCTAACTCCCTCTTAAATATAGCCAATGAACTGGCCTCAACTACCCTCTGTGGCAGAGAGTTCCAGAGATTCACCACTCTCTGTGTGAAAACGTTTTTCCTCATCTCGGTCTTAAAGGATTTCCCCCTTATCCTTAAGCTGTGACCCCTTGTCCTGGACTTCCCCAACATCGGGAACAATCTTCCTGCATCTAGCCTGTCCAACTCCATAAGAATTTTGTACGTTTCTATAAGATCCCCTCTCAATCTACTAAATTCTAGCGAGTATAAGCCAAGTCTATCCAGTCTTTCTTCATATGAAAGTCCTGACATCCCAGGAATCAGTCTGGTGAACCTTCTCTGCACTCCCTCTATGGCTATAATGTCCTTCCTCAGAATGTACCGTACTTCCCTTTCTAAGAATTCCACCAGGTCTGGTAGCCTGGCTACTTGCTTCCTTTCATCCACTATTACGCCTGCCTCATATCTCCACCTTTCTCTCAGTCTTCTGGGCAAATTGCTAATGATGATTCTATTATTACTTGGAAGATTCATTTCCTCCATGTGGCCGAGATTTTTCATCGAGCTGCAACAACCTCTCAGAAATATTGCATAATCACTCAATGCCTCCCCATCTTCCGGCTTAATTCCTTTCCAAGCATGGGCCTTCTCCATGTATGCGTTAGCAATCTTCTGTTCATTACCAAAACGTTCTTTAAGTAACCTTCTCGCCTTTTTATAGCCATGGCTGTCTGGCTCATTTTGACAACTTTCTTCAAGTACCTTAACACTTCCACGTGTACTTCACCAGAAATCGTAAGCGCTCCTTTTCATCCGTAACTTTCGTTTCTAATACTTCTTCTAATGCCCTTATGAAAGCTTCATACCGCAAAGGATCTCCATCATACGTAGGAATATCTGCAGGTGGTAGAATGAGAGAGGTATTTTGTCGAGCTATGATCTGGTTGAATTCAGTTTGCTTTTTCACCAATGTCAATAATCCATCCTGATAACCTGGGCTTGTCTCCACCTGTTGATAAACAGGCCTTTGTGACTCAAGCTGGCCTGCTCGAGCCTGTGCATCAGGCCTCAGAAAAGCGTATTCAACTCTTTGTTTGTCCCGGGCATCTCCATTGCCCACATAAGTACTTTGCTTTGGTCTAGCACCCATTTGGTGAGATGAAGTTTTACCCATCTTATTCTGTTCCAATAGGTTTTCAAAGCCAAGAAATCCGGTGGATCGCGAAAGTGGAATTGATCCAACTGCTAATTCACTTTGAGCAATCTTTCTTCCCAAATCACCCAAGGGAGTTCATCACCTTCGATGTTCTAGAACTGCATCTTGAACCCTCACTTTCCAGTTGCTCCTTCTTTGTTTTGGCCACCGCCATCTTTTTGTCTAGTTTCAGTTGTTCCTTTCGTTGCCTCATCTCTTCTTCTTCTCGCTCAATCTCATGTTTCATCCTCAAGGCATCCGCTTTTATTGAGAGAGCAGCTAGGTCAGCTTCAACTCCCAATCGAGCAGAAGCCCTGTACTCACAGTCACCTGATTCTGCAGCTTGGCACGGACACTATAATAACTGGCACTGGCCACTTCAATAACTAGCACTGGCCACTCAAATCAGCCACCCCGGACATGTTTATGATTGGTCTTACTGTATTTTAACGTTGTTTTTTATCTATTTTAACTTTATACTGTTCCATCAGGGACTGGATTGTTTTTAGTGTTGTTATTATGTGTGAAATGTTTTAAACTTCATGTGCGATGCTCCAGTATTCCCTGGGAAACGTCTTTTCGTTTTGCACTGCACAACTGTTGCTTGCAAGATGACAATAAAGAAATTGAATTGAATTGAATTGATACCGAACTGGCTGTAAAACCAGATCTGTGTCCTGATCCTCGTGAAGATACATTTGAGATACTATCCCCAGGTGCTATCTCATCTTCATCTTTCCCAGCACCTAGTTGCCTTGCATCTCCTTCTCTGCCACGCGCTCTCTGGTCAACTTCAGCTAACCATGTTTTGGCACCTTCCATGGAATCATCATAAAACTCATTTTTTCCCGAATACCATCTATTGTGTCTTTCACGTTCCTCCTGAGATGGCTCTGATTCCAACAGTTTATCCTGCTTACCACTGAGTTTTTTATTAAGGCTGCATATCAGGCCTAATTTACCTTCCACCTTATCCAGTTTGCCATCTGATTCCATTAATTCCTTCACACTATCAAACAGCCTCCTTATCCTCTTCCATGACTTGTTTCTCTCCTTCTCGGCTCCCTTCAGAGCTAGAACTTGACCTTTCTCAATGAGTTTAAGTTGTCTAATTGGTCTCGTGCACCCTCAGGCGTGAAACTTTCTTCATCTTCTAGTTCCATACTTTTAAGAGGTCTTGGCAGATCGGCAAGTCTTTAAATTGAACAAACAATGTCCTCTGCTGGTAATTCTAATTTTGTTTTGTCAACATTTTCATCAGAACCATAACAAACTGGAATTGTAGAAAGCTTCTCTCAAACATCCATGGGGTTAAAGATGACATTACTTCGAAAGGAATGCGTGTTATCAAGAGTTCAAAACAATTCAAGGTCGTACTGGCTGGAAACTCCAGACTGTTAAAAAACATTTTCTGGCTCTTCTTACAGAAGCCTTTTAAAATTAAAGCTTTTCAGCTTCAAAATTCAAATAAATAATAGTTGATTTACTCACAATTTCTGTGATATTGTCTTCAGATCAGTCTCATCGCTGTCGATAGACCTCAAGGCCTTTTCTGGCCGAGATCTATTGTCTTCAGTTCCTCGGCTGGAACCGGTATTGTCTTCAGTTCCTCGGCTGGAACCGGTATTCTAGCCAAATCTTCTGTCCCACTCTCTGGGGCTGGTATTCACCCCCCTGGTCAGAGGTATCCTTTGACTTAATGTAACCACAGAGTTTTATATCGTTCAAGAGATTACTCCCTCTAACCGCTATGTGGACTGCATGGTTAAGGGGAATGTCTTTGTACGCATGCAAGTTCTCCAACAGAGACCTTCAGAGCTTCTTCACATGGCAAAATTAATGACACACAAAACAAGCCAAATGGCCACTACAACTGGACTTGGATGGATTAAACTACAGGTGCAGGAGTAGGCTATTTGGCCCTTCGAGCCAGCACTGCCATTCACTGTGATCATGGCTGATAATCCACAATCAGTACCAGTTCCTGCATTCTCCCCATAACCCCTGACACCCGCACTAACGAGGCACCACAGGCAGGTGAGAGAGGGGAGTTGCCTTTATGATTTGGAAGGGCATTTGTGTTGAAAGAGGGCATGCTTGGAGGATCGCCCAGTGAGGAGACTACACAGCTAGAACATAGAAACAGGAAAGGATAATCATTTGACGGGACTATATTCCAGGCCTCCCCGCAGTTAGCAGAAGGGGCAGGTGTATAGGGGGATCACCAGGTGTGGTAGGACATGGTTTAATGCACGCAATGTTGGGCCCAGGGCAGAAAGACAAGGATCCCTCCCACCCCACTGACAATAGACAATAGGTGAAACCAAGGTTAAAATGCAATCAGAATATCAGTTGTGGGGATCCCTTATGAGCCTTGTGATTTGGCCTGTTTGCACAAATCATATTCAAAATTGATTCAGACTGTCAATCTTGCTCTTCCCATCAAAAAAATGTTGTGCATTACCTTTTAATCTGCTTAGATTGAAGCATTGTGAAGTTAATGATTAACAGGTTGTGAAAATGCAGTCTTAGGTGAATTTCATGCAAAATTGTGTTCAGAAAATAAATAAACCAACAGAAAGGAGGATTGGATTAAAAGAGAAAATACCCAGAAAGCATTTTTATATTTTTGAAATACTTAACCATTAAGAGGATTTCACACTGGTGAGCTTCACACTCCAGCTTGACAACATCTTTCCTATAACATGGTGCCCAGAACTGAACACAATACTCTAAATGTGACCTCATTAATGTCTTATATAACTGCAACATGACAACTCTTCTCAATACTCTGGCTGATGAAGGCCAATGTGCAAAAAGCCTTTTTGACCAACTGATCTACCTGCGACTCCACCTTCAGGGAGCTATGCATCTGCACTCCTAGATCCCTCTGCTCTGCAACACTACCCAGTGCCTTACCATTCACTGTGTAGGTCCTGAAATCTGTAGGTCCCAAAATGCAACACCTCACATTTGTTATGAAAACAAATATATTTAGTTTCAAAATTGGCACATTAATGCAATTAGAAAGAGAGTTCACAAATGCCTCTACTTCCACAAATGCTTGAGGAAGTTTGTCATGTCACCAAATACTGTATTGAACTTCCACAGGTATACAGTAGATACTGACTGGTTGCATCACAGCCTGCTTTATTAATTTGTACAAAGGTAGACACTAAGTGCTGGAGTTACTCAGCGGGTCAGTTAGCATCTCTGGAGAAAAAGAATGGGTGACGTTTCTGGTCGGGACCCTTTTTCAGACTGAGGGGAGGGAACTGGAGGAAAGAAAAGTGGAGGGCAACAGATGACCAAGGAAGAGTGGAGACCTTAATGGCCCATTGTTTTCTGGGAAAGAGGTAACAACAAAGGGATACAAGGATGCAAACAGTGGAACTTGTAGGATGATTAGGGTGGGGGAGAGTGGAGGGAGGGAAAGATGAGGTTACTTGAAATGAGAGAAATCAACGTTCATGTCGTTGCGTTGAAAAACTACCCATGCAAAATCTGAGCTGGTGTTCTTCCAATTTGTGTGTGGTCTCTCTCTGACAGTGGAGAAGGCCCAGTGGAGAAGGATCAGTATGGGAATGGGGAGGGGAGTTAAAATGTTTCACTAATGGGAGATTTTGCAGGCCAAGGTGGACTGAGCGTAAGTGCTCAGCGAAACGATCGCCTGCCTAGTCTGCACGTGGTCTCGCCAATATATAGCAGCCCACACTGAGAACAGCAGTTGAAGTGTACAGTTTTGTGCAGTTTTCTGTGCAGTTTGGTCTCCTAATTTGAGGAAGGACATTCTTGCTATTGAGGGAGTGCAGCTTAGGTTCACCAGGTTAATTCCCGGGATGGCATTGTTAATATTGACCAAATTAAAGACACCATAAAATGGAGGATCCCTGCATTTGTCAGAATTGCTTAACCTTTGTCAGTGGAAATTTACAGGCTGTGGATGGCGCCGACCAGTCTCAGCATCAGATTGATATGTAGGGATGAAAAATCCAGGTGTTCTCCTCATTTCTCCTTAATTGATAAAATGTATAAAAACTCTGCAAACAAACTTAAATGCATTGATGTGATTGGTTGGTGCAAAGGAATTGTAAATCGTGTAAATAATGTTGCAAGACAGATACCCTCCTGTTTGTTGATTGGCCAAAGTGTTAAGCCCTAGCGGAATTTTTTTCGGTTCCAGGGTTAATGTTGCATTATTCAGTTAAGATAGCTTCCTTCCAGAAACTTGTCCTAGAAAAAATGTACGGGAGACTCTGTAATTGGTTTGGGGAACTGTCAATAATGTATTGATGTGATTAATATGTTTGATTGGATTGTAAAGAGACCACCCCTATGTGGTTCGGCCCCTCAAGGTTCTTGGACCTATAAAAGGTGGCTCCATCTTAGATCGAGGTCGATCTTCTGGAAGTAGGCTTGGGACTGTGTGACCTTTTCAAGTGTGTCTGCTTGTACGAGGCTGAAGGGCTTGGCCAGACAGAGACAAGGATCAAACCCGTGGTGGTTTAGGTATCGTATATAGTGGAATTTGCTGTTCAATCTAAAAATAACATTTAGTTGTTCCAGTGCTTGACTCAGTGTTTTTTGACTGAACTAGACTGGGGATAAGCTTTAGAAGAGCATATTAACAACATATGATGAAAGAATGGGTCGACTGGGCTTGTAATCACTGGAAGTTAGAAGGATGAGAGGGATTTTAAGGGATTGGACAGGCTAGATGCAGGAAAAATTCTTAAGAGATTGGACAGGCTAGATGCAGGAAAGTTTTTCCCAATGTTGGGGAAGTCCAGAACCAGGGATCAGAGTTTCAGAATAAGGGGTAGGCCATTTAGGACTGAGATGAGGAAAAACCTTTTTACCCAGAGAGTTGTGAATCTGTGGAATTTTCTGCCACAGAGGGCAGTGGAGGCAAATTGACTGAATGTTTTCAAGAGAGAATTAGATATAGCTCTTGGGGCTAACGGAATCAAGGGATATAGGGAGAAAGCAGGGATGGGGTACTAATTTTGGATGATCAGCCATGATCATATTCAGCTCAAAGGGCCGAATGGCCTACTCCTGCACCTATTTTACTGTATATGTTTCTAAGTACAGCTCTTCACAACATCAAGGGCATTGAGGAAGGACAATAAATGCTTGTCTTGCCAGAGATGTCCTGAGCTTGAAATGATTACATTTTTAAAAAGCAAAAAACTTCTTATATTCCCTGTTGTTAAATTACACTCATGCATTTTTATAGAGAACTAGACTAAGTGGGACCCATTGGGTTCCAGCTTCACACGGGAGGCCTGGTCCCCCAATGCAATATTCCACCTCTCCACCAATTCCAATATTGCTATCCTGTGGGGGTGGGGGGGGGGCTTTCTGGAGCGCTAGCATGGGTGTTGTGGGCTGAAGGGACTGGTTTCCAGAGGGCTAGTATGTACATTATGGGCCGACTGGATTCTTGGGCTGGCAGCTCAGTCACTGAGGCTTGGCTGCTCACACTGAGGCCAGGCAGCTCAGTCACTCAGGCCTGGCAGCTCAGTCACTCAGGCATGGCAGCTCAGTCACTCAGGCATGGCAGGCTGGCAGCTCAGTAACTCAGGCCTGGTGGGCTGGTGGGCTGGCAGCTCAGAAACTGCCAGAAATTCTGCTGAAAACAGGTGACAGACTCTGTGAGAGAGAAGGGGTGTGGGTGGACAATCAATTTTAGACATTTTCATCTTTTTTTCGAGATCACAGCATTGAAGGAGGAAAGTCTATCCTTGCATGGATCTCTGGAGTGCTAGTATGGGTGTTGTGCGCTGAAGGGACTGGTTTCCAGAGGGCTAGTATGGACATATGGGCCAAATGGATTCTTGGGCTTGCAGCTCAGTCACTGAGGCCTGGCTGTTCACATTGAGGCCAGGCAGCTCAGTCACTCAGGCCTGGCAACTCAGTCACTCAGGCCTGGCAGCTCAGTCAATCAGGCATGGCAGGCTGGCAGCTCAGTAACTCAGGCCTGGTGGGCTGGCGAGCTGGCAGCTCAGAAACTACCAGAAATTCTGCCAAAAACAGTAGATAGACTCTGTGAGAGAGAAGGGGGAGTGGGTGGACAATCAATTTTAGACATTTTCATCTTTTTTTACAGATCACAGCAATGAAGGAGGAAAGTCTATCCTTGCATGGATCTCTGGAGTGCTAGTATTGGTGTTGTGCGCTGAAGGGACTGGTTTCCAGAGGGCTAGTATGGACATTGTGGACTGAATGGATTGTTGGACTTGCAGTTCAGTGAGTCATGGCTGGTGGGCTGGCAGTTCACTAAGTCATGGCTGGTGGGCTGACACTTCAGTCATTTACTGCTGGTGAGCTGGCAGTTCACTTACTCATGGCTGGTGGGCTGGCAGTCCAGCCACTTATGGCTGGTGTGTTGGCAGTTCACTCAGTCACCCCTCCTCCCATCACCCACCCCCACTCTGCTCCTTGCCATTCCCCTACCCCCCCACGCATTCAGTCCATCTCCCCTCAACCTTCCCCCATGCACTCTTGTTGGCTCTCCGACAGCACAGCCTTTCCTGCCTATCAGGTGCCCATTGTGATGAAGAACACGCAGGCATGAAAAGTGGAAAAAGGATTTATTAAAGTTTAAAATGTGAATGACTCTTAAAATATAACAACAATTTAAATGTTAAAGATGAGATTTATTAAGTTCTTTCTTGTTGTGTTCTGCTGCTCACTGCCTCTTGATGACTCTTTGCTGTTGATAAAAAAAAGAGACAATTTTAATATAGAGAGATTGAGCGGTCAAATTTTAACAAAGAAAATCTGAAAATTTATCTCAAAAGTCATCATTTAGTGCAGGCCCGCAAATCCAATCTCATAGCACTTCAAGCGGAGTGCCGGCAGCAAATCCAATCTCACAGCACTCAAAGCAGTGTGCAGGCAGCAAATCCAATCTCACAGCACTCGAAGCAGAGTGCAGGCAGCAAATCCAATCTCACACACAGACACTCACACACAGACACTCACACACACACAATCACACACAGACACTCACTCACACACAGACACTCACACACACACATACTCACACACACACACACACTCACACTCACACACACACACAGACACTCACAAACACACACACGCACACACACACAGACACACACACCCAGACACTCACACACAAACACACTCACAAACACACACATGGACACTCACACACACACACACACACACACACACTCACACACACACACACAGGCAATCACACACACACACTCACAGACACACAGACTCGCACACAGACTCGCACACAGACTCACACACAGACTCACACATACACTCACACACACACATACACACTCACACACACACGTACACACTCACACACACACAGATACACCCACACACACATTCATACACACACACACACACACATATACAGACACTCACACACACACAGACACACACACAGACACTCACACACATACACACACTCACACACACACACACACACACACACACACACACAGATACTCACACACACACACACACTCACACACACACACTCACAAACATATTCATACAGACACAGACACACACACTCACACACACACAAACACACACATACTCACAAACACACACACATACACACTCACACACAGACATACAGACACTCACTCACACACACAGACACTCACACACACTCTCACACACAGACACTCCCAACTCACACACATACACTCACACACACACTCAAACACACACAGACACTAACAGACACACAGACACACACATACAGACACTAACACATGCAGACACTCACACACACAGACACACACACACACACACAGTCACTCACACTCACAAACACACACACACACACTCACACACACACTCACAAACACACAAACACAAACACAGACACACATACAGACACATAGACACTCACACACACACACACACACAGACCCGCACACACAGACACTCACTCACTCACAAACACATATACACACACACTCACAAACACATACACGCACACACACACACACACACACACACACACACACACACGCACACACACACACACACACGCACACACACACACACACACACACACACACACACACACACACACACTCACACAGACTCACAAACACACACACATTCACAAACACACATGCACACAGACACACACACATACACACACACACATACACACACACAGACACTCACAGACACTCACACACACACACACACACACACACACACACACACACACTCACACTCACACACCATATACATGGCAGTAAACTTTCTTCAATACTCACACGGCTCAGTAAGGCCTCCCCACTGTGGGCCTTCCGCAGTTAGCAGCACTTCCGCAATCTGCGCGACCTGTGCACTCACCGGAAATTACGCAATCAGCGCGACCTGTCCACTAAGCGGAAGTCACGAAATGAGCGGGACTTTTGAACTAAACACAGTCGGATCTAATAAATAAAGCATTGCAGTTTCAAGTACAGGCAGGGCAGCAGGCCATACAACTCATTTCATTTTCATTAAGGGCTAACAAATCATTCAAGTACATTGCAGACTCACAGTTCCGTTGAGTTGATTCACAGCAGAATAAGAGTCGTGGCCTCTCCCTCTTGATCTTGCAGAGAGACTGAGTATGTCCAGTCATCCGGGGTTTTATAGTCCTGCCCCCCCCCCCCCCGAAGGGGCGTTACCTTAATCGCGGTGATTGACAGGCGACAGGATCTCAAGGTTTTTAAAACACTCATAACTCTTAAATTTTTCATCGATGGGAAAAATCCTCGGGGCCTGATCAGCGGAGGAGGACTGTGAGTAAGATGGACAAAAATCACAGCCATCTTTGGTAGTGTGTTTTCTAAAATCAAAAAACAGCGCAGACAGGAAGTGGTCAAGATGACGCTTTGAATTATATAGATGGATTCTCTGTTTTTAGAACATTGAGGGTGTCTCAACGAGATATGATTGTGTTTTAGGGTGAACAAATTGCACAATGGAAAATATATAATTGAAGGGAGGGAAAACAATTCTCCAAAACATTAAATTAGCTTGTTTTCAAGGCTGTCAACACTCAAGAATTGTAACGACTACTAGCAATGCCGGTGAACTTGAGTAAATTAGAGAATGTTTTCAGTATTTCTTTAAACTGATCAGACAAGGAACCAAAATACTTATTATACAAGATAATGCAACATCCAAATTAATTACATTAAATGGAATAATGTAATTAACTCAGCCCTTTAATTGAGCCCATTACATTAAGATAATATCAAGAGTACAGTGTAGTAGCAAATTGTTCCCGGATTTGATAAAGTTTCTATGCAGATTAAGAAGCACCTAGTAATAACTAGCTTTATTGCATTCCTTCTCTCCAGAGATGCTGCCTGTTCCACTGAGTTACTCCAGCATTTTGTGTCTTACTGTAACAATATATAGTTATTGCAAAGACTGGAGTTAAAATTGTCAAAGAAACTTAATTCTGAAGGCAATGTACAAAGTGCACATTGGAATGAATGAAATAATCATTTTCATTTGGAAAATATTAAAATACATATCTTTGTTTGAAAAACATTAAAATAGGTGATCAGGCTGACAATATTAGTGGAAAATATTGATATTTACAATGAATATTGTAAATAATAAGTTTGGGTTTCATCTGGTAAAGAAGGCATTTGGTACATTGGGCTTCATCAGTTAGGGTACTGAATATAGAACTTGGGATGTTATGCTACAGTTAATAATAATAATGAATTTTATTTACGGGCGCCGAGGTCTCAAGGACACCTTACAGAGATTTATAGGAAACATATAATCAGAATTAAAAAAAATAAGTTATAAAGACCAATACACAAATCAGGGACAGAATTCCTTCCAAAAACACAAAAAAGAAAATCAGAAGCACAATTTGAGGAGAGAGCAGCGGCAACGAAACCGCGCCAGCGTCCACTCTCCCCTCCGACCGCCATCTTGAACACAGACTAACAAATACAATTACAAACAATTACATACAAAAATCATCCCCCCACAGTGATTTCCACTGTGGGGGACGGCACAATGTCCAGTCCCCAGCCCCAGTTCACCCAAAAAAAGTCAGGCCAAATGAGGCCCCCGCTATTGCCTCTACGGAGGCCCGATGATCCTGGCCGTTCTCGCCGGGTGATGTAGCCCCGGCGTCGGGTGAGTCTTCCAGCAGCTGTGCCACCTGGAACGGCCGCATCCCTCACTGGAGGCCGTAACTACGGCTGGAACGGCAGATTTCCCGCAGGCGTCCGCAGCACCTGAAGCCGACAAGGCCGCGCCGATTTGGACCTCAAGGCTCCCGGTGTTGGAGTCGGCGCCGCCGCCCGCAGATGGTCGCTCCACAGTCCCGCAGCCCGGAGGTGTTGAGCTCGGCGGTCCAGCTCACCGGAGCTCCAGCGCGTCGGTCCAGCGCGGCGACCCAGGCAAGGCATCGCCCGCTCCGCTGCACAATAGCGCTCCAGCGCCGTGCCGCCACCGAATCTGAGGGTGCTGTGCGGTCCCCGCCAGGAAACGCCGTTCCACGCCGCTCCACGCCCGCTGGTGGTAGGCCGCGAGGACGGGTCGACTGGGCAGCCGGAGAGAAGGCTGCCTCACCGACCAGGTAGGGACCGGGAAGTGATTTCTCCTTGATCCCCCCACATCAAAAGGCAAAATAAATAAAAACAAAGACTTAAAGAAAACTAAAAAACTTGGTAAAAAAGTACAATTAACGGACGGCTGCTGTTTTGCAGCCGTTCCTCAAGATGGCCCCTCCAAACAGTTGTACAATACATTGGTGAGGCTGTATTTGGAGCATTGTGTTCAGTTTTGGTCACCATGCTACAGAAAGGATGTTATTAAGCTGGAAAGAGTTCAGGGAAGATTTACAAGGATGTTGCCAGGACTCACTTTTGTTGCAGATTTTGTGGAGCTATGGACTGTACATCAATGCTGTTAAGGGTATTGGCTTTAACTGTATACTTTCTTTTTATATTTGACCCCAGATGTGGTCCTCACACCTCACACTTACTCAGATTTTAAATCCATCTGCCATCAGTCTACCCATTTCTGTAGCTGATTTTTATCCTGCTATACACTTACAGCCTTCCGTGCTCTCCGTAAGTCCACCACTTTTGGTGTTGTCTGCAAATTTACTAACCAACCCATCCAAATTTATGACCAAGTTGTTTATATATATAACAAACAACAGCGAACCGAGCAAAGATCTCTGTGGCACTCCACTGATCACAGACATACAGCCAGAATAATACCTTTAACCCATAACAGGAGTTATGAGGGGAAGGCAGCAGAATGGTGTTAGGAGGGAGAGATAGATCTGCCATAATTGAATGGCGGAGTAGACGATGGGCCAAATGGCTCAATTCTGCTCCTATCACTTATGAATTTATGCCCTTATGAACACTGTCTTCTATAATTAAGCCAGTTCTGAATCCAAATAAGCAATTCACTGTTTATCCATGTTTTTTAATCTTCTGGTTCAGCTTACAATGATGGGTTTTATCAAATGCCTTACTGAAATCCATGAAAACCACATCCACTGCCCTATCTTTAACGATTACCAGAGTCACCTCCTTAAAAATCTCAATCAAATTCGTCAGCATTAAAGAGTCAAAAGAGTCAATAATGTTTTATTGTTCTATGTCCCGAAACAGAATTATGAAATTCACTAGAAAAGACGCAAAAAATCTTTGTCAAGGCTCCCGCAATCTCCTGTCTTGCTTCTCTCAATAACCCTGGGATAAATCCCATCAGATCTTGGGGATATACCCACCTAATACTCTTCAAGAACCTCAACACCTCCTCCATCTTAATCTCAAACTGTCTTTGCATACTAGCTTCTCCGTTCTTCTCCTTGGTGAAAACAGATGTAAAGTACACATTTAATACCTCATCTACATCTCCAGACTCCAAGCACAAATTCCCTCCTTTGTCTTTAAGTGGTCCTACCTTCTTCCTGGTCACCCTCTTATTTTTACCATACATATAAAAAGCCTCGGGATTTTCCTTAATCCGTCTCGCTAATGATCGCACAATCCATGAACGGTCCTGCCTTCTCCCTGGTTACCATATTGTTTTTAATATAGATATAAAAAGCTTTGGGATTTTCTTTAAACCGACTCGCCAAAGCCAAATTTTGCAGACCCTTTTGGACGTTCTAATCCCCGCACGATTTATGTCCTTCTATCTTTTTATTCCTCCAAGAACCCTTGACTAGAAATATTGCAGATAACAAGGAAATTAATGTTATCGTCAACAGTGAAGAGAATAATCGTAGGATCTTGCTGGGTAAGTTAGGATTACTTGAAGGTGGCAGCACAGCTGGATAAGGTTAAGAAGAAGAGATAATTGCCTTCATTGACAAGGGTATAGAATATAAGAGGAGGGAGGTTTTGCTGAAACTTTTGGAGTACTGTGTACAGTTCTGGTCACCACACATATAGAAAAGATGTATTTGGACTGGAGTGAGTGGAGAAGAGAATCGCCATGATGTTGCCTGGGATGGGGCGATTCATTTTTGAAATAAGACTGGATAGGCTGGGTTTGTTTTCAATGAGCAGAGGAGACAAGATGAACAAGACTATACATTTCAGGACTGGAGATTCCTCCCCACATCTCCATCCCATCCCCATCCCCATCCCCATTCCCATCCCCATTCCCATCCCCATTCCCATCCCCATTCCCATCCCCATTCCCATCCGCATTCCCCAAAGATGCAGGACAACTCTTCTGTACAGCCCCTGAAGCAGACTGGAAATCACAGAGCAGTTACTTCCCACATTGTATCATTCTTAGCTGCTTGACGAGTCAGCTTCAAATGAAGAAGAACTGTTCTTGGTCTAAAGCAAAGATCCTAGAGCTATAGGATCTTTGATCTAATTAACTTCCATTTAAAGAGGCATTTGTAATTCATAATTAGTAAAAACGAGCTTTGACTGATTTTCACTGATTGTGCCTTTGGGCCCATGCTGAGGTGATAAGTAAATAAACAGCATGGTTGTCTCAGATTGGGTGTTGTGCTTGTAATAATTAGCAGGCAGGATGAAGTTGGCTTGTAACCTGCATAACAAAACAAACATGCATAATTAATCGCGTACTGTGATCCCCATGTCCATTTGGGGAAATTGTCAAATGTTCTGACTATATTCTATGAAAGAAAATTATTTAAACTTGGAATGTGGAACAAGTGTGAACCCTGCTATGTGGTTTATTAACAAGCTGCTTTTTTTCTTCACACAGTTCTTTAGCTCAGCCTGTTGCAAGTTAGTAGGTTACAGAAGTTACTTTTTCTCATGCCATATTCAATTATGAACTAATCCCGTACAATATTCATGAATCAATTTACACAGGCAAAATACGGGTGTTGCAAACTCTTCCATTCTTCGTCTGTCCATTTCCTCCACAGATGCTGCCTGACTGGCAGAGTTTCTCCGTCGCTTTGTGTGTTGTTCAACATTTCAGCATCTCCAGTCTCTAGTGCCTTCCATACACAGCCAGATGTGATGCCATTGATCTGACTGCGGGCGTCATTTGCACCTGAGAGGCCATCCCCTCCAGTAGTATCCAAAGTGGTATACTTGTCTGAGAGACTAACAGCCATGGAAGAATCCTGCATTATATGCCTTTCACTCCTGGCAGTCACCCAGCTATCTGGTTAAACCTGTATTGTGATCAACTCACTGAAATCCTGTCTATAACACTCACTGCCCGCTGGATACTCCTGTGACAAACTTGCCCAACTGGCTTGTTTATTATTCACCTCCTTTTAATTTAACCTTTTTATTTAACATGATCTACGGACATTATTTAAAATAGTGCAAGAAAAATCAATTTCCTCTTTTTCATCAAATCCAAGTTCATTTCTTGGGGGAAAATGTTGAAAATCAATTTAAAAAAAAGGTTCCAAAGGAAATTAATAGTGGCTCTCAAGAGGTAATTAGAAAAGTATTAAAAGTATTAGATAAAAGAAACACCAGGGGTACAGGGAAGCAGTGGGTGAGCAATGGGAGTACAGGGCACTCATTCAAAAATATGTAATTGAATTACCAGCAGGTGGGCTTTCTGTATGGTAATAATTCTCTGATAGTATTGTGTTCCTATTAGGTACCATTATTTTTCAGCGGGAGCCTGGGCATGTACCAAAACCTCAGTGGAGCATATAGATAAGTTGTAACAGAAACTGTGATTGTGGAAACCCCACTCCTTCATGATTATATGAAACAATCTGGTCACCAGATCCCAGGTGATCTCAGCATTGCTTTTCTCAGTACAGCTGTGACCATACTCTGTGCCAATATTGCAATAAACTCCAGAACCATTTTCTAGTTTATTTGGAGATTGAAAGTGAACTGTGCCAATGGAAACTTAGATGTGCATATCTCCAAAGAAATGAGGGTGGAGGGGGTTGGCAGATTGCATGCATCTTGGTAAGCATGGGCAAGTTGGGCAAAAGGGCATGTTTCAGTGCTGTATGACTCTATAGCTCTATCATACCCTTGCTTTAATTGTGATATGGCTAAGGCCTAAGGGAATAGAGAGAGCAGGTTTATTGTCATTGTGCTTTTAATTTAACTCATGATTCCCAGTTTTGTGGCTTAAAAATGCAACAAAGTGCATCAAAGTGCATGTCAAGTGCATCATAATATAGCCTTCCATAACATCCTGGGAGATCACCATTGAGCAGAAACTAAGATGAGCAGCCACATAAATATTGTGATATGAAGAGCAGGTCAGAGGCTGGGCAGTCCTTTTCAAGTTACTCAGCTCCTGACATCTCAAAGCCTTTCCACCAACTACAAGGTGCAGGTTAATGGTGTAATGTAATAATCTGCTGCTCTAATAACACTGATAGAACATCGAACAGAACAGCACAGAATAAAGTTCATCACCACACAGTGTCTATGCCAAACATTATGCCCAATTAAACTAATCCCTTCTGTCTACAAATGATATATTTCCTCAGTTCATTACATAATCACGTGTCAATCTAAAAACCTCTTAAATGTTATCATTGTATCTGGTTCTGATAATTGCTCGTTTCTAAGCTTCCCCAGTCTAGTTTCAGAAAAAACACTGAATCAAGCACTTGAAACAACTTATCTTTATTTTACTAAAAGCGCATTACAGTTCAACTACTGTACCTATCCCACCGCAGGTTCGATCCTCGTGTCTGCCTGTTCAAGCCCTCTAGGCCTCGCTCAGACAGAGACGCTCCAGAAGTTCACGCAGTCCCAAGCGTTCTCCCAGAAGATCGATGCTGAGCCTCGTGGTAGTGGACTTTTATATGTCCCGGGACCTCGAGGGGCCGAACCACACGGGGGTGGTCTCTTAATAACCCAATTACAGATATTGATTAACCCCATATGTAACAGGCATTCCCCTAACCCAATGATACAACAGCTGAATACATTGTATTCAAAACGGACTTCGAGAGGAAGCCAACTTAGAAAACCCAGACAAGGCTCACCACCTCATCCAATCAACACTTGGCAAAGTCAAACTCTGCAACATTATTTACAATTATTTACCAGGTGTATATCTGGTTTGCAGACATCAATCCATTCTATGCATTTTGCACCAAATTGACAGAGTTTGCAGATATTCCCATTCTTTGCTTGCAAATTATATCTAACCTCCAGACACTCTGGTACCTCTCCGCAGCTTGTCCCAGCCCTGCAGAGAGCAACTCCAATTTGACCAAATCTCCCAGCAGCCCTGAAGCTTTACCCCATTTTGAAGTCCTAGCTGCTCCAATTTAGCCAGGATTAACAGTTCCACCACCACCCTGGCTAAGTGTAACAGACACCTACTACTTTATCTGTAAATAACTCACTCCACACATCTCTTTCCCCAACTAACCTAGAGCTGTGCCCTATAGTATTTGCTATTTCCATCTTCAGATAAAGGTTCTGAATGCCTGCCCTATTTATGCCTCTCATAATAATATTTATTTCTATCAGATCTCCACTCAGCCTCTGACAGTACAGAGAAAACAATCGCAGTTTGTCCAACCTCTCCTTATTGCTAATACCCATTTCTACAATGACTCTTAAAATTTCTCCCATGTCGCCATAAAAAGCATACTCTTGGGTTGCATTACAGCTTGGTTTGGTAATAGATCTACACAAGACTGCAATAAATTATGGAGCGTTGTAGATTTAGCCCAGTTCATTGTACAAACCAGACTTCCCACCACCCCATCTATACTTCACACTGCCTCTGAAAAGCAGCCAATATGATTATAAACTTGTCCCATCCAAATTGAATGCTCCCATTCAATCCTGATGACATTCTTCCTATAGCTGGCCGACTAGAACTGCACAAAGTACTCCAAGTGTGGTCTCACCTGTGACTTGTACAGCTGCATTGAGATATCCCAACCTTTGTAACCAATAAGCAAACACAAATTGCTCGAAGAACTCAGCTGGTCAGGCAGCGTCTGTGGAGGGAATGGGGCCCTTCTTCAGACTGATATTAGTAAGTGGGAGAAAGCTGAAAAAGAGACGTGGTGGCAGGACAGTCGCATAAGGAGAGAAGAGGAGTGAAATGTAAAGCCAGTGGGAAGGATATCGGCACACCAAGGTTGGGAGGCAATGGAACAAGCCAAGGACAGAAAGCGAAGTATGGGAAAGGGAAGGGAGTTAAAATGATCATTGCCATTGCTCCTCCATTGCCACAGTAAGGCAGGCCACATGCAAACTGGAGGAACAGCACCTCATATTACACTTGGGTAGCATACAACGCAATGGTACAAACATTGACTTCTGCTTATTTCAAGTAATACCCCCGGCTCCTCTATCTTTCCTGTGCCCCAGTGTGTACACATTGCTCACACCATCTTCCACTTCCCAGTCACCCTCCTCCTTTCCCCTGTTTTGTATACTCATCTCTTATCCCCAAGTTCCTTATTTCCCTTTCTCCCCTCTCTACTGTTCCTTTCCCCTATATCCCTCCCTCTAGCTCTACATTTCATTCTGCCTCTCTTCATATCTACCTTTTTGCATGTCTGTCACATACTCCACCCATCTACCAACCCTATTCCCTGCATCTGTATTTACCTATCACTTGCCAGGCTTTGACCTCCTCCTCCTCCGTTTTCCAGCTTTTTCTCCTGTGCTGCATTCAGTCTGAAGAAGGGTCCAAACCCAAAATATCACCTCTTCATTTCCTCCACAGATGCTGCCTGACCTGTTGAGTTCCTTCAGCACTTGATGCTTTGTTCAAAATTTCACCATTCCTTTTGTCTCCCTTTGTACTGAATGTACGCTTCCCAATTAATGCAAACATGCCAAATGACCTCTTCACACATTGTCCATCTACCACTTTTACGAAACTGTTCACTTGCATTCCTAGATATCTCAGATTCAGTTTAGTTCAGTTTAGTTTAGAGATACAGCCTGGAAACATGCCCTTTGGCCCACTAAGTCCACGCTGACTATCGATCACCCATTCATACTAGTTCTATGTTATCCCACTTTCGCATCCACTCAGGACAATTTACAGAGGACAATTAACCATCAGATCCGCACGTCTTTGGGATGTGGGAGGAAACAGGAGCAAGCGGAGGAAACTCATGCAGTCACAGGGAGAACATGCAACTCCACACAGACATGCACTTGAGGTCAGGATCAAAGCCAGGTCTCTGGTGCTATGAGGCGCGGCTCTACCAGCTGCTCCACTATAACCATATATAACCATAACAGCACGGAAACAGGCCATCTCGGCCCTTCAAGTCCGTGCCGAACATTTTTTTTAATTTAAAAAAAAATTAAAAATAAATACTTCCCCCTAGTCCCATCTACCTGCACTCAGACCATAACCCTCCATTCCTTTCCCGTCCATATACCCATCCAATCTATTTTTAAAGGATAACATCGAACCTGCCTCCACCACTTCCACTGGAAGCTCATTCCACACAGCTACCACTCTCTGAGTAAAGAAGTTCCCCCTAATGTTCCCCCTAAACTTCTGTCCCTTAATTCTCAAGTCATGTCCCCTTGTTTGAATCTTCCCTACTCTCAATGGGAAAAGCTTATCCACGTCCACTCTGTCTAACCCGCTCATAATTTTAAAGACCTCTATCAAGTCCCCTCTTAACCTTCTGCGCTCCAAAGAATAAAGACCTAACTTGTTCAACCTTTCTCTGTAACTTAGTTGCTGAAACCCAGGCAACATTCTAGTAAATCTCCTCTGTACTCTCTCTTTGTTGACATCCTTCCTATAATTAGGCGACCAAAATTGTACTCCATACTCCAGAATTGGCCTCACCAACGCCTTGTACAATTTTAACATTACATCCCAACTTCTATATTCAATGCTCTGATTTATAAAGGCCAGCACACCAAAAGCTTTCTTTACCACCCTATCTACATGAGATTCCACCTTCAGGGAACTATGCACAGTTATTCCTAGATCCCTCTGTTCAACTGCATTCCTCAATTCGCTACCATTTACCGTGTACGTCCTATTTTGATTTGTCCTGCCGAGATGTAGCACCTCACATTTGTCAGCATTAAACTCCATCTGCCATCTTTCAGCCCACTCTTCCAGATGGCCTAAATCTCTCTGTAGACTTTGAAAATCTACTTCATTATCCACAACACCACCTATCTTAGTATCATCTGCATACTTACTAATCCAATTTTCCACACCATCATCCAGATCATTGATGTACATGACAAACAACAGTGGACCCAACACAGACCCCTGAGGCACCCCACTAGTCACCGGCCTCCAACCTATGCCGCCCACCGTTTGGGTTTGGACTTAAATTGGCAAGTACTAGTTATGTTACATATGGCGATCAATATCTTGCACCAGGTGAGGGATATCTTTGCTCAGAAAAATCTATCCACTTACCCTGGACATCCAGCCATTGAGCCACCTAGGAATTAACACTGACCAGAAACTCAACTGGACTTGACACATACACACTGACTACAGTGCTGGTCAGAGGAAGAGTATCCTACAATGAAGGACTCATCATTTGGTATCCCAAATCTATCCACCATCTAACAAACACATATCCAGAGTGCAATGGTGTATTCTCCACTTGCTTGGATGAGTGCAGTCCCAACAGTATTAAAAAACTCAACATTTCAAAGAATCTCTGCTACCACCGTAAACGGTCACTATAGCTAATTAAGTCCATGTCTCACTTGAGCATCTTCAGCAGCAGCTCCCAAATCCATAACTTCTAACATGGAGGAAGTCAAGGGTTGCAGCCATGGTGAATAAATTTCATCTCCAAAATCACATTGGCTTAAATTGTTCACTATTCCAAATCTTGAACTCATGATGAAAAAACACTGTGGGAATATCGAATGGACTGAAACAGTTCAGAAAGGGTAACTCACTACCATCTTCTCAAGGGAAATTACACTGACAGTAAATGTTGGCTTTGCTATCAATGTATATATCTCATTAATGAAGATATATACAGTCTTTCAATTATTAATAGTACTAGTTTTCAAATAACCTTTATCTCCTTCCCTAACTTGTTTTTGTCAGTCTGTGTTATAACCTGTTGATGATTTTGACAAGAAGTTAGGTGACAAAGCTCAGCTTCCTAAACATCAATGAGCAAAACTGGAACATCTTTACTGCAATAATTTAAAAATTATTAAAGAACCCAAATACACTCTGAGGAAATGGATTCTTATGTGCTAACAAGGGTAGTGTTCTGCAAAACAAAAAGAGCTGGAGGAACTCAGAGGCTCAAGTAGCATCGGTGAAGGGAAATGGGCAAATTATATTTGGGATGGGAACACTCTGATGTGCAACAATCTTCATGGCTCTACCATTTATTGCATAAAGCCTACCCTGGTTTGGCATGCCAAAGTGCAACACCTCACACTTATCATGTTACATTACATTTCCCATTCCTTGGCAAACCTTCCCAACAGTTATAGATTGTGTTGTGAACTTAGATAACCTTTCTCACTGTCACTCTTAAATATTCATTTCCTCCACCACACACCATGGCTGGGGTGTGTACAACATGCACCTGCAAATGCTTATCTTGCTTAGCCTGGCAGCTTCCCCCAATCCTGTGATCTCTGTTATCAGGCAACTGAATCATCCCACCACAACCAGAGAGCAGTGCTGACGTACTATCTACTTCTTTTTTATTTTTTTTATTTTTTTTATTTTTTATTTTTAATTTATTAGAGGTACATTACATTACAACCAATTACATTAGTACTCGTCACGTATATCTTATTACAATTAATGTACTCCATCATTTTTTACACTAATAAAGGGAAAGGATGAGATTGAGAGAAAGAAGAAAGTGAAGGAAAATAGTGAAAGTGTAAAAAACGTGACAACAAAAAAGAACAAAGACCCTATAAGAAAGAAATTTAAAAAAAAGAATTAAGAAATAGACCCTAAAAAAAAAGAAAAAAGAGAAAGAGGGAAAAGGGAAAAACAAATACTTTGTTGTAAGCATCACGCAAATGGGATATACCAACTCTCCAGCTTTCATCCCCCCTTACCTGACCTCAGTTTTATTTTTTTTAAGTACTTTTGCACCCTATACTTGTAATAATTCTATAAATGCAGACCACGTCAGGTGGAAGTGATCTGGTTTACCTGCCAGGATGAGTCTTATCTCTTCTAGGTGTAATGTTTCGAACATATTTGAAATCCACATGTTTATAGTTGGTATTGGAGCGTTTTTCCAGAATTTTAGGATTAACTTTTTTCCAGTTATTAACCCATAGTCTATTAATTTCTTTTGGAACACATTTAGTTCTGGACTATCTTCCGTTGTTCCGAAGATAATCCATTCTGCTTTGGGTATCAGTTTTATTTTTAATAATTTTGTAAAGATTTCAAAAATTTCAATCCAAAATTTTTGAATTTTTGTACAGAAAACAAATGAGTGCGCTATAGTAGCTTCTTGAGATTGACATTTATCACAAATGGATGATACATTTGGGAAAATTTTATTAATTTTAGTTTTGGAATAATATAATCTATGTAAAATTTTAAATTGTATTAAAGTGTGTCTTACATTAATCGAACATTTATGCACGTTTAGTAAATGTTCATTCCACCTATCTACTTCTTTGATGACCCTCAGACTATCCTTGATTGGACTTTGCTGGCTTTACGTTGCACTAAACATTAAAACCTTGTCATGTATCTATACACTGTAAATGTATTGATTGTAATCATGTATTGTCTTTCTGCCGACTGGTTAGCACGCATCAAAAAGCTTTTCACTGTACCTCGGTACATGTGACAATAAACTAAACTGAGAGATCCTCTATTCCTAAAAGGTAGACCATGTCGTGGTTTAGGGACTCGGGGTTGGATAAGATGACACAAACACAGAGAATTCTTCAAGAAGACGAAAGCCTTTATTTGCAAACATCGGCTGGAACATTCAGAGATGACACCACCTGTCCGTTCTCTAATTGCTCTCCGATTCACAGAAACAGGCAGCTTTTTATTACAGTTTTTCAGCCATATCTTCTCTACCTTATCTTGCATGCTGTACTCCTCTCGCATCAATCTATCTTTGATTCTAATATTCTCAGTCTCGCCACCATTAACTTCCAACCTTGGTTCAGTCTTATTAAACTTTACATTTCCCCTCATATCTCTTCCTCTTTCGCCGCCCTTAAATTTCAAACTGTTACTGTAATCTCCCAACTGTGTCTACTTTGCCACCATTATGTTTTAGCTACAGCCAAGGTTACACACACCATATTATAATGTTACATCTTAGTGTATAAGTTTAGTACAAAGATACAAATGTATTTATTAAGAATACAAAGATGCAAAAGTAGAAATAAGTAACTTGTTTAGTGTCTTGATTACTAGATAAATGATTTAATTAAGTGCAGCTAAATGGCTAACAATCACGTGAGGCTAAATAAAATAAGCTGATGTCTGATTACGTAAAATAGCTGTGCTATGATAAATGTTTCAATTAAGTGCTCTTCTATATAACTTCCATATAACTCCCTCCTTTGAGACTCTTTTGAGTGTCCACAGACAAAGAAAACCACACACACATGCCCCAGGTCTAATCACCCACAGAGCCCTAAAATTCAGGCTCTTTTAATTAAGTTAGTGTAATGCTGTGCAGTGTTCTTTCTCTGGCTCACTGGGAGTGGGCCACAAACCCACCCCCATTACGTGAGGCAGGAAAAAAGATCCCGCTTCCCTTACAGACTTCGTTTAGCATTTTCCTAACACTTCTTCTCCATTGTAGTAGTATTCAATCACCGAGGTCCATTTTCCTTGAGGGCCGGATTCGTCTTCACCCGTTATCATTAGTAGTTGCTTCGCAGTAGCTTTCACCATGAGAGACTTAATACAGGGGAAAACACAGCACAAAATAATTTCCACTGCAAGTAGTGCAACACCAATGGTCAAACCAATTTTAATCAGCCATGCTCCCCAACCCCCCAACATGCTCTCCAGCCACCCAAACAATTGATGTCCGAACCCTGCGTTTCGTTTAACCTCACTCCTTAGGGTTTTTAGCTTATCCATAGCTTTAGTGAAATACCCCTCCAGGCAAGTATTATTAGGTATGAAGGTGCAGCATTGTTCCCCAAACAAGACACGTACACCCCCTCATTCTGACTTTATTTACACCAGTCTCATGGTCACTAATGTCTCCAAAAAGCTTACATTATCTTGTTAGAGCTCTGCTCTTCCCTCACTTCATTGTCCTCCTGTTCACTTACCTCAGAGCTATTATCTAGTCATACCTGCGGGACAGCCCTCATGAAATGATTGAGATGGTACCAGGTAGATCAACCTTCTACCTGAACAGCGGTGGGTATTTCAGAAAGCTCATACATACACCTTGTCTCCAGGTTTAAAGGGTCCTTCCTCCTGGTCCACCTCCAACTGCTTTTGCTTTGCCTGTGCATAAATAGGCTTGTATATCATAATTAATTGTTGCATATACTTCTTAAATTCTACCTCTAACTTTTCCAAACTCAGTCCCTTGTAGAGACCTCTCTAATGTGCCACCGGCATGGGTCGGCCAGTAAGCATCTCATGTGGTGTTATGTGGGTTATTCGGTTAGTTTACATGCAACATCTCTTCAGTGCCAATGGCAGGGCATCGATCCAATTCAACTTTGTAGTTACACAAATCTTATTTATCTTATCCTTCAATGTTCCATTTATTCTTTCCACCATGCCCTGTGACTGCAGGTGTTACACACCCAAATCTTTGTTTTACTCTAAGGGCCTGTAGCACCAGCTTGACTACTCTCTGAATGAAAACAATCCGTTGTCAAAGCTGATTTCTGTAGGTCTACCAAACCTCGGGATTACCTCATTCATCAGAAATTTTACTACAGTCCCTGCACCTAAATTTTTGGACAGTACTGCCTCCACCCACCTGCTAAATCTATCAATCACTACTGGCCTACACCTTTTTCCTCTTACCTTCTTTATAACTTCCCCCTTTGCGCAATAATCTAACCCATGTACTTCTGTAATAAGGATGGTCAGCAATGGTGTGGGTGCTACCAACAACCCTTCAGTAATCCACATGCCCTTCAAGTTCTGCTTAGCTCCCCTTTGTCTCCACATAGTTTGCTCTGCGTAGATTACCTTACCTTACAATTTAATTATGTCCTCCTCTGTGGGTTCCAGATCCAAGCTTACCCTAGACGAAATAACAGCTGATCATCCTCCAGATGCTGTTCTGGCTGCTTTGTCTGCACTTTGATTTCCCTTCTTATGTTAATGATTTGGACGAGGGAATTGAATGCAACATCTCCAAGTTTGCAGATGACACGAAGCTGGGGGGCAGTGTTAGCTGTGAGGAGGGTGCTAGGAGGCTGAAAAATGACGGATAGGCTGGGTGAGTGGGCAAATGCATGGCAGATGCAGTATAATGTGGATAAATGTGAGGTTATCCACTTTGGTGGCAAAAACAGGAAAGTAGACTATTACCTGAATGGTGGCCGATTAGGAAAAGGGGAGATGCAACGAGACCTGGGTGTCATGGTACACCAGTCATTGAAAGTAGGCATGCAGGTGCAACAGGCAGTGAAGAAAGCGAATGGTATGTTAGCATTCATAGCAAAAGGATTTGAGTATAGGAGCAGGGAGGTTCTACTGCAGTTGTACAGGGTCTTGGTGAGACCACACCTGGAGTATTGCGTACAGTTTTGGTCTCCTAATCTGAGGAAGGACATTCTTGCCATTGAGGGAGTACAGAGAAGGTTCACCAGACTGATTCCTGCGATGTCAGGACTTTCATATGAAGAAAGACTGGATAGACTCGGCTTGTACTCGGTAGAATTTAGAAGATTGAGGGGGATCTTATAGAAACTTACAAAAATTTTAAGGGGTTGGACAGGCTAGATTGTTCCTGATGTTGGGGAAGTCCAGAACAAGGGGTCACAGTTTAAGGATAAAGGGGGAAATCTTTTAGGACTGAGATGAGAAAAACATTTTTTACACAGAGAGTGGTGAATCTCTGGAATTCTCTGCCACAGAATGTATTTGAGGCCAGTTCATTGGCTATATTTAAGAGGGAGTTAGATGTGGCCCTTGTGGCTATAGGGATCAGGGGGTATGGAGAGAAAGCAGGTACAGGATACTCAGCCATGATCATATTGAATGGCGGTGCAGGCTCAAAGGGCCGATTGGCCTACTCCTGCTCCTATTTTCTATGATTCTATGTTTCTATGTGCTTGCATTTAATGACAGCTAGTGCCCCTGGCTTCATTATTGCCCATATCAGGTCTGTACTTTACTGCTAACTTTGCATGCGGTCTCCGTTGCTTTTCTCAAAGCCTTTCTCTTTCACTACTGCTCCAAACATGTGACAGACCCCATGTGCATATGCTGAGTCGGTATAAACGTCAGCTTTCTCACCTTCCCTCATGTCACATGCTGCTCTTAAAGCCTTAATTTCTGCCAACTGAGCTGAGCAAGATTGCAGGCAAGCTTCCAATTTAGTTACCTTAAATTCTAATTCATCCTGATGCACCACTGCAACCCTGCATACTTGCTATTATGATCCCTTTAACAAGAAACATCCAAAAGCAAAACCTTTTTGTCCCTTCATTCAAAGGCTCTAAAACATTTCTCAGACTTGTTTGTCCTTCTTCCTTCATTATTTTCCTTAATGGCATCACAATTTCAACATAATTTCCAATCTAGTCTGAACTATATCCTGCCATTCCCAAGATCATCATCATCTGTCCTACTGTCTGAGGTTTGGGAGCTTTAATTATTGCTTCAATTTGATCCTGCGCTATAGCTTTTACTTCTTTAGATATTACTCGTCCTGAATATTCTACCTGCTGCTGACAAAAGAGCAAATTCTTCCTGGATACTTTATGACCTCCTATGCCATATTTTCCAAGTTAATTAAAATGTCTCTCTCACATTGCTTCTCACTTGTGGAACAAACCAACAAATCATCCACATACTGTATCAAATACTTTCTAAGGGTACACCTTCCAAATCTGCCTTTAACATCTGATTAAAAACATGGGGCGAGTATTTAAATCCCTGTGGCATCCTAGCCTAGGTGTATTTAATACCTCTTCTTAATGTTCCTATCATAGCTATGTTCACCACTATCTTAATATAATTATTATTATTTCCTGATTACCATACCTGTTCACATCCCCAACACACCTTATCCATTACCTGCCTCCTTACTAGCCTTTCTTGACCTCCTCCTTGAGATCCCTCCCTCCCTTGGGGACCCCAGTCCTGTCTGGGCTTATATCCAGATTTATTTCACTCCTGATAGGGCATTTGAGGAAACGCTCGCCCAAAGACATTTATTATTGGCATGGAATTCTTTGGGCCCCGTTTGGCTCTGTCATAGGACTCACTGTGTGTCGGTTCATCACTTATTTCAGTCTTTTCAACCAGGTCTGTTGTTATTGACAACATTGTCTTTCCTTTTTCACACTCTTTCTTTTTGAGCGCTTCAAGTTACATTTGCATCATTTTTCTCTGCACCTCTTCCTGCTGGTCTGCAAGTCTTTTTCCTATCTTTGTGAAATTTCTCGACCGCATGGACCAAATGATCGCTGAATCGGGGGTGGGACATAGATGACAATCCCACCACCTCCTCCAATCTAGACTTGACTTGAGGAGGAATGACATCCACCACAGTGGTGCAGAATATAGTGTTCATTAACTGGTTTCCTTCTATTTCTTGTTCAGTTTCGAGTCTCCACCTTTTCAGCTGGTTCTCCAGATAGGCTGCTGGGTTATTTGCCTCTCCCAGTGGATCTCCCCTTAATTCCTTGGGGTCCACCTTAAGTGGGTAACTTTGTCTGAGGGCCTGCCATACCCTCTGCCTGACTGTGTCAAACAGCATGCCATTGTTTATTTCATTATTCACAGCATTTTTATACCAGGCATCTTCAGGAATTCTGTCAGTTTAGTGTTTCCTATCACTTTCACCAACAGTGCCTTCAAATCTCCCATAGCCAATAAGCACCCCGTGTTCTCCTCCTCCAAAGCCCCAATCCATTTCCTGCCCCATCAGAAATATTGGGTAAGGTATTTTTTAGCCCTCTCAGTTTATGGGTGCCCCAAAGGATAATCTGTGTCTGTCCTGCTCTTTTCTTTTTAAAGCATTATCATCAATTTATCCCTCTGCTTCCCACTTTAATCCCTTTTTGGTATGCCTTATTTCTTATTCTAAACTCAATTTCTTACTTCTCAGATATTCTAGCCTCCTTTGCAAATTCATTCAACTTCCTTTTAAAATCTTCCACTGACTCCTCCTGATTTATTACTTTCACACCTGTCGTTTCCTACTTCTGTTGTCTCCTCACTGCCTTGCTCTCCTTTCTCTCCAAACTGCCTAAGTGCATCTAATTCCTTTCCTCTCCGCTTTTCCCACCTTTCCAACTTATCTGTGGGCATATAATTCATAATTAACACTTCCATCTTGTCACACATTTATCTTGAAAGTGCCTTCCTTGGGCCACTTCCTCACAACTTTCCTTTCTTTTTCCTCATTCCTCAGAGTGCTTTATAATATTCTCTTTAGGTACAGGAAGCTTTTTACTTAGCAATTCAACTGCAGTAACCTTAATTATTCTATTATCTTGTGTTGTGCACTTTATCAATCAATCCAGTCATTGTCCATACTCTTATTCTGCCCCTCTTCTGTAGTTCTCCATACTATCCTATACACTGTCTGTTTCTGAAAATCTTAGCAAACAATCATTACCCTTCTCCAACCAGAATGTTTATCTAAACAAACCATAAAAGCTGGTCGTTTCAGCAATAAACTTATTTACAATTATTTCAATCCATTCTCCCCACTATTTTCAATTTCCAATTCCTAGTACTAGTAACAATTTTCCAAATTAACACTGAAAAGAAATATAAAAGAAACATCAGAAAAACCAAGCAACCTACATTTTCCAACTTTCCCCTTTTAAGTTGAGAGGAAACAAAGCATTAAGCGTTACCTTACAGCTGTGCATAACCTCCCCCACTGCTCACAGTTCCTTAAAGGGACACACACACCTACCCTTACAACATGTGGTTTACAACAAACAAAGGACTTATCACATATATGAACTTCTGCATTCATTCAAAACTGTTTTTTACACACAAATCACATTCGTTCCATTCTTCAAAGAAATTATGCAATTTTCTACACATATTAAAGTTTCAAAATACACATTTATACATTCTTATCTCCCTTTTTAATTTAAAGTAGGATGGTCTACTCCCCTATCAGTCAGGTTCCTGAGCATTGTGATTGGACATTGATTCAGATCATGATTAGTCAGCCTCACCGTCACTCAAAATTCTAACCACACCCCACTAAGATCACAACCAATCAAACTCCTAGTCACTCAACATCTGACTGCACCCCACTCCCATCAATCTTCAGACAAAGGGAGCACATTTCATCTTGGTCTCTCAGCAGAGAGAATGCTGAGAGACCAAGCAGCAGAAAGAATGCAGCAAGTTGTCTCCACAAACAGTTAAGAAACTCAGTCCTTACACCTCCTCCGTCCTTGTAGTCACTATATTACCCTACACTATTCTTATTGCTATTCTACTTTCTGCTATTCTACAATATTTTATCACTGTGTACATTGTTTCCATTACCCACTTACCTTAAATCCGTATTTTGCCCGTACGACCCTTAGTCACCCAAGGCGGTATCCACAAAATACTTTATTCTGCCCGTACAAACCACTGACCTCTCAGGGTGGTGTCCACAGAATACCTGCCTCGTCCGTGCAACCCCTGATCCCTCAGGGTGGTATCCATGAGGTTTTAATACCAGCCTCGTCCGTGCAACCCCTGATCTCTCAGGGTGGTATCCACGAGGTTTTAATACCTGCCTCGTCCGTGCAACCCCTGATCTCTCAGGGTGGTATCCACGAGGTCTCAATAAACTCCTAATAATATCACATAATGCAATGCTGTACTTTCTTATCACAAATATTATTACTCACCACACAGCGCAGCCTTCTCGGACAATCCTCCGGGTTTCCTTTTTAGAACAATTTAATGCCAGATTCTTGGGTCGGAGAGACCTTCTAACTACCTAGGCACTTCTGTGTCCCCAATGGCTTCCCATGTACAACAGGTTATTAGTCCAAATGAATCGGAAAACCGCATAATTTTGATGGGTGGCTACCCTTTTCCCTGTTGTCCCTAGGAGCCACGGAGGGGCTGGGAAGCGCCCTGCGCTGTTTGTCTTTTAATTAATGGTCTCTTACCGACCCTGCTCACAGCGCCAATTTTGTCGTGGTTTAGGGACTCAGGGTTGGATAAGATGACACAGACACGGAGAATTCTTCAAGAAGACGAAAGCCTTTATTTGCAAACATCGGCTGGAACATTCAGAGATGACACCACCTGTCCGTTCTCTAATTGCTCTCCGATTCACAGAAACAGGCAGCTTTTTATTACAGTTTTTCAGCCATATCTTCTCTACCTTATCTTGCATGCTGTACTCCTCTCGCGTCAATCTATCTTTGATTCTAATATTCTCTGTCTCGCCACCATTAACTTCCGACCTTGGTTCGTCTTATGAAACTTTACATTTCCCCTCATATCTCTTCCTCTTTCGCCGCCCTTAAATTCCAAACTGTTGCTCTAATCTCCCAGCTGTGTCTACTTTGCCACCATTATGTTTTAGCTACAGCCAAGGTTACACACACCATATTATAATGTTACATATTAGTTTATAAGTTTAGTACAAAGATACAAATGTATTTATTAAGAATACAAAGATGCAAAAGTAGAAATAAGTAACTTGTTTAGTGTCTTGATTACTAGATAAATGATTTAATTAAGTGCTGCTAAATGGCTAAGAATCACGTGAGACTAAATAAAATAAGCTGATGTCTGATTACGTAAAATAGCTGTGCTATGATAAATGTTTCAATTAAGTGCTCTTCTATATAACTTCCATAACCATCACTTGCATGTTTGCCTCCATGCCTCACATCATCCTCTCTTGCAAAAGTATTAGTGGCACTTCACCATCACTGTGTCCAAATCCTGGAACTCTTTCCATTACAGCACAGTGGGAGCTTCTTCACCAGAATAGCTTGTCACTACTTCTGAAGGGTAATTTGAATTGGACAATAAATCCTAGCTACTTTTGTTCTGGAATCAAGGCAGAGAATTTTGGGGTTGCCTGCAGTTAAGGTTGTGAAAAGCCATTGAACTCTCAGTATAATTTCTTGTCTTCAGAAATTCATAAAACTATTTAGAAAAACATGAGAGCTGTGAGCCTTTTATGCAGACTGATAAAAGGATTAGTTAGCTTTGTCGTGTTGGCTAGGCTGCATTCCCCATTAATATGCTCTTCCTCTCTTTGCATGAAATGATTGAATGTGCAGTATTTATTATAAAAGGAGGCAAGGGAAATTGAAAGTGCAGCCAGTTAAAAGGCTGTTACCAGCTGTGCTACAAAGCTGTTTTGAAAACAAAGTGGTGATGAGCAATTGTTTCTCAGATTTCTGGCAAATATTCAATTGTACTATCAGACGTCAGTGCTCAGTTCACCGCCCCCAGTCTCGGGTATATAGTGTACAATTTCACAGTTTTGTGGATACCATGGAAATGCTTTGAAGTATGAAGGTTTGTAAGAGTTGCCATGAGGGCACAGACTGTGCTAAATTCGACACACATGGCAGAGGCAATTTAAAGAAGAGTGGTGTGAAATGATACATTATAGTAGGAACATCAAGGAGAGAAAATATAAAAGAACTGAGGATGTTCTTAATGTTTTTGATAGTGACAGGCCGGAAGACATAAAGTCTGCTGAAATAGCATGCGTAATTATTGCCTCTGTAAATAAAAGCAGAAAATACAAAAGCAAGAAAGCTATATATTTTGGACTCACACATTGTATTATAATTGCAAGGAAAATATATACTATTGCAGACACCGCCAAAATTGGTGGAGTTGCAAACAATGATTAAGGCTGTCAAAGTAGGCATTAAGGTATAGAACAAGTTTATCAGAAATGGGTGGCAAAATGGCAGATGGAGTTTAATCCAAGCAAGTGTGGGGTTGTGCACTTTGGGCGAACAAATGTAAGGGGAAAATATACAATTAATGGAATGATCTTTAACAGCATTGATATACAGACGGACCTTGGCGTCCACGTCCATAGCTCCCTGAAAGTTGCCACACAAGTAGATAGAATGATAATGAAGAGAGAGTTAGATATAGCTCTTAGGGCTAGTGGAATCAAGGGATATGAGGAGAAAGCAGGAACGGGGTACTGATTTTGGATGATCAGCCATGATCATATTGAATGGCGGTGCTGGTTCAAAGGGCCAAATGGCCGAATGGCCTACTCCTGCATCTATTTTCTATGTTTCTATGTATGTCCATGGTCCAGAAATTGAATTTAAAAGTCATGAAGTCATGTTGCAAGTTTATAGGAGTTTGGTAAGGCCACATTTGGAGTAACAGGCGCAGTTCTAGGTGACCCATTACAAGAAGGATGCGGAGGCCTTTGTGATGGTCCAGAATGCTGCCTGGAATAGTGAGTATTAGCAATAAGAGATCTTTGACAGACTTTAATTGTTTTCTCTGGAGCATCAGATGCAGAAGGGGAGACCTGATAGAAGAATATAAAATTGTGAGAGGCATAGATATGGAAGACAGTCAGAATTTTTTTCACAGGATGGAAATATCAAATACTATAGTAATAGTTTTATTGTGAGAGTCAAAGTTTAAAGGAGATGTGCCGAGCAAGAGTGGTGAGTGCCTGGAATGCCCTGCCAAGGGTGGTGGTGGAAGCAGATATGAAGTGGCATTTAAGAGGATTTTTAATAGGCACATGGATTTGCAGGGAATGGAGGGATATGTTTTGTGCAGACTGAAAAGATTAGTTTAACTTGGCATCGTATTTGGCATGGACATAGTGGGCCGAAGGGCCTGTTCCTGAGCTGTTCTGTTCTGTTTATGGGATTAGCGATACAGTGTGGAAACAGGCCCTTCAGCCCTCCAAGTCCTCGCCGGCCATCGATTCCCCCGTACTCTAGTTCTATGTTGTACCACTTTCGCAACCTGAACACTGGGGGCGATTTACAGAAGCCATTTAACCTGCATGTCTTTCGAATGTGAAAGGAAACCAGAGCACATGGAGAAATCCCATGCGGTCACAGGGAGAACGTCCAAACTCCGCACAGACAGCACATGTAGTCAGGATCAAACCAGGGTCTCTTGTGCTGTGAGGCAGCAGCTGTTGCACTGTGCCGCCCTGTATTCAACATTGTATTGCAGGTAAAGAGTGGGAATAATTGTTGTCCCTCTTCAGGTGGCCTGCACAGACACACTGGATTGAATGGCTGCCTCCTGAGTTCCAATGATGTGCTAATTACATTTCCAGGCCGGAAGACATAAAGTAATACCATCTGTAGCATTTCATAAGATGGCAGTCCTGTTATAAATTCAGATTGACGACGCAGCAGGACCTTGGGGAAAAAAATATTGAAGTACTGTTTTGTCAGTTCATCATTGTCCTTAAGCTATTACAAAAGGTATTGCTTCAGATGGCACTGGGATAAATGTGACAAAACGGATTCAACTGCACTGACTTAGCATTAGCAATCCCCCACCAGGCAGATGAATAGCATAACTGTAACTAAACCTCTTCATTCTCTTCCTTCTCTCCATAGATGCTGCTACACCCACTGAGTTCCTCCAGCATTTTTGTCTACCTTCGATTTTTCCAGCATCTGCAGTTCTTTCTTAAACTTTTCATTGTCAATAGCTTCTACGTTCCAACAATTTTAATAACTAAACTGAAATTATTCTCGGACATCAGAGCAAAACAATCTTAAATTAGCAGCCTGTTTGTCAACCAATTCCTTTTCATATTTATTAAAATTTGATTCAGTCTAAGACAATGATTGGGTTAGATGATGAAATCATGGCAAAGGTGGGAGTTTTGCATCAGAGACAAAGATAATGACATTGATTCTATGATTGACTGTAAAAGTGCTGTTTATATATTGGATGAATAGTCTGGCAGCCTACGGAGGATTATTGAGGGAAATAAAAAAACTGGGTGTCATGAGGGCACAAGCATCATAGAAACATAGAAAACACAGAAAAATAGGTGCAGGAGTAGGCCATTCATCCCTTTGAGCCAGCACCACCATTCAATATGATCATGGCTGATCATCTAAATTCAGTACCCCGTTCCTGCTTTTTCCCCTTATCCCTTAATTCCTTTGGCCCTAAGAGCTAAATCTAACTCTCTCTTGAATTTTTTATGTTTTTATTTATATTCCAGGAAATCCTCCTCAGCACTGCCACCAATTTGGTTGGCCCAATCTATATGTAGATTAAAGTCACCCATGATAACTGCTGTACGTTTCCTACATGCATCCCTAATTTCCTGCTTGATGCTATCCCCAACTCCTACTGCTGTTTGTGGCCTGTATACAACTGCAACAAGCGTTTCTGCCCTTGGCTATTTCACAGTTCTACCCATACCGATTCTACAGCATCCAAGCTAATGTCTCTCCTTGCTATTGCATTAATCTCCTCTTTAACCAGCAATGCCTCCCCATCTCCTCTTCCTTTTTGTCTATCCTTGCTGAATATCAATTACCCTGCATGTTTAGCTGCCACCCTTGGTCACCCGGGAGCCATGTCTCCGTAATTCCAACTATATCTTATTCCTTAACTACTAACTGCACATTCAATTCATCCACCTTATTGCGAACAATAATTCACCAAGAAGCAACCTGTAGACAGTGAAGTGAAGGGTCTGAGAGATCTTTGGGGCAACAAATAGTGGTAGTTCAGTAGTAGGTATGTACACCATTAGTAGAATTTCTCTCCCGACAGCAGGGTGGATAAATGTGTGAAACAAGCAAAGTCAGTTTCAGGCAGCAAATGGGAGTCATTGGAGGAAGATAGTATAACCGTGCCAAAGGTCACAGAGGAGTTGTGGACAATGCAGTGTAATCCTTAGGGCAAGATGCAGAAAATGCTGTTTTGTACCTTTGGCTTAGGCTGCTTTGGTGCTTTGACAGAAGTGGAAATGTAACAACAGTTGAGACATGTATATGCATCTAGTAGGCAACAGGAAAGGGAGAAATGGGCCTTTATTTGCATTCAACGTCTGAGATTAATTTAACATTCAAGATATATGGAGGTTACATGGAAAGCATCGGGGAATAAAGAAACATTTATCATATCAGTAACATTACAGCCCAAGGAAAACATGAAAGTCGAAACTGCAAGTTGCGGATGACACAACGCTGGGGTGGCAGTGTGAACTGTGAAGAGGATGTTAGGAGGTTGCAGGGTGACCTGGACAGGTTGAGTGTGTGGGCAGACGCATGGCAGATGCAGTATAATATAGATAAATGTGAGGTTATCCACTTTGGTGGCAAAAACAAGGGGGCAGATTATTATCTCAATGGGGTTAGGTTAGGTAAGGGGGAGGTACAGCAAGAACTGGGTGTCCTAGTACACCGGTCACTGAAAGTTGGCATGTAGGTACAGCAGGCAGTGAAAAAAGCCAATGGAATGTTGGCCTTCATAACAAGAGGATTTCAGTATAGGAGCGAGAGGTTCTTCTGCAGTTGTATGGGGCTCTGGTAAGACCACATCTGGAGTATTGTGTACAGTTTTGGTCTCCTAATTTGGAGGAATGACATCCTTGTGATTGAGGCAGTGCAGCGTAGGTTCACGAGATTGATCCCTGGGATGGCGGGACGGTCATATGAGGAAAGATTTAAAAGACTAGGCTTGTATTCACTGGAGTTTAGAAGGATGAGGGGGATCTTATAGGAACATATAAAATTATAAAAGGACTGGACAAGCTGGATGCAGAATTTTTTCCCCCAATGTTTGGCGAGTCCAGAACCAGGGGCCACAGTCTTAGAATAAAGGGGAGGCCATTAAAGAATGAGGTGAGAAAAAAACATTTTCTCCCAGAGAGTTGTGAATTTGTGGAATTTCTTGCCCCAGGAGGGCAGTGGAGGCCAAATCAGTGGATGGATTTAAGAGAGAGTTAGATAGAGCTCTAGGGGGCTGGTGGAATCAAGGGATATGGGGAGAAGGCAGGCACGGGTAATTGATTGGGGACGATCAGCCATGATCACAATGAATGGCGGTGCTGGCTCGAAGGGCCGAATGGCTCCTCCCTGCACCTATTTTCTATGTTTTCTATGTTTCTATGAAATGTAAATGGGAATTTAATTTGAGGAATAGGTGACCTAAGCATGCTCATTCTCTGTTATTTGATCTCTCCAGAGAGCTCAAGTTTCACACCATTTGTCATACTTTGCATTTTTCTTGAAATATAGAAAGTATTTTGATGAGATACATCTCAGCCTTGTAAGGCAACTGCTTTGCTCTTGACCACCTGATCCTGCAGAGAGTGGTGAACATAGATAGAGTGGTCCATCACAGGGTCTTTACTTCCTTCCATCCAGTGATTTGTCTCTGCATCAGGAAGGCTGGATGTATCAAGGACGCCAACCACCCTGGCCATTCCCCTTTTGCTTTTCTATCTTCTGGGAGAAGATACAGGAAATTGGAAGCCCAGATGTCCATACTTAAGAACAATGTCCGTCTGCACTGCTATCAGACTCCAGTACCAATCACCTCTTTCACATCCCTTTCCCTGAAGTGCTGCCATACATTTTTACTCGACGCTACCTCATTTGGTTATTTTGTTAATATGGCTAAAATAGAGAATATATAAAATGGAGGATCATTGCATCTGCAAAACCTGTTTGGTCAATTTCTGTGCAAACCTGAGAGGTGCAAATTGGTGCCAGGAAGTCTAGGTCCTAGATTAAACAAGATAAGGACATCAGATAAGATGAGGTCCAATGTACTCATTATTTTTTAAATGTATGAGTACTTTGCAGAGAAACTCAAAGGTGTTGCAAGTGCATTAGCATGATAGGCTGGCTGCAGGAGGATTGTAAATACTGTTAATAATGTTGCAAGGTGTTTATGTTACTGTTTGAGGATTGGCTGAAGTGTGAAGCCTTGTTTGAATTGTTCATACTCCCCAGGAGAATGTTGCATTACTTGGGTCAACTGACTTCTTTCCAAAAGCTTCTGGTGGAAACATTGTAATGGGATGCTTTGTAATTGGGTTGGGGAACTGTCAATAACACCTTAATGTAATCGATATCTGTGATTGATTTGTCGGCGTACCACCCCCATGTAGATCTGGCCCACAGGGTTCGATGACCTATAAAAGGTAACCCCCACGAGGATCGTTATCGATCTTCTGGAGGAGCGCTTGGTACTGCGTAACCTTTTGGAAGTATCTGCTTGCACGAGGCTGAAGGGCACTGTTAGGGAACTAGTTATTGTGTCATAAAATAAAAGTTTAGTGGTCCAGTGCATGACTCAGTCTTATACTGAACTTGACTAAGGGGGTAGCTCTAGGAGCATAATTACATTGGGGGCTTGTCCAAGATCTCAACAGACCCCCAGACACAAGTTTGCGATCGAGGGTGTTGAGCTGTTCCCGATTGCGAGGGGAGAAATCGGCGCCACCGTGCGGTTTTCGCATCGGTTTTTCCCACTTTGCTAGTCGGAGCGGATCGATCATTCACGAACTTGGGTAGGGGTTCCCAACGAGATCGTAAAACAGTAGTCTAGCAAGCACTGAGGGCATTCCTGCCTTTTTGGGGTTCGAGTCCCTTCTCTTCCCAAGGGTTAGAGGTCCCCTAAAAACTAAGTTCGACAGCGCTGTTGCAAAATCTAACCGTTAGGTACCATTGAGTTGGCCTGACATCGAGAATAACTTAGTGGTTTGAGGCCCTGCCCAGACTTGGATATCCGATTGGCTGGATATTGGAAAACAAGACTGGGTCTAAACAATACTAAGAGGCAAGTACTGCATCGTTGCTGGGGGTGCAGATTGGAAAGGCGCTCTAAAAATCGGCATCGATTGCCAGCGTGAAGCGATTACACGCTGACACCCTGTACCAAGCAGGTAGGAAGGAAGAAGCCCCTTGCAAGGGTGAGCCTAGGTGGGTTCGAGTCCCCGCCTGTGTGAGAGTATCTGGATCCCTGTAAAAACAGGGTGAGGAGTCTTGTAAAGGCACTGGGAACTCAGTGGTTAAAGTATAAATTGGTCGAAAATACATTTAACCAATCCTGAGAATTTCATAATCCTAAAGACGTCTGCTTGAAAATTTGAATTTGAACTTGCATACTGAAAATAAGTGGACAAAAAAAAAAGCTGAACATTTTTCGATTAAAATTTACTAAATTCAGGACCTCATATTGAGGTGCTGGTTAATTCAAAGTGTACATATTCTCTTCCAAATTAACTTGTGTATAATAAATAATTTGTTTGAATTGTTGATGGTTAAGATTTGTGAAGCTACCTTTAACGTGTGCTTAGGACTTGTTGATTGCTTTATTGTATTTGCCGTGTATTGCTTTTGATTTAAATTTTGAATGTTAGATACACTGTTGTAGTGGTGGTTCGAATCGACTGCATAAAACACAGTTTGATTAAAAGACTGCTATTATAATTGGGGTCTGACTCGTGGCTATTCAGCCAGAGGTTCGAATCCCTCCGACCGCTGTATCGAGAGAATTGTTCCCTTGGTTGGAAATACCACGAGGAAGGATTAAAATATATCGCAATTTGTTTTGAAATTGTGTAATTAACAAATGCTTGTAATTTATATTGAAGTGTGTTTTTGTATAATAGTAATAAGTGGTATAGTTACTGGTTTATCTACAATTTTGCTCGCATGGTTTGATTTAATTTGTTTGTGTTAGATTAAAGTGTTTTGAGCGTGGGAGATTGCTGCTGAATGATGTATTCGATATCTCACTGAAGCACCTTAAATTGGTCAACCAAAGATTGTTTTGGAATTGTTTACAGGTTGAAAGTTGTATGAGTTGAGTGCGCAAATTTTGAGAGATTGTTAAGGAATTTGGGTACCCGATTGAAAGGTTGATTGTGCGATTGTGTTGTGAGAAGTGCGAGACTGTTGACGCGCTACAGAGTTTTTGGCCATTGTTCGGGAGCGAATTTGATAGACTCGAAGATTGTGAGGGGAGTGTGAATTGTTAAGGAGGTGTGAGTGGTTTAGAAGTTTATTTCCATTGTCTGCAAGCATGGGAAATTAAATGGAGCGAGATATGACTGACGAATCTGAAAGCCCATTGCAATTAATATGCAATGAATTTCCACAGAAAGCTGAGAGGTTGAGAATATTTTTGGGAACATTGAACAAAGAATTAGGGGACGAATTATGGCCGAAGGGAGGCATTAAAACATTGAAGGGAATAAGGTATATAGAACAAATTATTTGGCAATGTGGTAACAGTGAGGTAGCGAAGGAATTAATAGAATTGTGGGGAACAAACTATACAATGCTAATGTAACCCCACTTTTTAAAAAGGGAGGGAGAGAGAAAACGGGGAATTACAGACCAGTTAGTCTAACATCGGTAGTGGGGAAACTGCTAGTCAGTTATTAAAGATGGGATAGAAACACATTTGGAAAATGGTGAAATCATTGGACAAAGTCAGCATGGATTTATGAAAGGTAAATCATGTCTCACGAATCTTATAGAATTTTTCGAGGATGTAACTAGTAGAGTGGATAAGGGAGAACCAGTGGATGTGTTATATCTGGACTGTCAGAAGGCTTTCGACAAGGTCCCACATAAGAGATTAATATACAAACTTAAAGCACACGGTATTGGGGGTTCAGTATTGATGTGGATAGAGAACTGGCTGGCAGACAGGAAGCAAAGAGTAGGAGTAAACGGGTCCTTTTCAGAATGGCAGGCAGTGACTAATGGCGTACCGCAAGGCTCAGTGCTGGGACCTCAGCTATTTACAATATATATTAATGATCTGGACGAGGGAATTGAATGCAACATCTCCAAGTTTGCGGATGACACGAAGCTGGGGGGCAGTGTTAGCTGTGAGGAGGGTGCTAGGAGGCTGCAAGATGACTTGGATAGGCTGGGTGAGTGGGAAAATGCATGGCAGATGCAGTATAATGTGGATAATTGTGAGGTTATCCACTTTGGTGGCAAAAACAGGCAAATACCTGAATGGTGGCCGATTAGGAAAAGGGGAGATGCAACGAGACCTGGGTGTCATGGTACACCAGTCATTGAAAGTGGGCATGCAGGTGCAGCAGGCAGTGAAGAAAGCAAATGGTATGTTAGCATTCATAGCAAAAGGATTTGAGTATAGGAGCAGAGAGGTTCTACTGCAGTTGTACAGGGTCTTGGTGAGACCTCACCTGGAGTATTGCGTACAGTTTTGGTCTCCTAATCTGAGGAAGGACATTCTTGCCATAGAGGGAGTACAGAGAAGGTTCACCAGACTGATTCCTGGGATGTCAGGACTTTCATATGAGGAAAGACTGGATAGACTCGGCTTGTACTCGCTGGAATTTAGAAGACTGAGGGGGGATCTTATAGAAACTTACAAAATTCTTAAGGGGTTAGACAGGCTAGATGCAGGAAGATTGTTCCCGATGTTGGGGGAGTCCAGAACAAGGGGTCACAGTTTAAGGATAAAGGGGAAATCTTTTAGGACTGAGATGAGAAAAACATTTTTTACACAGAGAGTGGTGAATCTCTGGAATTCTCTGCCACAGAATGTAGTTGAGGCCAGTTCATTGGCTATATTTAAGAGGGAGTTAGATGTGGCCCTTGTGGTTAAAGGGATCAGGGGGTATGGAGAGAAAGCAGGTACAGGATACTGAGTAGGATGATCAGCCATGATCATATTGAATGGCGGTGCAGGCTCGAAGGGCCGAATGGCCTACTCCTGCACCTATTTTCTATGTTTCTATGTTTCTATGAAAGGCAAATAGAGAAGTTGTAAGAATGACAAATTGGAAGAGAGCAACCTCGTGGCTTGGAATAGAGCTACAAGATACTGGAGTCTATCAACCTCTAGGTACCTTAAGAAAGGAGCAGGAGTGTATTAGGGAGCAGGAAAAGGGAAATCTTCCAGAGGGAAACTGGCCCCACAGTTCTTGAATCTAAGTACCCAGTGGTTGGCATTGACCTTAAAGGGGAGGAGGTCGATTATTTAAAGAAGTGGGATTATAGATTCACAGCCTTCCCTTTATCCTTCTCACATTCCCAGTTCAGATTTACCTTGTTTAGTATCAACATAAACTGGTACGAAATTTAACAACAATTAACTGAGTTGAAAAGCTGCTCCATATATAGACTAGTGCCAAATCATGCTAACATCTTAACTAACCCAACACTAACAGGGAGGAAGACAAATCGAGTCACAGTAAATTAAAAGGTACAGGATGCTTCTAGCGAAATCATCAAGGCAGGCTCCAACTCTGGAAAGATTATTGTACAACAATCCCTTCTAGCTCTACTGCACTACTTTGTCTGAACGGGCTATCTCAAGTAAAAATATGGAAATAAACCTTGCTCTGTGGCCCGGGGACACCCACTCTGCACCCAAATTTAATGACACTCTATCAGGAAATTATTGGAATGACTTCAAAATGGCAAATGATTAAAAGTCTAAACATGACAACTTCCTGTTTGCACTGTATATTGATTTTAGATAAAATGCTACCACTTACAGCTGTGATTTTTGGCCATCTCACTCAGCCCCCCTCCGCTCATCAGGTGCAGAGGATTCTTCCCATCAATGAAAAATAAAAGTGTTATTAGTGTTTAAAAAATGTTGAGAATCTCTCTCCTGTCAATAACGCCATGAAGGCCATGCCCCTTCCGGTGGGAGTGGGGAGGGATTATAAAAACCAGAAGTGTGGGTGTGGCTCAGTCTCTGCAAGATGGGGGAGGGAGAGGTCATGACTCTGTCTGAGCTTTGAATCAACTGAACACACTGAATGTCTACTGAACTGTGAGTGTGGTGTTTATGTGGTGTTTTGTGGTATTTTGTGTGGTTTTATGGTGGTTTTAGGGTGGTTTCACCCTGCTGTAATGGTATGAAACTGCATTTGAATGTGCTCGCCTTGCACCCTGCACGAAATGGTATGAATCTGCATTTGAATTTGATGGCCTTGTACCCTGCATGAAGAAAGACTGGATATACTCAGCTTGTACTCGCTAGAATTTAGAAGATTGAGGGGGGATCTTATAGAAACGTACAAAATTCTTAAGGGGTTGGACAGGCTAGATGCAGGAAGATTGTTCCCGATCTTGGGGAAGTCCAGAACAAGGGGTCACAGTTTAAGGATAAGGGGGAAGTCTTTTAGGACCAAGATGAGAATTTTTTTTTCACACAGAGAGTGGTGAATCTGTGGAATTCTCTGCCACAGAAAGTAGTTGAGGCCAGTTCATTGGCTATGTTTAAGAGGGAGTTAGATGTGGCCCTTGTGGCTAAATGGATCAGAGGGTATGGAGAGAAGGCATGTACAGGATACTGAGTTGGATGATCAGCCATGATCATATTGAATGGCGGTGCAGGTTCGAAGGGCGGAATGGCCTACTACTAAACCTATTTACTATGTTTCTATGTTTCTATGAAATGGTATGAAACTGCATTTGAATTTGGTTGCCTTGCACCCTGCTTGAAATGGTTTGAAACAGCACTAGCATTTGGTGGCCTTGCATCCGGCTTGAAGTGGCATGAAACTGCATTTGAATTTGGTCGCCTTGCACCCTGCTTGAAGAGGCAGGAAACTGCACTTGAATTTGGTGGCTTTGCAACCTGCTTGGTGGGATGAAACTGCACTTGAATTTGGTGGCCTTGCACCCTGCTTGAAGTGGCATGAAACTGCACTTGAATTTGTTCGCCTTGCACCCTGCTTAAAGTGGCATGAAATTGCACTTGAATTTGGTGGCCTTGCAACCTGCTTTAAGTGGAATGAATCTGCACTTGAATTTGGTGGCCTTGCACCCTTGCTTGAAATGGTATGAAACTGCACTTGAATTTGGTTGCCTTGCACACTGCTTGAAATGGTATGAAACAGCACTAGCATTTGGTGGCCTTGCACCCTGCTTGAAGTGGCATGAAACGTATTTGAATTTGGTGGCCTTGCACCCTGCTTGAAGATGCAGGAAACTGCACTTGAATTTGGTGGCCTTGCACCCTGCTTGAAGTGGTAAGAAACTGCACTTGAATTTGGTGGCCTTGCACCCTGCTTGAAATGGTAGGAATCTGCATTTGAATTTGGTGGCCTTGCACCCTGCTTAAAATGGAATTTCAAGGAATAGCCATGAGTCAACTGCCAGCCCACCAGCCGTGAGTGAGCTGCCAGCACATCAGGCTTGAGTGACTGAGCTGCCACCCCAAGAATCCATTTGGCCCACAATGTCCATACTAGCCCTCTGGAAACCAGTCTCTTCAGCCCACAACACCCATACTAGCGCACCAGAAATCCCCCTCCCCCTCCCACTGGCCACCAATATTGGAATTGGTGGAGAGTTGGAATATTGTGTTGGCCGGCCAGCCCTCCCATGTGAACATGGGACCCAACGGGTCCCACTTAGTCTTGTTATTGTCTGTAAGTCTATTCATGACATTAATGGAGGATTACATCAAATAAGAAGAGGAGCCAGGGTTGTAAGTATTTGTTGTCAAAGTCGACGCATTCGGCCGATGGATCATAACTTGATAATAAAGCAGTTACTGTTATCAAGGAGTTGAAAAAATTATCCCATGATTTGGCATCCTTATTCGACTTAATTTAAATAATGATCCACGTCATATTGGAACAAATTAATAAAAATTATGTAAACAGCTGGAAATCTGGCAGCAATTGTATTGTGAATATCAACCACAAGCTGCTGGATTTGTAGAAAGGACAGATCAGACCCTTAAAACTAAATTAGCTAAATTAAAGGCAAGACTGAAATTGGTTTGATTAAAATTACTTCCCATAGTTTGTTTCAAATAGGATTCATGCCTCTTGTTATGGTCACTGCCTCTTAATGGCTCATTAACCTCGAGATCAAATCCGGTTCATTACATAACACTAAATCCAGAATTGCCTTCTCCCTGGTAGGCTCCAATACAAGCTGTTCTAAGAATCCATCAGGAAGGCACTCTACAAAGTCCCTTTCTTGGGGTCCAGTACCAACCTGATTTTCCCAGTCTACCTGCATGTTGAAATCTCCCATAACAACAACAGCATTACTTTTACTACATGCCAATGTGAGGTTTGCAGATGCAATGATCCTCCATTTTATATATCTCTATTTTAGCCCATATTAACATTCCTCCCTTTTGTCATATGATAACCCATCACTAATGATAATCAAAGTACAACAGTGGCTGCTTCATTCTAACAGATATCTTAACAAAAAAGATGCTGATGTATTTTCCCAGAATTTCATCAAGCTTCCCGAGAGAGCTAAATAGGGCTCTTAAAAATAGTGGAGTCAGGGGATATGGGGAGAAGGCAGGAACGAGGTACTGATTGTGGATGATCAGCCATGATCACATTGAATGGCGGTGCTGGCTCGAAGGGCCAAATGGCCTACTCCTGCACCTATTGTCTATTGTCTATTGTCTATTGCAAAGGCGTGCAGGTTTGTAGTTTAATTGGCTTCTGAAAATTGCCCGTTGTGTGCAGGATGCAAAAGTTGGTTAACCTAGAACTAGTGTAGGGGTGCTCAGTGATCAGTTTAAACTAAACTACGTTCAAATCCATTGACTCTCCAGGTAGTCTTTCATTTAGTCTTTACAATGACCCCCACTTGATTAGGCTTATACTGCATTTCTGTCTGTAGCTAAGGTTGTAACAATTAATTTGAAAGCCATATTACATATAACTCACACACTAAATTATATCCCTGCCTGTGGAAGTGTTAAAAACTCCTACATTATCACATTGTATGATTCAGAATATTACAAAATCTGAAGTGCCACTTGAACCAAATATTGCACAATATTTTGCATCAATATGTTTTTATTGATTGTTTGATATGAGCATATCATTAAGTTGCAGTTCCCAAAAGGATTAAAATATTCATGCATTCGAAATTTGCCATCTGTTCCCTTCACAAGGCTCTGAGCAATCTATTTTTATGTTAGTGCATATACTAAGTTGAAAATCCTATATACTGTACTTTCAATTAATCAGTTTGAAACAGAGCATGAAGATATAAGAAGTTCATTAAATGCTAAATCAAGCAAATCGACAGCCAACCTCAAAATTATTTAAAATATCATTGATTCATTGAAGGTAATGGGAGAGTATACTGTTAATGACAAGACCCTTAATAGTATTGATGTGATGAAGGATCTTGGAGTCCAAGTTCATAGCTCACTGAAGATGGTGGCACATATAGATAGGGTGGTAATGAAGGCATATGGTATGCTTGCCTTCATTGCTAGGGGCATTGTATTACATACAGGAAGTAATGTTGCAGGTTTATAGGAGTTTGGTTAGGCCACATTTGGAGTATTGCATGCAGTTCTGGTTGTCCCATTACAGGAAGGATATGGATGCTTTGGAGAGGATGCAGAAGATGTTTATCAGAATGCTGCCTGGGTTAGAGGGTTTCAGCGACAGGAAAGGTTGGATAAACTTGGATTGTTTTCTCTGGAACATCAGAGGTTGAGGGGAGACAATAGTAGTATGCAAAATTATGAGAGGCAAAGAGAGAGTAGACAGTCAGAACCTTTTTTCCAAGGTGGAAATGTCCAACACTGGAGGGCATAACTGTAAGGGGAATGGTTAATGGAGATGTGCGGGGCAAGCTTTTTTACACAGAGAGTGGTGGGGGCCTGGAACACATTGCCAGGGGTGGTGGTGGAGGCAGATATTATAGTGACATTTAAAATGATTTTAGAAAGGCACATGGAAGTGCAAGGCATAGAGGAAAATGGATCACACACAGGCAGGTGAGATCAGTTTAACCTAGTATCATGTTTGGCACAAACATTGTTGGCCATTCTTGTTCAACGTTCTATGTGCTATATCCTATGTAAATATTCAGCAAATCTCAGATAGTTGATCTTCATTTCTAACCTTCTAGCTTATCTGATCTACGGTCCTGCCTCAATCACACTGGTTCATCCTCCCAAACCTATAAGCATTTCCATCCCATTATCGTTCACATTCTTGGTCTGTTGCCTCTTATCAAGATGTCTCGGACTACTAAATATTTATTGTGATTTATCGTGATCTGACCTTGTTGTTTGTTCATGAACTCATAGAAGAAGCGATGAATTTTAACAGTGTAAAAACTCTCCGGCAAAGCAAGCTGCTCTGTCCTATGAAAATCTGAAAATGTATATCTTAAACTGCTAATATAAAATGTATCCTTATTTCATTGAATTAGTACTTATCCATTTTGATGCCTTCCATCAGGTGACATGGATAGAATTATATATTATCTTCACTGAGTTGTACAGTAGGACCATGATGTTGATCAAAGTATTACATTTACAAATCAATTACAAAGTATCACAATTACAAATCAATAGAAAGTGAACAATCTAGTATTGTTTTGCTTACATCTCATGTGACCAAAGATGAGACACTCTTACTTTAGGTTATAATTAACTAACCAGTCCTACAACCTATTATGACTTTGCTATCCACCACACAGAGACATCAAATCTACGGCAAATGTGTTTACTATAAGTATTGGACATTGCGACTGCGAACATTTACATCTGCTCAAGGTTATACCAGCCATGGTTGTCGTCGACACACACAACCTCATTCACTTGACTGTAGTTGTCTCCTTCACAGCATGACTGCAGGTAAGGCTTTTTACTATTTCAATTACTCTCACTATTTAATAATTAATTCATATAAATTTAATTTAATTTGAAATTAATTACTTTTAAAATGTTTTCCAAAGATTCTAAATGAGATTGAAAAAGGTTCAGGATGTCACCGAATACTCTAGCAAATTTTTACATTTGGACCGTAGAAAGCATCCTGGTTAGATTCATCGTGGCCTGGAATAACAATTCCAGAGCTGCAGAAATTGGTGGAATGAGCTGTTCCATCATCATTGAAATCACTGGTGCTGGCTCATAATGGTGACATCTATATAATTAAAAGTCTCATCTTGACCACTTCCTGTCTGCGCTGTATATTGATTTTAGAAAAAATGCTACCATATAACGCTATGATTTTTGGCCATCTTCCTCACAGTCCTCCTCCACTGAGCAGGCCCCGAGGATTTTTCCCATCGATGAAAAGTAAAAAAGTTATGAGTGTTTAAAAAACCTTGAGATCCTCTCGCCAGTCAATCACAGCGATTAAGGTACCGCCCGTTTAGAGCGTGGGGAGAGGGGCAGGACTATAAAACCCCAGATGCCTGAACATGACTCAGTCACTCTGCAAGATCGCGAGGAAGAGGCCACGACTCTCATTCTAGGCTGTGAATCAACTGAACTGTGAGTCTGCAATGTACTTGCAATAAATGATTTGTTAGCCCTAAATGAGAATGAAACGAGTTGTTTGGCCTGCCCTGTGCTTAAAACTGCAAATGGAAGTGAAATGAAAATGCAATGAGCTGTTTGGCCTGGCCTGCCCTGTGCTTGAAACCGCAATGGCAATGGAAATGAAGTGAAAATGCAATGAGCTGTTTGGCCTGGCATGCCCTGTGCTTGAAACTGCAATGGCAATGGAAATGAAGTGAAAATGCAATGAGCTTTTTGGCTTGGCATGCCTTTTGCTTGAAAATGCAATGGCAATGGAAGTGAAATGAAAATGCAATCAGCAGTTTGGCTTGGCCTGCCCTGTGCTTAAAACAGCAGTGGATATGGAAGTGAAATGAAAATGCAATCAGCTGTTTGGCCTGCCCTTTACTTGAAACTGCAATGGCAATGGAAATGAAGTGAAAATGCAATCAACTGTTTTGCCTGCCCTGTGCTTGAAACTGCAATGGCAATGGAAGTGAAGTGAAAAAGCAATCAACTGTTTGGCCTGCCCTGTGCTTGAAACTGCAATGGCAATGGGAATGAAGTGAAAATGCAATGAGCTGTTTGGCTTGGCCTACCCTGTGCTTGAAACTGCAAAGGCAATGGAAATTAAGTGAAAATGAAATGAACTGTTTGGCTTGGCCTGCCCTGTGCTTGTAACTGCAATGGCAATGGAAGTGAAGTGAAAATGCAGTGAGCTGTTTGGCTTGGCCTGCCCTGTGCTTGAAACTGTAATGGCAATGGAATCAGCTGTTTGGCTTGGCCTGCCCTGTGCTTGAAACTGCAATGGCAATGGAAGTGAAATGAAAATGCAACCAGCTGTCTGGCCCGCCCTTTACTTGAAACTGCAAGGGCAATGGAAGTGAAGTGAAAATGCAATCAACTGTTTTTCGTGCCCTGTGCTTGAAACTGCAATGGCAATGGAAGTGAAGTGAAAAAGCAATCAGCTGTTTGGCCTGCCCTGTGCTTGAAACTGCAATGGCAATGGGAATGAAGCGAAAATGCAATGAGCGGCTTGGCCTGCCCTGTGCTTGAAACTGCAAAGGCAATGGAAATTAAGTGAAAAGGAAATGAGCTGTTTGGCTTGGCCTGCCCTGTGCTTGTAACTGCAATGGCAATGGAAGTGAAGTGAAAATGCAGTGACCTGTTTGGCTTGGCCTGCCCTGTGCTTGAAACTGCAATGGCAATGGAAGTGAAGTGAAAATGCAATCAGCTGTTTGGCTTGGCCTGCCCTGTGCTTGAAACTGCAATGGCAATTGAAGTGAAGTGAAAATGCAATTAGCTGTTTGGCTTGGTCTGCCCTATGCTTGAAACTGCAATGGCAATGGAAGTGAAATGAAAATGCAATCAGCTGTTTGGCCTGCCCTGTGCTTAAAACTGCAGCGGAAATGGATATGAAATTGAAATGCAATCAGCTGTTTGGCCTGCCCTGTGCTTGAAATGGAATTGAAATGAAATGAAATGAGTTGTTTGGCCTGCCTGAAACCACTAATTTCAGCCCACAAGGCCCCTATTAGCCGTGAAACCAGTCCCTTTTGCCCAAAATGCCCGTATTAGCCCAGTGGGAGCATTTGCACCCATAAGGCCCGTGCAAGGCCATGTAAAGTCCAGAAAAAGTGCCTTTCACTGAGATTTCCCTCAGATTTTTTTTTAAAGGTCCCCTTTGGCCTATCAGGCCTGTACTAGCCCAGGAGGAGTCCCTTCAGCCCATCAGTAATTATTCCCCCTGCAAGTATTATACCTCCCCCCAGTATTTTTCTCCCTCCCTTCATTGGCTCCCTGTGAGATCCAGGCCCGGATAAACTTTCCTCCTTCATTGCTGTGATCTGCAGAAAAAGATGAAAAATGTCTAAAATTGATTCACCACCCTCTCCCCCTCCTGTCTCACAAAGTCTCTTACCTGTTTTGGGCAGAATTTCTGGCAGTTTCTGAGCTGCCAGCCCACCAGGCCTGAGTGACTGAGCTGCCAGCCCAGCAGGCCTGAGTGACTGAGCTGCCAGCCCACCAGGCCTGAGTGACTGAGCTGCCAGCCCACCAGGCCTGAGAGACCGAGCTGCCAGCCCAAGAGTCCATTCGGCCCACAATGTCCATACTAGCCCTGGAAACCAGTCCCTTTGGCCCACAACACCCATACTAGCGCTCCAGAAAGCCCCTCCACCTACTGGCCACCAATATTGGAATTGGTAGAGAGGTGGAATATTGCTTTGGGGACCAGCCCAACCGTGTGAACATGGGACCCAACTGGTCCCACTTAGTCTAGTATGACTTTATATCTATATCAAAGAAACATTGCTGTTCATAAAAAAAGTTGATTTCACAATGCTCAACTTTATAATTGGTGTTGGAAATTCTACACACTGGGTTTGGTGGTATATCATTAGAAGAGTTTAAATATGCATTCAAATATTTGAAAGAATTCTTGCAAGAGTTTTCAATTAACCTTCTGTATCTGCATGCCTTCTACCACAACAGGACAACAGAGGATGCTATCTCACTGACTCTCCACTCTGCACTGGACCACTTGGACAATAAAAACACACCAGGGACCCCGGTTCGATCCTGACCTTGGCTGCTGTCTGTACAGAGTCTGCATGTTCTCTATACAGTTCTGAGTTCTGAGTTCTCTGGGATATATGCAAAAAAAGTGATTGTGTTAAAGGAAACATGCCATTGTTAGCTGTGGGCTTGGTGAAAACAAGTTACAATGAAATTCCCAGGACAACAGTGAAAGTAGTACAATGACTAGAGTGGGATGGGGATGGAGAGAGAGGGGATGCAAGGCTTATTTTTTGTGTTATTTTTGTGTTGGTTTGTTTTGTGTCAGAAGGCTCAGAATGGAAAGGACTCGAATGCAGGCTCACCTAGAAGTACTGAAAAAAATCCAAATGTGAATGGAACCGATAGAAAAAGACCTGGAACAGACAGAACTCAGAACTGCTATTTATCTCAGGTATTTATACCAAATAGTAAGATTAAATGAGAACTTACCAGTTTGAAGTTTGATCTTTATTTTATGAGGAGTTACGTTGAGGGATTACGTGAAGAGCCCGCCAGGGCGCATGCGCGACATATCTTCAAAGCAGTGGTGTGAAATCACAGATACGGTAGTCGAATTAACATAGCAAGATAAGAACAATAATACCAGCTGACCTTTATAATAGAGGATGGGCGTGGAGGGCACGTAATCCCTCAACGTAACTCCTTATAAAATAAAGATCAAACTTCAAACTGGTAAGTTCTCGTTTAATCTTACTATTTTACTTCGGAGTCACGTGAGTGACTACGTGAAGATTTTAAAGCTCTGTGATTTCATGCCACGGAACGAGTCCATGCTTCACACCCTGCTGTCATAGACTGAGGAGGAAGTATGTTAACAAATCCAGACATGAATCAATTGTTAAAAAGAAACAATAAGTGATTTATTAACACAAATTATAATAATGACCCCTGTCCTTCGGGGGATATTATAAAACAGAACTCAAAATAGTCTCTGCAAAAGTTACAGGCTTGGCAACTGGCTTATTATAAAATTCTTGGAAGGTCTTCTCCCTGGACCATCCTGCCGTACCCAAGATATGATCCTTTGGAACCTCCATGTGCCGTGCTGCCAATGTGGCTGCAGCCCTGGTGGAATGAGATTTAAAAATATCAGTATCCACCCCTGCAGCCCCCAAAACCTGTCGAAGCCATCTAGATATAGTTTGGGCCAATACCCTATTGTGAGGTCTTTTGTGGCTCACTAATAGTGCCAATTCTTGGCCTCTTACTTTAGCTGTTAGCTCAATGTAAAGTAACAGATGTGTCATAACGCATAAGCGAACATCTGTAGGGTATGCCCGAAACTCTAGTTTAAGGCCGGATGACCCTGGTCTGTTTTGTTTTACCAGTTCATGAATATAAAATGTTATACCATATGTCCCTTTGGCCATCGAGTCCAGTCGTAATTTGTGTAAAGATTGCACCCGCTGGGCCGAGACCAGTGCCATCAGCATTACCAATTTAAGGGTAAGTTTCTCCAGGTACAGGGACGTTGCTGGTGACCAACCCCAAAGCAACGTCAACACAATACTCACATCCCAAATGTGAGAGTATCTGGCCCTAGGGGGATTCGAGTTGAATATACCCCTCATTAGTTTGGAAAACAAGGGGTGAAACCCCAGTGAATGGTGGTCGAATCCCCGCCACAAATAGGTGGATAGCGCACTCCTGGCGCTGTTGATGGCGCTGTAGCTAAGCCTTTCATCGAAATGAAGGTTAGCGAGGAACTCCAGGACATTTGTTACAGTGGCTGAGTTATACTCAACATTAGTCCTGGAACAATATAGTTCCCATTTCCTGATGTAAGTCAGGTACTGTTTCCTGGTAGACTCTCTTTGTGCCGCCGTGATCATGTTGATGGTTCGGTCTGTCAGTCCAAGATCCAGAAGTGGCCTGTTCAAATTCTGCAAATTAACAGATTAGTCCTGTCATGGCATGGATGACTTTCGCCAGTTACAGGATGGACCATCAAGTCTGGTCGTTTGGTGACGGCCATACATGTTTCTGAAACCATGTCGAGAACCACAGGGAACCATGGCTGGGTAGGCCAGTCGGGTACTACCAAAATACCTGACGCAGAGTCTTGTTGTATTTTGCGTAAGACCCGACTGATGAGGCAGAAGGGGGGAAATGCATAGAAAAACAAATTTCCCCAGTGCAGCGAAAATGCGTCCATCGCTGCTGCCCCAGGGTCTGGTTCCCACGCAACATATGTCGGCAACTGGTGGTTAAGACTGGATGCAAATAGATCGATATCTAGTGTTCCATATCGTGCTATGATGTCTGCAAACACTTTGGGGTCCAACATCCATTCAGTGTTGTCATTAAATTTTCGTGACCTGGTGTCTGCCACTGAATTAAGTTTACCTGGTAGGTAAATAGCAGATATCCAAATGTTTCTCTTGATACACCATTGCCAGATTGAATTGGCCAGATCATCACATGATATCGATCTGATTCCACCCATGTGATTAATATAAGCCACCACAGTGGTATTATCTATTTGCAGGCGAATATGCAAATTATGCATTTTTTAACAGTACGCCTTCAAACCATAGAATGCTCCCAACATTTCCAAATAATTTATACCAAGTGTATAAAGCAAAGATGATTCATGCGCATCCCATCTGCCCCCACAACTGGAGATGGTGTTGGTGGCACCACAACCTTGAGCGCTGGCACCAGTCTGTAATACAACTGACGGGTTGCTAATAATAATGGAGCTGAAGGAACGCCGAATGTTATGCGTCCACCATCGGAGTTCCAAAATAGCTTTTGTTGGTAATTGCATTGGTCTATCAAAATGACCAGCATGATGTTTAAGTGCTTGCACCTTTGCTCTCTGTAAATTTTGATAGTGCAAAGGTCCAAAGTGCGTCGCTGGAAAAGCAGCTACGATTTTGCCAATTACCCTTGCTACTTGTCTGATAGATGGTTGACTGATGACAGCAAGGTTGCTGCAAACTTCCATTAATTCAGTTGCCTTTCCCCTAGGTAAAGTCACAGTCATGTGAACTGAATTAATGGTGAATCCCAAATAGTCCATAGTCGTGGATGGTGTTAAGTTTGATTTATCTGGATGTATGATAAACCCCAGTTTCTTTAAAAAAAAAAAAAAAAAAAAAAAAAAAAAAAAATTGACCTATGGTAGCTGTAACAGCTAATTTGGCTAATTTGTAGGTTTTACCCACGATTAGTATGTCATCTAAATACGCCATGACAATATGTTTTTGTTTCCGAAGAAACGCCAGAGCTGGTTTCAGTAATTTGGTGAATAGTCTGGGGGCTGAGGTCAATCCATTAGGCAATGCTTTGTACTGCCAAAGCTGCCCCATCCAGTTAAACTTCAGATATCAGCGGTGATCCTTGTGTATAGGCACAGAATAGTATGCATCTTTTAAATCGATGCATGCCATGAAGTAGCCTTCGGAAATCAATTGTTTGGCCGTGACAAAGGATTCCATTTTGAAGTGAGTATACTGCACAAATGTGTTCAATTGTCTCAAATCGATAATGATGCGACATCCACCATCTTTTTTCTTTTTTGATAAAAATGTTTGACACAAATTCTCGAGACTCATGTTGAGATCTCTCAATTACACCCTTAGTATAAAGCCTCTTAATTTCAGCATGACCATCCAACTTTTCTTGTTGTGATAGAATAAATGATCTGATGGGTGCATGCTGAACCCGAGGAAGGTGTTTGTTTTCGAATTCAATTTCATATCCTTGAACACTATGCAGTATATAAGAATCAGAGGTTATAGAGCTCCATGCCTCCCAAAACAAGTGTAACCTACCCCCAACAAGTGTATCCATTGCACCTGCTATGTCCTGGGAGGAACCAGACCCACCTACCTCCATGGTTACTAGTGGGGTGTTCATCTCTTCTTCTTCTGTTTCTTGGCCGATTGAGATGCTGGAATTCGGGGTTGGCGCATCTTCCACGAAGGTCGCTCTGGGCCGCGGTCTAAAAAAGACCTTTGTCCTTGAGTTGCGGCCTTCGAGCTTTCACCAGCTTTGACGTGACGTGGCCTGCTGGTGGATGTGTAGGGGTGCTGTCGCCGAGGTATTTTGCCCGATGCCTTGATGAGCCCGGCAGCTTTCGCCTCTTCATCCAGCTCTTTAACCTGTTTGGACAGGTTGCCCCCGAATAACAAAATTGGCGGCGGTGTGGTGTTGGTCTTGCACAGAGCCACAAATTTGGGGTTCAAGGCTGGGCGGATGGAGTTCTTTCGGAAACAGTTGATCTCGAACTGTGTATTGCAGAGCATCGCCAGAGCATCTTGCTGAGCCTCTGTCATTTCCGAGTCATCCACCGACCGGGCAAATGCTGTAATCCCCGTAGTTAAAAGTTTGAGGATTTTCTGCATTTGTACCTCCTGTGCCCTTATACCTGCACCAATATGTCCCCAGATGGAGGGATTCACTGCTGGGACATTCAGTGAAATACAGTTCCCTGGTGCCAGGTATTTTGCAGTGGTATCATTAAGTGCCTGTTCCTGCAATTGATGGGTTGAAAGGTAGTCAATGCTGGCAGCTAGTTGTTGTTTCAGCGGCTGCCCTGACTGTGGAGGCACCGCAAACCTTTTCACCATTCCCAGCATCTTCTCTTCTGGCACCCCCAGCACACTTGAAGTATCTTCAGCCAACCCTTGTTCAGAGTCACCGCAGAAATGACTCCCAATGCTTCCCTCTGTCAAGAGAGATACATTGTGCAGCCCTGAAAAAGGTACTGCCATGGGCATCCTAGGTGGGCCGTAGTGACATGACTCCTTCTCCCGGAGTTTGTCACGGTGAAGCAATTGCTCCACTAGCCGCTCCAGATGTGAAATGCGACTACTGTCGCTGTCTGCCGGCAGCGTTTGCTCATGGCCCGATACATCGGTCCATGAGTGTGTCCCTCTTCCTTTTGGCGTTCCTGTCAGCCTGTGGCGACCCAGGCTGCACAGGTGCCGGGACAGAGACCGCTGATCGCATAGATTGCGATGCTGCAGTCGGCCGCTGCTGGCTCCCGGTACTCTCGCGGTCCTCCTCAGCCAGTTTCTTAGCGGCCCGTTTGGACTTGGTACGGGTCCTGTCCATCGTTGGTCTTCCTGTAAACAGAAAGACACCCAATAAACGACCTCAGAGAAAGTAACTTACCTGTAGGTCTCCGGTTTTAAGCTTACCGCTGTGGGGAACGCTCCTCCCCGCCTGTCGCTCTCAATGTGCTAGACGATATGTTGCGCATGCACCCTGGCGGGCTCTTCACGTAGTCACTCACGTGACTCCGAAGTAAAATGATAGATTAAGGGAGCAGATTAAACGCAGGTGTAACTCCTAATAGCTCAGGGGAGGAGTGTGGAAAGAGTCTCAAGTGTCTGGAGGCTACTAGTCTTCCTTATAATTCTCAACATCACATATTTAATTGAAATAGATTTTTCAACAATGAGAAAGGAGCAGAAGATTGGGGCCAAAATGAAGAAAAATCCTGTCCAGACATCTTCTATTCTGTTTGATTCAATGATAAACACTGAAATATTAATCATGTATTTTTCCAGAAAATCCTGAGGGGATTATGTAATTTAAATTTAATGTCCCTTCATCCTAAGGCTGAATTCCAAACAATGTAAAGTTTTGCTATTTTGTAACGGGTATGATGTAGGGCAACACGGTGGCATAGTGGTAGAGTTGCTGCCTTACAGTGCCAGAGACCCAGGTTTGATCCTGACCACGGGTGCTGTCTGTATAGAGTTTGTACGTTCTCCCCGTGGAGTTTTGGTCTCCTAATTTGAGGAAGGATATTATTGCTATTGAGGGAGTACAGCATAGGTTCACCAGGTTAATTCCCAGGATGGCGGGACTGACACGTGATGAAAGAATGGGTCGACCGGGCTTGTATTCACTGGAATTTAGAAGGATGAAATGGGATCTTATAGAAACATATAAAACTCTTGAAGGATTGGACAGGCTAGATGCAGGAAAAATGTTCCCGAAGTTGGGGGAGTCCAGAACCAGAGGTCACAGTTTAAGAATAAGTGGTAGGCCATTTAGGACTGAGATGAGGAAAAACATTTTCACCCAGAGAGTTGCGAATCTGTGGAATTCTCTGCCACAGAAGGCAGTGGACGCCAATTCACTGGATGTTTTCAAGAGAGAGTTAGATTTAGCTCTTAGGGCAGGGGTCAGCAACCTGCGCTCCACGGGCCAAATCCGGCCCATAACCCGAAATCATCCGGCCCGCAGGCGTATTTTCTTGAGTCTGATACTATACTGCTGTCACTGGAAGACATCGTTGTTGAGGGTGAGGGTCCCAGCTGTGACGTGTTAACCGCAGGTAGGTCTGTGGGCAGGATGGTGCCTCGGGCAGGCTGCCCCGGGACGAGGAGCCTGTGCTGCAGTTGATGGTGTCATTGGAGTTGAGCGTGCAGTCCAGGCTCTCGTTGTCCCCATCACACAGCTCGGAGTCCGCCTTACCGTTGCGACTGGCCTCGCCGGGAGGGGGTCCAGGCGGCGGGGGAGGGACGAGGTGGATGGGGACGGGGAGTGGAGGCAGGGGGGTTGGGCCTCTGCGTAGCCCAGCTGCTGGCCCAGTGTGCCTCGCTCAGACCGGTCGCTCATGTGCACCGAGCTGTCGCTGGGTGGCTCGATAGTGAGTAGTGGCAGTGGGCGGTGACGATGGTCCCGGCACTCCGAGCAGGCAGCCGCCCTCCTGGCCCCTGCCTCCCCCGCCTCTCCCTCCCTCACTGGGGGCACCCAGGGCTCGGTGGAGGCTGGTGTTGACCGGGCTCCCTCTCCCTCCTCTAAGTACACCTTCGAAATTACTATGTTCAGTAAGACATTATGTTGCTTAAATATATAAATATGTCAAAGTTTAGTAAGTATGTATTATTATTACCTCCATTTATTAATTATGGCGATAAATATCACTGTACCTTAATTGGTCCATGTGACAATAAATGTGAACTGAACTTGAATTAGATGTGGCCCGCCATCCGCTCACAGACATGGGTCCTGGCCCCCATGCAGAACAAGGTTGCTGACCGCTGTCTTAGGGCTAACAGAAACAAGGGATATGGGGAGAATGCAGGAACGTGGTGCTGATTTTGGATGATCAGCCATGATCTGGTTTCCTCCCACAATCCAAAGATGTACAGGTTTATAGGTTAATTGGCTTTGGTAAAATTGTAAATTGTCCCTAGTGAGTGTAGGATTGTGTTGGTGTATGGGGATAGTAGATGAGCACAGATTCGGTGGGCCGAAGGGTCTGTTTCCACACTGTATCCCTAAACGAGATTAATCTAAAGGTAAATATGCAATAATAATCATTAGCAGAAGGAGTACAAGGGTCATCAAACATTTTATTCTCCACTGCGGATCTTAACTGACATTCCAGGAAGATGCTAACGATACATTAATTTATTTATCCAGCATGATCTGAAAGAAAATGTGGATTTACCATGAATATCATAATGACATGAATAACTTTAGAATCCTTTAACACAAGGCCCTTCAACATAACTTGTCCATGCTGACTTAAGTGTCTACCTGAGCTAGTTCCGTTTGGCTGCATTTGGTCCATATTCTTCTAAAACTTTCCTATCCATGAACCTGTCCAAATGTCTTTTAAATGTTGTAATTGTACCCGCCTCTACTAATTCCTCTGGCAGCACATTTTATATACCTACACCCATCTGCGTGAAAAAAAGTTGCCCCTCAGGTCCCCTTTTAATCTTTTCCCTCTCAACTTAAAATTATGCTCTCTATTTTTAGACTCTTCAACCCAGGGAAATAAACTGTGAGCATTGATCTTATTTAGGCCCCTTATGATGTTATATACCCCTTGATGTCATCCCATAGTCTCCTACACTACCGGGTAAAATGCCCCAGACTCTTCAATCTCCCCTTATAACTTAAGTTCTCTACTCCTGGTAACAACCTTGTGAATCATTTCTACACCCTTTTCAGTTTAATGACATTCCAGGGAGATGCTAAAGATACATTAATTAGGAACTCTGTATAGTACTCCAAGTGCAGTCTTACCAATGTCTTACGCAGCTGTAACATAATATCTGAACTCCTGTACTCAGTGCGCTGACAAGCTTGCTAAAAAACACCCAGAATACCAGTATCGCCACTTTTGGGGAACGATGTACTTGTCAGCCCTGCATCTCTCTGTTCCACAGCACATGCAAGGGCACTGCCATTTATTGTTGGAAGTCCTGCCTTGGTTTAAATGAACAAAATGTAACACTTCTCACTTTTCCAAGTTAAATAATATCTGCCATTATCCTGGCCCACTTTTCGTGTTGATCTAGATAACATACTTACATAATTCTCTTCACTGTCCACTATACCACAAATGTTGGTGTAATCTGCAAATCCACAAAACATGTTAACATATAGACATCTAAGTTATTAATATAGGACTGAAGGTCTTTCAGTCTGAAGAAGGGTCCCGACCCGAAACGTCACCTATCCTTTTTCTCCAAAGATGCTGCCCAACCCACTGAGTTACTGCAGCACTTTGTATCTATCTTCAGTATAAACCAGCACCTACAGTTCTTTTCTACACATTGTTAATATGGTTGACAGACAAGAGAGGACCCAGGGTCAATCCCTGTGACACATCACTGGTCAGAGGCCTCTAATCTGAACAACATCCTTCCACAAACATTCCTGTCTATTTTGCATCCAACTGCCTATCTCACCTTGAATCGCATGTGACCTAAATTTCTAGACTAGCCGACCATGTGGAACTTCGTCAAACACCTTGTAAAAGTCTAAGTAGACAACGAGTACCATTCTACCCTTGACAATACTCTTTGTCAACTTTAAAAAAAACCAGAAATATGTGAAATATTATTTCCCATGCACAAAGGTAAGCCGACTATCTACTAATCAGTCCCTACTTTCTCGAATGCTGTGAGCTCCTGTCCCACATAATGCCTTCCAGTAATTTTCCCACCACTGACACACAACATTAGCCACCCTCCAGATCCCAAATTAAAAGCTTTGATCTCACTTTTGAAATCAGCCTTACAGGACTGGTTTTCAATGGAGAGGAATCTGTCTGTGAATTGAAAGCACCGTGCAGTGTGGAAGCATTGAATTTAATGCAAGTGATTTATTTCTCTCTGCGATGCCCAACAAATCCTGACATTAACATACTTATCACGTATGATGCAATTTTCTATCTAACTGTTGCTATTTTCCATTTCAAATCCCGAAGGTAGTAAAACTGCTGGTCTCTGATCAGAAATGTGGAATAACCAATGAATTTGAATCAAACATAAACTCATCGTATTAGATGTCTGGCAGTCATGCTCTCTAAGATTTTGACAGCTCCTTCCCTTAAGATGCAACGGAGCCACACATGATGATGGACATTAAATTTCATAAATGACAGATTAATACTACATATTAGATGTGCTGTTCTAACAAATGGATTATGTTTAGAGATAAAATAACATTAATTTTGGCTTGCAAATTGATTACAAATTACAAATTTAAATACAAATCTATTTTAGCATGCAGCAGTATGAATGTAGAAACACAAAACAGTACAGCACAGGAACTGTCAGCTTAGTGTACAATATCCATGCCGAACATGATGCAAGTTAACTAATCTCCTCTACTTGCACGTGATCCAATTCTCCATTCTCTGCATATCTATGTGCCTATCTAAAAGCCTCTTAAATACCACTATCATATCTGCCTCCGCAGCAGCACATTCCGGGCACCTACCTACCAATCTGTGGAAAAAAACTTGCCCTGCGCATCGCATTTAAATTTTGTCTCTCTCACCTTGAAGCTCTGCCCTCTAATCTTTGACATTTCCACCCTGTATCCTCTATCTATGCCTGACGGGCTCCAGAGAACAAAATCAAAGTTTGTCCAACCTCTCCTTACATCTAATACTCTCTAATCCAGGCAGCATTCTATTACACTTCTTAGCAATGGATTTAGACCTATAGATCCCTCTGTACATCCATGCTGCCAGTAATTGTATACGTTTCCCTTAAAGCCCTGTCCCACTGTACGAGTTAATTCAAGAGCTCTCCCGAGTTTAAAAAAAAATCAAACTCGTGGTAAGCACGTAGAATGTACGTAGCGGGAACGTCGGAGCTCGGGTACGTCTCTTAGCGGCTCGTAACGCTAACGGCAGGTACTCGGGAAACGCGGTAAGCTCGGGAAGACTCGTGAAGATTTTTCAACGTTGAAAAATGTCCACGAGAACCCCGAGTACCTACGAGCGGCCATTACCATAAATCTCCGAGTTTGAATCAGGGCAAACTCGTGAGAACACTTGAATGAACTCGCACAGTGGGACAGGGCTTTTACATTCAATCTCCCAAAGTGCAACACCTTACACTTGCTTGGATTAAACTCCATCTGCCCATTTCTGTAGCTGATCTATGTCCCACTATATATTTTGACAGCCTTCCCCGCTGTCTGCAACTCCACCAATTTTGGTGTCATCTGAAAATTTGCTAACCGTTCCATCCAGATGTTGAGGAAATCCATGTCTCCAGGGATGCTGCCTGGCCCGTTGAATTACTCCAGAACTTTATTTCTATATTTCTGTCCAAGTTGTATATATTTATCATAAGCAGAGGTCCAGCACATACACCTGTGGCACTCCACTGGTCATAGTCAAGTCAAGTTTATTCGTCACATACACATACGAGATGTGCAGTGAAATGAAAAGTGGCAATGCTTGCGGATTGTGCAAAATAAACAAAAAAACTACAAAACAGAATGGAACAGAAACACATATTCACATATTACATATTTGTGGGAGGAAAAAAAGAAAAAAAGAGCAATTTTAAAAAGACATGACACAACAGTAGAGTGGTACAGTAAAGTTAGTCCCTGGTGAGATAGGAGTTTACAGTCCTAATGGCCTCAGGGAAGAAACTCCTTCTCATCCTCTCCATTTTCACAGCATGGCAACGGAGGCGTTTGCCTGACCGTAGCAGCTGGAACAGTCCGTTGCTGGGGTGGAAGGGGTCTCCCATGATCTTATTGGCTCTGGAGTTGCACCTCCTGATGTATAGTTCCTGCAGAGGGGCGAGTGAAGTTTCCATAGTGCGTTCGGCCGAACGCACTACTCTCTGCAGAGCCTTCTTGTCCTGGGCAGAGCAGTTCCCAAACCAAATCGTGATGTTTCCGGACAAGATGCTTTCCACAGCCGCTGAGTAGAAGCACTGGAGGATCCTCAGAGACACTCTGAATTTCCTCAATTGCCTGAGGTGGTAAAGGCGCTGCCTTGCCTTACTCACCAGTGCTGCAGCGTGTGATGACCATGTCAGATCCTCTGAGATGTGGAATCCCAGGTATTTAAAGCAGCTCACCCTATCCACAGTATCCCCATTTATCTTCAATGGTGTGTACGTCCTCGGATGATGTGCACTCCTAAAGTCCACGATCAGCTCCTTGGTTTTTTTGATATTCAAGAGGAGGCTGTTGTCCTGACACCAGAGTGCCAGATCAGCCACCTCCTTCCAGTAGGCCTTCTCATCGTTATCGGAGATCAGGCCCACCACCACAGTGTCATCAGAAAACTTGATTATAGAGTTGGAGCTGAACCTAGCCACACAGTCATGTGTGCACAGGGAGTATAGTAGGGGGCTGAGGAGGCAACCCTGGGGGGATCCTGTGCTCAGGGTGAGGGACTTCGATGTATTTCCTCCCATCTTGACTACCTGGGGCCTGGCGGTGAGAAAGTCCAGGACCCAGGCACACAGGGGGGTGTTGAGCCCCAATTCCAGCAGCTTCTCGGCAAGTCTGGTGGGGACTATCGTGTTGAAGGCTGAACTGAAGTCTATGAACAGCATCCTCACATAGCCCGCCTTCTGGCTGTCAAGATGAGAGAGAGCGGTGTGCAGAACCTGGGAGACCGCATCGTCCGTGTATCTGTTCGGACGGTATGCAAATTGTAGCAGGTCCATGTTGCGAGGGAGGAAGGCGCAGATGTGGTTCTTGACCAGCCTCTCAAAGCATTTCATGACTACCGAGGTGAGGGCCACCGGACTGTAGTCATTCAGACAAGCTGGGGAGGCATTTTTAGGTACAGGTACAATGACGGATCTTTTGAAGCAGGCATGGACCACGGACTTGGCCAGGGAGAGGTTGAATATTGTAGTGAGCACCGGAGCTAGCTGCGTAGCACAAGACTTAAGTACTCGCCCCGAGATGCCATCTGGGCCTACAGCTTTCCTCGTGTTCACCCGTGTCAGAGCCCTCCTCACGTCGTGCTCAGACAACGAGAATGTGTGCACATCCCCAGCGATGGACCTCTGTTTATATGTATCATAAACAGAGGTTCAGCACATATACCTGAGGCACTCCAGTGGTCATAGAGTTCCAGCCAGAATAATGCCCTTCCAGCACAACCCTCTGTCCTTATGGGGAAGTCAGTTCTGAATCCAAATTATTAAGTCACATTGGATCCTATACATCATAATCTTCTGATTGAGAGTGCAGCGTAGGTTCACGAGATTGATTCCTGGGGATGGCGGGACTGTCATATGAGGAAAGATTGAAAAGAGTAGGCTTGTATTCACTGGAGTTTAGAAGGATGAGGGGGTATCTTATAGAAACATATACAATTATAAAAGGACTGGACAAGCTAGATGCAGGAAAAATGTTCCCAATGTTGGGTGAGTCCAGAACCAGGGGCCACAGTCTGAGAATAAAGGGGAGGTCATTTAAAACTGAGGTGAGAAAAACCTTTTCACCCAGAGAGTTGTGAATTTATGGAATTCCCTGCCACAGAGGCAGTGGAGGCCAAATCACTGGATGGATTTAAGAGAGAGTTAGATAGAGCTCTAGGGGCCAGTGGAGTCAAGGGATATGGGGAGAAGGCAGGCACGGGTCATTGATAGGGGACGATCATCCATGATCGGTGCTGGCTCGAAGGGCAAAATGGCCTCCTCCTGCACCTATTTTCTATGTTTCTATGTTTCTATGTAGTTTACCATGAGGAAATGCATTATTAAAGACACCATGTAGACAACATCCATTCCCCTACGTGGGTAATTTTCATTCAAAATTCATTCACAGAATGTGGATACTGCTGACAATGCTACCATTTATTATCTGTCCCAAATTGCTTTTGAACTGAGAAGACAGTTGGTGGGTCTGGAGTCACATATGGGTCAGATTGGGAAAAAAAGATCTTCCTTGAATGATATACGATACGATAAAACTTTATTAATCCCAGGAGGGAAATTAGTCTACCAACAGTCACAACACACGAGGTACACAAAAACTTGAAATTAAAAGTGAAAAAAAAGAAAAGGACAAGCGACATTTGGCTGGCTGCCGTGTGCAGAGTGCCTTCACCGGAACAAACCAGTACAAACCACCCCTCCCCCCTCACCGGGTCCCCCTTTGTTTTCCCACCGTCCCTCACGGTGATTCCCCCATGCTGGGTCACCATTGTTATTCATGGCGACCCCCCCACAGCGGGTCCTCCATTGTCTTCCCTCCCCCCCCCCCTCCAAGTTCTACCACCCACCACTGGGGTTCCCGCTGCCGAGGTTCCAGTTGCCGCCGAGGGTCCCGTTGCCGCCGAGGCCCCACCACCGCCGAAGCTCTTACAGACCACTTAGCCTGACTTCGGTGGTGGGAAAGATGCTGGAGTCAATTATTAAAGAGGTAATAATGGGGCATTTGGATAGCAGGAAAAGGATTAGTCCAAGTCAACATGGATTTATGAAAGGGAAATCATGCTTGACTAATCTTCTGGAATTTTATGAGGATGTGACACGTAAAATGGATGAAGGGGAGCCAGTGGATGAAGTGCATCTAGACTTTCAGAAAGCCTTTGATAAGGTCCCACACGGGAGACTGGTGACTAAAATGAGAGCACATGGTATTGGGAGTAGGGTGTTGACATGGATAGAAAATTGGTTGGCAGACCGGAAGCAAAGAGTAGGAGTGAACGGGTCCTTTTCAGAATGGCAGGCAGTGGCGAGTGGAGTGCCGCAAGGCTCGGTGTTGGGGCCGCAAATGTTTACCATATATATAAATGATTTGGAAGAGGGAATTAGGAGCAACACGAGCAAGTTTGCGGATGACACAAAGCTGGGTGGCAGTGTGAACTGTGAAGAGGATGTTAGGAGGTTGCAGGGTGACCTGGACAGGTTGAGTGAGTGGGCAGATGCGTGGCAGTATAATATAGATAAATGTGAGGTTATCCACTTTGGCGGCAAAAACAAGGGGGCAGATTATTATCTCAATGGGGTTAGGTTAGGTAAGGGGGAGGTACAGCGAGACCTGGGTGTCCTTGTACACCGGTCACTGAAAGTTGGCGTGCAGGTGCAGCAGGCAGTGAAGAAGGCTAATGGAATGTTGGCCTTCATAACAGGAGGATTTCAGTATAGGAGTAGAGAGGTTCTTCTGCAGTTGTATAGGGCTCTGGTGAGACCACATCTGGAGTATTGTGTACAGTTTTGGTCTCCTAATTTGAGGAAGGACATCCTTTTGATTGTGGCAGTGCAGCGTAGGTTCACGAGATTTTTCCCTGGGATGGCGGGACTGTCATGTGAGGAAAGATTGAAAAGTCTAGGCTTGTATTCACTGGAGTTTAGAAGGATGAGGGGGTATCTTATAGAAACATATAAAATTATAAAAGGACTGGACAAGCTAGATGCAGGAAAAATGTTCCCAATGTTGGGCGAGTCCAGAACCAGGGGCCACAGTCTTAGAATAAAGGGGAGGTCATTTAAGACTGAGGTGAGAAAAAACTTTTTCACCCAGAGAGTTGTGAATTTATTGAATTCCCCGCCACAGAGGGCAGTGGAGGCCAAATCACTGGATGGATTTGAGAGAGTTAGATAGAGCTCTAGGGGCTAGTGAAGTCAAGGGATATGGGGAGAAGGCAGGCACGGGTTATTGATAGGAGACGATCAGCCATGATCACAATGAATGGCGGTGCTGGCTTGAAGGGCCAAATGGCCTCCTCCTGCACCTATTTTCTATGTTTCTATGTTTCTATGCCACCGAGGCACCCGCGGCCGCCGCCAAGGTTCCCATTGCCGCCGCCGCTGATGCTTCTTCAGCCCACACAAACCTCGCCACCCAGCTTCTCCGCAGTCCCCTGGAAGGCCTGTGGGGTGAGTCGGGCCTACCGGGGCGCATTCCGGTCGGCGCCGCGGTTGTTCAGCAGGTGGATCGGGCCCGCACGGCTCCCGGAACACTCCTGCTGTGGGCGCTGCTCCCTGGGACATGGATGAGGGACGTAAATTGGTTTTTACACATCCACAAGTTTCATGACTACCGTTACTGAGATCTGGTTTTATTTCTTTACATTTGTTAAGAGTTGTTGGTTGCCTTTGTGGGATTAGAACTCAAACCTGGGTGGCGGCGGTGAGGCTCGATGGCGGTGGTAGGGCCTCGTTGCTAGCGGAGCTTTGCGGTGGCGGCAGTCGATGATGGCGCGAGGGAACCACAGTGAGGGAGGAGGAAGAACAATGGAGGACCCGCCGTGTGGGGGACCACAGGGGGGTTGAGAACAAATGAGGATCTGGGGGGGGGGAGGGGAGGTGGGAAAACAAAGAAGAAGCAGGTAGGGTTACTTTGTAACTTTATCGGCACCGTATGTGGACCTTTCTGAAGTCTGGCTGTTCCAATAAAATCACCACCTACACAACTACCTCAATGAATTGACTGCATTTCAAGATTCAGCTTCAGTCTACTGAAGACAATAACTTGCAGCACATCAAATAACATCTATCACATGGTACATTTTTATAGACACAGCATGAGCATTTTTTACAACTAAATTTAACAGAGCCTCCAAGGAGAAGAAATGACTAAAGATTTAGCCAAGCAGGTAGCTTCTAAAAAATATCTTGAAGGAGAGTTGTCGAAATGAAGGGCACAAATTCCAGAATTTGGAACCCAGGTTGAAGTCTCCAAGTGGTTTCAGTGAGGATAATGTGAGAGCCAGATGATGGCTGAAAATACGTGCATTTTAGGTAATAAGCCCCCAAACTGTGCGGTATTTCTCAAGTGTACCTTTGGGTCTCAATCTCAGTTCAATATTAAGAGCACAATTATTCATGATGAAGCATAGATGAAGCAAGGACAGTGCACAGATTTAATGCAGTCTTGCTGCATTCAGGACATTTTCTCAGCAACATGAGTACGTTCCAAGGCATTGCTGGAGATAGCTGAGGAAGTGCATGATAGGTGAGCATTTTTCCCTTGTGTCTGGCAGTGCATGAAGTGATTTAATGACCTAGGTCAGGAAAAGTGAACAACAATTCCTGATACAATTACACTGCATACTTTAAGAACCATCGCATCCCTTTTTTCTACTCAACTTTCAACAGTATGCAACTTTGTCAACCTTTCATTTCTGAATCACAATTCAGTGCGATGTATCTTCTTTACACCACACCCATAGACGGCACGGTGGCGGGCGGTAGAGTGGCTGCCTTATAGTGCCAGAGACCCAGGTTCGATCCTGACTACAAGAGTTGCTACGTGGGTTTTCTCCAGAATCTCCGGTTTCCTCCCACGCTCAAAAGATGTACAGGTTTGTAGGATAATTGGCTTGGTATAATTGAAAATTGTCCCTCGTGTGTCTAGGATAGTGTTAGTGTGCGGGGATCGCTGGCCAATGCGGACTCAGTTGGGCCGAGGGGCCTGTTTCCATAGAAACATAGAAACATAGAAAATATTCCACGCTGTATCTCTATTCACTGCTTGTGATTTTTTTTCTATGGCCTTTGAGTGTTGGAGTTTTTCTGGACATGGAGAAAGGCAATTCCTCAGACCACTTCACACTGTCACATGATGTCCAGGCTTGCACTGACATAAAAGTTCAACTCTCTCATGTCCATTCAGACCTCCATCTCATGACTCATGAATTACGGCAATAAATGTGGAAAGGCAAGGCAAGGCAAGGCAAATTTATTTGTATAGCACCATTCATGCAAACAGCAATTCAAGGTGCTTTACAGGAAAGAAAAAATAAAATAGTCAATAATTAAAAATTGCAATATAAGCAATACGACAAATGTATGAATAATAAAACAACGTCAATGAAGCAATAAAACAATTTTAAAAAGCACATAAAAGGGTTAAAATTAGACAGTTAAGATTACCTGCATGTCAGGTTATGGAAAAGCTCTAGTAAACAACAGTGTTTTCAGGCCTGATTTAAATGCGCTTACAGTCTGTGGACACCACAAGTGTTCAGGGAGCTTGTTCCACAGGTCTGCATGTGAGTATAATAATCATCGCGATCTAATCATTGGACACAGACACAGAAACCTCAGAATACCATTGGTAAGAAGAAGAATAGAGATGTTTTATTTAGAGGACAGATTGTACAATTGGTGGGGGGATTCATAGAGTTCTTCGCACAGTGGGTTATGCACATGTGGAACGAGCTGCCAGCTGAAGTGGTAGAGGTGGGTACAACTTTGATATTTAAAAGACAGACACATAGATAGGAAGGTTTGGAGAAGTATTGGACAGGATCATATAAATGGGACTCCCTCAATTAGGCAACTTGATTGGCATGGATGAGATGGGCCGAATGCCCTGTTTCTTTGCTGTGCAGCTTTGTGACTCATTATCAAGAACAACTCATCAGCATCACAAATAACTGAGGCGTCCAAGTAAATTTGAAAACAGGAGCGTAATACTGAATGCTGCAAAGCAAACAACAAATTCTTGAAATGTGAGCTGGATTTGGAGATTAGGATATGTCATTAAAAGGTATTAGGTAAACAAACAATGATTAATTTGTAAAATATGAACACATGCTTTACAACTAATATATCTAAATATCTATATATATATATATATCTATATAACTAAAAGTCTCACCTTGACCACTTCCTGTCTGCGCTGTATATTGATTTTAGAAAAAACGCTATCATATATCGCTATGATTTTTGGCCATCTTACAGTCCTCCTCCGCTGAGGCAGCACCGAGGATTTTTATGATCGATGAAAAATAAAAAAGTTATGAATGTTTTAAAAATCTTGAGATCAGCTGATTGGTCCTCTCGCCTGTCAATCACCATAACGCCCCTTCCGGGGGGGGGCAGGGGTATAAAGCCCAAATAATATGAAATTGCATTTGAATTTGGTGTCCTGCACTCTGCTTGAAATGGTATGAAATTGCATTTGAATTTGGTGGCCTGCACTCTGCTTAAAATGGTATGAAATTGCATTTGAATTTGGTGGCCTGCACTCTGCTTGAAATGGTATGAAATTGCATTTGAATTTGATGGCCTGCACTCTGCTTGAAATGGTATGAAATTGTATTTGAATTTGGTGGCCTGCACTCTGCTTGAACTGGTATGAAATTGAATTTGGTGGCCTGCACTCAGCTTGAAATCGAATTTCAAGGAATAGCCGTGAGTGAACTGCCAGCCCACCAGCCGTGAGTCAATCAACTGCCAGCCCACCAGCTGTGAGTCAATCAACTGCCAGCCCACCAGCCGTGAGTCCACTGCCAGCCCAACAGCCGTGAGTCAGTCAACTGCCAGCCCACCAGCCGTGAGTGAGTGAACTACCAGCCCACCAGCCCTGAGTGACTGAACTGCCTGCCCACCAGCCCTCAGTGAGTGAGCTGCCAGCCCACCAGCCCTGAGTGACTGAGCTGCCAGTCCACCAGGCCTGAGTGACTGAGCTGCCAGCCCACCAAGCCTGAGTGACTGAGCTGCCAGCCCACCAAGCCTGAGTGACTGAGCTGCCAGCCCACTAGGCCTGAGTGACTGAGCTGCCAGCCCACCAGGCCTGAGTGACTAAGCTGCCAGCCCAAGAATCCATTCGGCCCACAATGTCCATACTAGCCCTCTGGAAACCAGTCCCTTCAGCCCACAACACCCATACTAGTGCTCCAGAAACCCCCCTCCCCCACTGGCCACCAATATTGGAATTGGTGGAGAGGTGGAATATTGCGCTGGGGACCAGCCCTCCCGTGTGAACATGGAACCCAACAGTTAGTCTAGTATATATATATATATATATATATATATATATATATATATATCCCTTTAACACTTGATAAAACCCAACAAGAACAGTCATCCAGCAATGACTATCAAGGGAAGTTAAAAATAACATTAAATCAAAGGAAAAGGTTTATAATATTGCCAAGAAAATCAGTAAGCCAGAGCATTGGAAATGTCAGATTTTTGCAAAGAAGAATCAAGCCGTTGACGAGGAAAAGGAAATACCAGAGGAGCTGAGAAACATAATCACAGAATGCAAGTCCATCTATCGATATATGTAAAAATAGAAAAATATTAGCAAATGTTAATATTGCAGATCAATACAGGATAAAATGTAACAGGTAAATACTAAAACGGGAGAGAAATGAGACAAATATTTTGTGCTTGTCTGCCAGAACTCCACACAATAGGCAGGTCAAGAGTCAAGAAAATAGCATTAGAATCAAAGGGAACAAATTCCCAGGATCAGGTTTCAAAAGAGGTAGTCCTGGATAGAATGGATGCAATTGATAACATCTTGCAATCTATATTACTAAAAGTCTGATCTTGACCACTTCCTGTTGTTCTGTATATTGATTTTAGAAAAAACGCTGCCACTTACGGCTGTGATTTTTGGCCATCTAACTCAGAGTCCCCCTCCGCTGTGCAGGACAAGAGGATTTTTCCCATCGATGAAAAATAAAAGAGTTATAATAGCCCTGTCCCACGGTGCGAGTCCACCCACGAGTTATCCCGAGTTAAAGAAGAAATCAAACTCGTGGATTTCTACGAGATTCCAAGTTTATGTTCACGTGTATGTCTAAGTTTGCCGTTTACTTCTCATTTCTGCGATGTACCAAGTTCCTCTCCCGAGTTACTCTTGAGCCAACAATGACTACCGACATGTGGAAAAATCATCACATGATAACAATGATGTCATGCAGGTTTTTTTCACTATAAAAAGCCTCCCATGCTTAAATTGCTTAGGGTTATGGAATCGATATGGGGAGAAAGCAGAAACTGGGTACTGATTTTGGATGATCAGCCATGATCATATTGAATGGCAATGCTGGCTCGAAGGGCCGAATGGCCTACTCCTGCACCTATTTGCTATGTGTTTATACCTTTTAAATGTTTTGACATGCGTTTCAGGATTCCAGCATCTGTCTTTTCCAACATCCCTTTCCCTGTATTTCTCTTGGGCTTTTCCTCTCTTTCCTCAACTCCTATCTCCTCCATCTGCCAGTCCATCTGAGTGTAGATATGAAGTTCTTCTTGGATGTCTATCTGTATGTGTGGACTTTCCATTAAAAGTCATCCATGATCATTATCTCACAATCCTTCAGGTGTTTTTGCCACTCATTTCTCATCGAGTCATGGGTTCATACAACACAAACAGGCTCCTCCGCCCACCATGTCCATTCCAACCATAGCCTTCCTGACCGTTATTCGAGTTCTGGCCCATATACTTTGTAAACCTGCCTCCGTCGCGTTCTCAGATTACAACTACAGTACTTACTGGGTTGAGAAAAAAATCATCAGATGCCCTCTATTCCGCCTGCTGCTCACGTTAAATCTACGCCCTTTGATGAGTTCAATTCATCTGATTATTGTCTGTCCTCATTCATTTCATAATACGTTCACTTGAGCAGCGTGTTTCACTGCTCCAAGGACCCGGGTTTGATTCTAACCTCCGGTACTATTTTATGGTGTTTCCCCCAAGTGCTCCCTTTTGCTCCCCGCACGCTGCTTTGTTGTATGAATGCTCCTCGCAACACCTGCTGTGTTGTATGAACCCATGACTCGATGAGAAATGAATGGTAAAAACACCTGAAGGACTGTCACCTTCCCCCGATGTGTCGGTGAGTAGTCGAATGGGGCTCAGGTGGGAAATTGATGTGAATGCGGGCAGAAATGAGATTGAGGTAAATGAGTGTTTGACGGCTGGCTCAGTGGGCCGAAGGGCCGGTTTCCACCCTTTGGGACATTTTCACCAGGTGTGTGCGCTGCCATACGCGAAGCTTCTCTATTTGTAAAGATTTTTTGTCCAATGTACTTTTTAAAACTTACTGAACCCGAGTTTGGGGATTTTTCAATATATAGGCTGACGGTTAGTACATTTCTTACCCCTGTTTATTCATCGCTCGGCAGACTGTATTTCGGGGATTGCGCCTCACACCTGTATCATTGGCCACGTTATCATATCCTGCACTGTTTTATCCGTGACTGCGGATGGTAGCGAACGACCCCAAAGGATATTCCCCTTCGTGTTGGCAAAGTTTTGCAATTGCTTTATTTTTCACATAAAGGCGATTTATTTTTAAGAGTTGGTGTGGATCATTTCAATTTCAAATAATCTTATTCAAACAAGTAATGGACACAAAAAGCTGGAGTAACACAGCGGGTCAGACGGCATCTCTGGAGATAAGGAATAGGTCACGCTTCGGGTCGAGACTCTTTTTTTCAGCGATGCTGCATGACCCGCTGAGCTACTCCAGCTTTTTGTGCCTGTCTTTGGTATAAACCACCATCTGCAGTTCCTTCCTACACTTATTCAAACATTAATGCATTCACTCCCCCCCCCCTCCCCGCCCCACATAGTGCATCAAACCTCTGAAGCAGTAATGTGAAAGGCACATAAACAAGGGAAGTGATCTGCCCTTGGAAATCTGGAAATATTGGTTGTTGGTCGCTGTATTCCAAAGGCCAAGGTGAGATTCCCATAGGTGTCTCCAGCATCAGGGGGTCATTCCTGACAGTCAGACTTGGCGAACCTTTTTTTACTCACCTTTTTTTCCTCTGTCCAGCTGCCGAGTTAAGAGTACCCACGAGTTAATACGGTAAACTCACAAGTCACTACGGTAAACTCACGGGCTACTACGGTATTACAACGAGTTTAAAAGTATCACAATTTTCCTTCAAGAGTATATTTGACTCGTGGAAATCTTTCAACATGTTGAATATTTTTCACAAGTTAACACATTTCCCGAGTACCTGCCGTTAACGTTACGAGTCGCTAAGTTACGTCCACGAGCTCCGACGTTCCCGCTACGTTCATTCTACGTGATTACCACGAGTTTGATTTGTTTTTAACTCGGGATAACTCGTGGGTGGACTCGCACCGTGGGACAGGGGTTTTAGTGTTTACAAAATGTTGAGATTCTCTCTCCTGAAGGCCACGCCCCTTCCGGAGGGACTATAAAACCTGGAAGTGTTGTGTGCCTCAGTCAGTCTCTGCAAGATAGGGGAGCAAGAGGGCCACGTCTCTCAGTCTGAGCTGTGAATAACACTAAACACATGTCTACTAAACTGTGAGTGTGGTTTTACTGACCATGAATGCCCTTAATGCAGTTTGAAAATGAAAATGTGGTTGGTTTGAAATAAAGCACAGCAAATGGTTGTTGGTGGTGGGTGGTTTGAAATAAAACCCAGCAAATGGTTGTTGGTGGTGGTTGGTTTGAAATAAAGCCCAGCAAATGGTTGTTGGTGGTGGTTGGTTTGAAATAAAGCACAGCAAATTATTGTTGGTGGTGGTTGGTTTGAAATAAAGCACAGCAAATGGTTGTTGGTGGTGGTTGGTTTGAAATAAAGCACAGCAAATGGTTGTTGGTGGTGGTTGGTTTGAAATAAAGCACAGCAAATTATTGTTGGTGGTGGTTGGTTTGAAATAAAGCACAGCAAATGGTTGTTGGTGGTGGTTGGTTTGAAATGGCAAATGATTCAAAGTCTAAACTTGACAACTTCCTGTTTGCACTGTATATTGATTTTAGATAAAACGCTACCACTTATGACCATCTTACTCAGTCCCCCTCCGCTCATCAGGTGCAGAGAATTTTTCCCATCAATGAAAAATAAAAGTGTTAATAGTGCTTAAAACATGTTGAGAATCTCTCTCCTGTCAATTACACCATGAAGGCCACGCCCCTTCCGGTGGGAGGGGGGTGGATTATAAAACCCGGAAGTGTGGGTGTGGCTCAGTCTCTGCAAGATGGGGGATGGAGAGGGAGAGGTCACGACTCTGTCTGAGCTGTGAATCAACTAAACACACTGAATGTCTACTGAACTATGAGTGTGGTGTTTATGTAAGGTTTCGTGTGGTTTTGTGGTGGTTTCACCCTGCTTGAAATGGTATGAAACTGCATTTGAATTTGGTGACCTTGCACCTTGCATGAAATGATATGAAACTGCATTTGAATTTGGTGGCCTTGCGCCCTGCTTGAAATGGTATGAAACTGTAATTGAATTTGGTGGTCTTGCACCCTGCCTGGTGGCATGAATCTCCACTTGAATTTGTTGGCCTTGCTCCCTGCTTGAAGTGGCATGAAACTGCACTTGAATTTGGTGGCCTTGCACCCTGCTTGCAGTGGCATGAAACTGCACTTGAATTTGGTGGCCTTGCACCCTGGTTGAAGTGGCATGAAACTGCACTTGTGTTTGGTGGCCTTGCACTCTGCTTGAAGTGGCATGAAACTGCACTTGAGTTTGGTTGCCTTGCACACTGCTTGAAGTGGCAGGAAACTGCACTTGAGTTTGGTGGCCCTGCACCCTGCTTGAAGTGGTAGGAAACTGCACTTGTGTTTGGTGGCCCTGCACCCTGCTTGAAGTGGTAGGAAACTGCACTTGAGTTTGGTGGCCTTGCACCTTGCATGAAATAGTATGAAATTGCATTTGAATTTGGTGGCCTTCCACCCTGCTTGAAGTGGTAGGAAACTGCACTTGAATTTGGTGGCCTTCCACCCTGCTTGAAGTGGCATGAAACTACACTTGAATTTGGTGGCCTTGCACCCTGCTTGAATTTCAAGGAATAGCCGTGAGTCAACTGCCAGCCCACCAGCCATGAGTGGGCTGCCAGCACATCAGGCTTGAGTGACTGAGCTGCCACCCCAAGAATCCATTTGGCCCACAATGTCCATACTAGCCCTCTGGAAACCAGTCCCTTCAGCCCACAACAGCCATACTAGAGCTCCAGAAAGCCCCCCCCCCCCCCCCCACTGACCACCAATATTGGAATTGGTGGAGAGGTGAAATATTGCGCTGGGGGACCAGCTCTCCCGTGGGGGACCAACGGGTCCCACTTAGTCTAGTATATTATAGATTCTAAAATAGTTCCTATAGACTGGAAGGTAGTAAAAATGACAGCGCCATTTAAGAAAGTAATGAGAGGGAAGGCAGGTATCAATTTAAGAGAAATTGCTGGAATCTATGGTTTAGAAAGTTGTAATGAAGCACCTGGGAAATAATAAATAATAAGCACTGAGCAGAATTGTTATGGATTATGATTGTAAATGGATTATGAAAAGAAGAAAAGCCTATTGAAGTTTTTTGTTATTGTGACTGACAAAATAGGAAAGGGGGAATCAGTGGATGCAGCATATTTTACCTTCAACGCGGGGGCCATGCAAGAGATTATTATACAACACTTGAATACACAGGTTTTGGATTGAAACATTAGCATGAACTAAAGAGTGTTTCATGGACAGTAAACAACAGGAACAAATGGGTCATTTTCTTGTTGTGACCAGTGGGAAGTTGCAGTAATCAGTACTGGAGGACACACTGTTCACAATTTATTTAAATCGTTGGAAAAGCAGATGAAGTATGATACAACCAAGTGTGCAGATGATTCAAAGCTTGGCGACTGTAACTGTTGTCAGGCAGATGCAGGGAGGATTCAGGGAATGTAAAGAAGCAGAGTAAATGGGCTGGGATCTGACATACAGTGTGGAAAAATGTGAGATCCGTTAATGAGAGAAAAAAGTAGAAAAACAGAGTATTTTGAAAATAGTGAGAAATAAAAGGGTGTCCCTGTTCATGAATCGTTGTTCTGATTTCATACAATTACAAACCTATCATCATTGTCATATTGTATTTTAATTTTAATCAAAAGCGCCTTGGGTATTGGAATGGTATGTGGCCACTGTCATGCTTTCTTGAGTAATATTGTGTTGCACGGCTGGCAAACTGTACAACCAGACACAATTTATATGATCTGATCAGGTGCAAATAAACTGAAAATGTAATTCACATTCTAATCCAGAATAAGGGAAATATGAGAAAGAAATAAAGAGTGAGAAGAACAATAGAGGGATATAAACGATCCTATATATTAATTTGGATGAGAATGTAGCTGGCCGATGACATCAAAATTGGTGCTGTGGATGACAATGAAAAGGGCTGTCTAAGGTTACAACAGGATCTAGATCAACAACTGTAGGAAAGTGGGCAAGGGAACCGTTGATGGAATTTAATTCAGAAAAGTGTGAAATCTATCTTCTGCAATCCATTAGCACCATGTATTACCTCATACTTTGAACCATTCTAATAACTGTACCTTCTCCTCAAACATTTCAACTTTCCTGCAGTTGTGTGTACAAAATTGGACACAAGGTTCAAGTTGGAAGTTGTGGCAAGGTATTGTACTTTTTGGGAACTTTAATGTGAAGAATATTCCAAAGCAACTTACACCTGGAATCAATGCACAACAAGGAAATATGGTGCAACATTTGGATTTTGAAGACACAAGTGTTGCATCACCATACTTACGCAGATGCATAATATTGGCAAATTTAGCAAGTTTGTTCGCTCGTGTGTCAGACGACGTATAGCTCACTGTTGGCTTCTGTCGTCATCCAACATGTTGACAGAATTGGTCGCCCGATGCGTCACAGAGTGCATCGTGTCGCCGTTTCCGGGGATCGCCACGAGGAGGCTTCTGTCATGATCCCCATTTAGCAAGTGGCAAATAATGAATGGCGCAGAGTGAATTTGCTCAACAGATGCATCCGCCTTGAACAACATAATACCTTTGAGATATTCTTTTCACAAAACAGGAATTAACTCAATTTCACAAGTATATCTTTATATGATTAGCATTTTGTTTACCAAAAACTTAATTTGTGAAGGTGTGACAATATGCTCATAGGAAGCTTTCACGCAACTACTACCTCCAAACTATTTGTAGTAGCATAAAACTTTTCCCATTGTGAGGAGTAAAGATACCCAAGTAATGAACATTTAAAGTGAAATCTTATTTATTATGAGAACACAAACTGAAATATTGGTGATACTGTAACACAGTAATTTTGTCAGAAGACTAGGTATCTGGAGAGTAAATATGAAAAATTGAAAAAGTTTAAATGTAATTAACTAAATAAATCTGAAGCAAAGATATGTAACTTTGTGCACAAATATCACAAACAGTCCGCTGGGCTCATTAATATCCATCAGTGTAGGAGATTGTCAGCATTGCAAGGTTGGATTGAGAATCCAGATCCAGTCATAGCTGCCTTCCAAATTAACCTGGGAGGTCACTTAATTCTACCAAAAAACATAATGAAAATATACAAGAAAAATATAGGAAATTAGATAAAAAGGCAGGATCTCAAGGGTAGTGATCTCCGATTCTTCCAGGTGCCACATTCTAGCGAGTGTAGGAATAGGAAAATAGGACAGATTAATGCATAGCAGAGGAGTTGGTGCAGAGGACAAGGGTTCAGAATTTTAGATCATTGGTATCCCTGCTGAGGCGGAGGTGATGTACTAGAGGGTTAGGTTGCACCTCTACTGGCTGGAATTCCTCGCGTTCCTTATGGACAAATCTCAGCTTCACACTATGCATGTTTTCTATATCTATATATTTAACTAACTATAATGGTACGTAGTCTCTTTGTCATTTCAAGTGCAAACCCTTCAAAATGAGCAGAACAGTTCTAAACTCCACATCCTATGCTGAAAATATGCTCTTCTTCCCTTGCTCTCTCCATCTTTTAATATAGTTTAACAAGCAAGATCTTCCCCACAGATCTTAAGTGACATGCAACCTTCTTGAGGATATTTATTGCTTTCATGGAAAGCTGGCCAGACATTTCATTATTTTTCATTCCTCTGATAGACAATGCATTTCCTTTTCCAGAAACTTTTCATCACGACTTCTGTGGTTTGCTTTCTCATTGATGAATATAAATACACAGAGAATTGAGAGATATAAATAATGCACAGGCAGAATAATTTAGTTTAATTTGGCATTTTAATTCGGAGTCACTTTAATGATTCCGTGAAGAAGACCCGTCAGGGCGCATGCGCGTCATTACGTCGGACGCATTGGTGCACGGACCAGCAGGAGGACAGAGCTCCTCTTCTGGTAAGGGATTTTTGATATTTTAAGTAGTTTTAAAACTCCAGCTAAGTGGGAAACTTAGCTGGAGTGAAAAGTTCCTTTGTTGTGGTGCCGTGCTGTGTGTTTTTGTTACAGGTAGCACCATGGTGAAGACGAGCAGGGGGAGGGCAGCTGCAGGTAAAGCAAAGGAGAGCCGCGGGAATGCGGTCTGTGAGCGGCTGCCTCGTACCCCTGCACAGTCGCGGACCGGGAGAGGAGCGACTGCAGACTTAGTGCTATAAAGCACTATCATAGAGCCAACGCCAGCGGGCGTCGGGCCTGGGGAAAGTCTGTGAGGGCTCAACTGAGTCGGGCTGCGACGAGTCCCGTACGGGGCTGGATACAGTTTTTTTAATGGTATCCCATATGGAGCACCTCATTCAGGGGTTGCTCCACTAACGCACACTCCAGGGGGAGGAGTCGTGTGGGCGGTAGGCTACAGAAGAGGCCGCGCCGGCAGCACCTGGTAGAGTGCTGCTTGATAGCACCCTCATTTGTGAGGTGAGTGCAGAGGGTCAGCTCAGTTCTGACCCCTGCTCTGACGGTGACTTCATTGACTAGCGAAGACGGCCGTTGTCAGAGGTCCATCTCTGGCAGCACGATTCACTGTCCAATCAGAGTATGGAGTGCCACTGGGAGAAGAGCTGGCCTCCACGATATAGAGGCTGCTGGAAAGCACCCTCACTGGAAAGGCTCCTGCAGAAGGTCAGCTCAGTTCTGACCCGACTCTGACGGTGACTTCGTTGACTAGCGAAGACGGCCATTGTCAGATGTCCATCTCTGGCAGCACGATTCGCTGTCCCGTCAGAGTATGGAGTGCCACTGGGAAAGCGAAGACGGCCGTTGTCAGAGTTTCCATCTCTGGCAGCACGATTCGCTGTCCAGTCAGAGTCTGGAACCGCCAAGAAACAGGAGACCCGGGAAACTGCGAGTTGCTGAAGGTGCCAGCAGTGAACCTGGACCCAGATGGGCGTGGGCATGCAGTGCCCAGGAGATGAAGCTGCAGAGAATCCTGAAATTACTTGGCTCAGGAATCACGGCGTTCGCTAGAACGGTGGATGGAGGGCATCTGTCGGAGCCGAAGCAAGAGGTACTAGGGTTGCTTTGTAGCGCTCATTTTGAGATAAATTGTCTCAGGTAAAGTGCCATTCGGCCCACCATTAATCCCAAGTTTGCAGCACTCTGACCAGCCCACCAACATACACCGGCCAACTTACTCTTCGGAGAGAACCTCGCCAAGCGTGTCAAGGAGATGGATGATGAGGCAAAGACGGTGGGCTTGATTAAGCCACCTGAGGTCGGCAAGTTTGCAAAGAGAAAGTACCCCTACAAACGAGGGACATATTTCGGGTCTGGACCAGGAACAAGTCGGCCGGCAATGCAGATGCGCAATTGGCGTTCTGCAGCGGGAACACGGTTAAACGTGGGGTTTCCCGGCAGGGGCTGGGGACAACGGGATCCACCAGGTACCAAGGAGGTAGGTGGGCCTGGTTCTCAGGTGTGCATATGAAATGTGACACAATTAAAATCTGGGATGAATAGAAGCAAATTACCTCAGATCTGTTTATACTGAGTGTTATTCAAGGGTTTGAATGGAGTTCAACCTAAATTATGATTCGCACATTCAGCATGTTCCTGGGAGGATTTTCAGTTTTCATTAACAAAACAGATAGAGGTTCAGGCTTCGCTTGAAAGCTTATGTAATAAAGGTGCAATTGGAAAGTCGGTTCACCAACCCCATCAAATTGTGTCTAATATTTTTCCCAGGCCCAAAAAGGATGGGGGAGGAAGTATAGACAGTTTAAGATGAAAACATTTGTACTGCTAAGATACTCGGTCCCGAAGATGCTGTGTGGCATCTATAGAGCTTAAAGATGCATATTATTCAGTGTCTCTTCATTTGCAGGATAGAAGATATTTTAAAATTCACCTGGATGGATCAAATATGGCACAGAATTGTTAAAACCTATACGAGGCATGCTGAGAGGCCAGGGTCAGGTGCTCATGGGTTATCTCAATGATATCTTGATTACAGGGGTATCCAAAAGAACAGCTGAAGTAATCGGTGGTAGTTGTTAAATCCACTTTTCAAAGATTGGGTATTATTCATCCAGAGATATCAAAATTTACACCTGAGTATTTGGGTCATAATTGATTCAATTAACATGGTAGTGACTCTGCCCAGGCAGTAAGGGTAGAGCTAATTGACAGCTGTATCAAGCTAATGGAGGCACTAGGATACTTTTGGGTCATTATAATAGATCCATGTAGTTTTCAGCAGAGGCTGTTTTCTGATTTGCAATGGTGCATTCAGCATGTGTCCAGTAGTTCTAGCAAGGTAGTGCTTGAGCAGCCTTCCATGATTTTGCAGATGAATGTCAGTGCACTCGATTGGGGTGCCAAGGATTCGAGTTTCAGCTGTGGAGGCAGATGGACTGAGCAAAAGGAATCGCTTCTGCAGACATGGGGAATTGACTATTTGGAGCGTTTATGAGCTTTTTATGGATTAGGCTTGTTGCTCTAACAAAGGTAACCTGCATGTTCAGTTTCATATTGACAATACTACGGCAGTGGCATATATATTAATCACATGGGTGGAATCAAGTTGGTATCTTGTGACAGATTGCCTAATCTATTTGGGCCTGGTGTATTGATAAAGATATTTGGTTTTCAGCTATTTATCTACCAGGTAGATTCTACATAGGAGCAGACGCCAGGTCACGAAAGTTCCATGACAACACAGATTGGATGTTGAACCAGGAGGTGTTCAATAATATAGTACTTATATATGAATGCCAGATATCGATTTGTTTTGCATCGAGGTTCAACCACCAGCTGCCTAAATAGGTTTCATGGGAACCAGACCAGGGGGCAGTTGCAATTGATACTTTGTCGTTACATTGGGGTGGTATGTTTTTATATATTTTACCTACCATTCTGCCTAATAGGTCGGAGTCTGCAAGAAATCAAGCAGGATGCCGCTTTGGGGGTGCTTGTAATACCTAATTGGCCGAATCAAGCATGGTTCCCTTTGATGTTTCAGTTAGAGATCCAACCTCCTTTGGTGGTTCCCAAGCGTAGGAATTTACTGGAGCAGCCGCTAACACGGGAAAGTCATCCGTTATGTGACCGTATTGACTTGTTAAGTTGCAGGTTTTAAGAAGGCCATACCTGGGGCGAGGACTGTCTGGGCGAACGGTGGATATGCTCACTGCACCCTGGAGAAAGAGTACTCAAAAGCGGTATATTACTTTTGTAAAAAAAAAAATTTTTTTTAAATGGGAGCAATATTGTGTACAAAATAATATTGACTATAGTACTGCAAGTATTGTGGATGTTTGAGGTTTCCTGTCGACACTCTACTATGATGAGGGGCTCAGTTATATTGCCATTAATACATCTTTAAGTGCTTTGTCCTCGTATATTTTGATGGTGTCAGGAAAAGATTCTATGGTGTTTTCATCCTATCATAGCTAGATTGATGAAAGGATTTTCAACTCCAAACCTCCTAAACCCAGGAATAGGGCGATCTGGGATGTAGTGTGGTCCTCAAGATGCTTCGACAGTAGGTTCCTGTCATGTCTCTGAATTTGCCAAATACCATGAAGGTGGTCATGCTCATGGCATTGGTTCAGCATAGCGAGGGCAGATTTTGCAAAAGCTTCTGCTAGACAGGATGGAAGTGACTGAAGAGAATGTTATGTTATATATTTGCGCCCTGCTCAAACAGAACAGGCCAGGTGTCACAGGTTTGTTAAAATTGTGTTTTCAGCATAACCTATGTTTATGTGTAATGGCACATTTATTTTCATTATATTGAAGCTACAAGGACCTTAAGAAATGTAGAAACAGCATTGTTTATCAGTTACATGAAGCCACACAGGAGAGTGTCAGTGCAGACTATCTCAAGGTGGTTTAAAGCAAATGTTGATTCAGGCAGGTATTAACACTAAAGTGTATATATCCTTTTCCACTAGTGCAGCAGCAACGTCGTTGGCTAGGGCGATGGATGTTCCCATCGGCCATATTCTTACAGGTGCCGGGTGGTCAAATGAATTGCTTTTAAATTTTTTTTTACCATCGGACGATTGCCGATCGGCGAGAGGCTGTTTGCAAATTCAGTATTAAGTTCTATTTAGTTTCCCCTGGGATAGAGGGGTTACTGTTTGTTTTGATTATTCAAATCAATTGTTACTGCATGATATTCAATTTCATATTTAACGAATTATTAATTGTTTCTCATCCGAAGTCAAGCAATGCAGTGAGAAGCCGGAATTTGAATCTGCGGCATAAAATCACAGAGCTTTGAACTCTTCACGGAATCACTGAAGTGACTCCGAAGTAAAATAGTAAGATTAAACGAGAACTTACCAGTTTGAAGTTTGATCTTTATTTTATGAGGAGTTACGTTGGTGATTAGGTGCCCGCCACGCCCAACCCTCTCTCTCATAAAGGTCATATGGTAGTTCTCATGTTGCTGATCTTACTATGTTACTTCATATTTTCTGTTATCTGTGATTTCATACCGCTGCTTTGAAGATTGACGCGCATGCGCCCTGACGGGTCTTCTTCACGGAATCACCGTAACTCCTCATAAAATAAAGATCAAACTTTAAACTGGTAAGTTCTCGTTTAATCTTACTATTATATTTGGCACAGACATTGTGGGCTGAGGGGCCTGTTCCTGCTATATACCGTAATTTGCTTAGTGCTACAGTGTATGTTCTACCTGTAACTGATCCTCATGCACATGGCTGAAAATGTATTCTCCAAAATGCTCTTCTCCTGCCGAACAAGGAGGGCTACTTTAAGTTGCTGCATTTATGACACTTCCAGGAATGCTCATCTTCGTTTCTGCTTCTCTGCTTTTGCACAAGATACGCTGGATCTGCTCCACTCATTTGCTACAGACAGGAACTCAATAATCCACCAAGGGTCCTTCAGGTACATTAGGGATGTAATTTCAGGCCCTGTGCGCACACATTGTCAGTTTATTTATCATTGCAGCAGCAGGTCAAGGTACACTGTAGAAATATCATGTAAGCTTGACACTTTTATGGAATTAAATTGGAGGTAAGTTGAAACCTTGAATCCCTACAGCATCAAAACTATATGGTACATTTTTCCAAACCTATAATTGGAAGAATTGGAAGAAGCTGTTATTATTTCAGTCTCTGATTTTGGCTGTAAGATTGTGCACTTGCAGCAGATTATTCTGGTTCTGAATGTATTGTCTTTGACTGTTCTGTATTTCATAAGCCCCCAATTTTATGATGTACTCAGTCTTCTGTTTCAATCTCCCACTCAAAGTGCCACTTTGTGTAGAGGTAAGGTTCAGCTGATATCAAACATTTAACTGCTTAGATTCTGTTTCTCAATGTCAGAAAACTGCACGTTCTCCCGCCACAGGCAAGGTCCCTGATGACTGGAGAGTAACTTGGATGTAAACGTAGACACGTCGGTTAATAAGACTGAAGATTACATCATAATTGCTGGCGTCACGGACTGTGAAGAAGGCTGTCAAATTATACAGTGCGATATACATCAGCTATGGAAATGGGTGGAGAAGTGGCAAATGGTGTTTAATCTGAGCAAGTGTGAGGTCAAAATACTTTAGAGAGATAGAGCAAGGAAACAGGCATTTCGGCCCGTGATCACCCGGCCAGTGATCACCCCGTACACCAACACTATCCTACACCCAAGGGACAATTTATAATTTTACAGAAGCCAATTAAACTACAAACCTGTACGTCTTTGAAGTGTAATATGACACCAGAGCACCCGGAGAAAAGCCACACGGTCACAGGTAGAACGTACAATTTCTGTACAGACAACACCAATAATCAGGATCAAACTCTGGTTTCTGATGCTGTAAGACTCCAACTCTACCGCTGTACCATTCCCATTGTGCATTCCCCAAAAGAAATATATACAATTAATGGCAAGACCATTAACAACATTGATATATAGAGTGTTCTTGAGGACTATGTCCATAACTCCCTGAAAGTGGTAAAGAAGGCTTGACTTCATTGGTCGAGGTATTGATCATAACAGTCAGGAAGTTATGATGCAGCTTTATAGGACCTTGGTTACGCCGCATTTTGAGTATTGCATGCAATTCTGGTTTCCCCAATATAGGAAGGATATGGAGACTCTGGAAAGGATGAAGAGGTGGTTTACCAGAATGATGCCTGGATTAGGCTTATTAGCCTATGTCCACCCGCGCCAAGTTACGACAAGCAACGGCCCTGTCGGTGAAAACTGAATAGAACTGAAGACAATTCGGTCGCCAATACCTGTCGCCGGTTGATGTAGGTTGACGTAGGTAGTCGCCAATGGAATTCACTGAAGTTAGCACCCGGCGACAACCAACGTCAACCTGCGTCATCCTGGTGACAACCTATGACAGGAGAAGACAAGCTACATCAAGCCCACAATCACTGAAAAGTTTTGACCATTTCAAAATCCAGCGGCGACCAGAAAAACGCTACGATTCTTTAGGCGACATCAGGAGACTACTCACGACCATACGGGCATCACCCCGCGACCATGTGAGAGCAGCCTAGTCGCCTGTAGTCACTGAAAAAAATCGCCTGTGGGACAGGGGCTTAAAGGTTAAATAATAAGTAAAACCATTGGTTTTAGGTGAGTGTGGGCTGGGGATTGATAAAACAAAGGGAATTTCACGAGTAAGGTGAGACCAGGGTTGATGTGGAATTAAAGTATAGAGGTTTTCCAGTCCATTTGTATGATGGGGATAGTTAGGGAATGAGAATAAAATAAGTTGCAAAATGCTGTACGACATACCCAGCTGGTCAGGCTGTGGTGCTGTGCTCTTTTGTTTATGTTCAAATATTCTAACTTCCCCAATTGACCCATCACACTGATGCCACCTACAGCTTATCCACACAGCAATCCTGTCTAGGACAACTCAAGTTTGAGTACACCAATGAAGTATGCTCTTTCCAGGCTTATCACCAACTACTTCCTGTAGCTGCTACAGCAGCATACTAGTAGCATTTAAAAAAAATCTTATCCATCCATCATATTAGCCAGTTTCCTTTATTTCTGTTCACTTGCACCTCTTGTTATTTTTGCATATCACTAATCAAAAGCATGTCAGGTTATGTGTCACCATCACAACCTCAAAGGAACAAGTATGGCCCAGCTCCGAATGGTTGGTTCTCCTTGCCACCCACCCTTTCTGATTGATTTTCTCCAGCACTACATTTCAAATTTTCTTCTTTTTCTTAAAATTCAGCTTTCAACAGTTCCAGAAAATCCACGTCTTCTGTGTCCTCATTTTTTGTTGATACTTTAACACTTAATCAAGTTTTTGCAACACTGTCCATTTCCACTTAATTTGGAAGATGTACCTTGGTACACCTGACAATAAATTAAACTCAAAGCCAAACTCAGATGAAGGTTCCCCGCAGCATACCTTCACTGACTTATTCTAGTCTTCTCAATTATGTAACCTTTTGTCTTCTTGATGCTCAAACACATATCACTTCTCACCTTCCCTACTTCAATTATCACGAGAGAGTCAATTTTCAAGTGTGTTTTATTGTCATATGTCCAGGTGGCCGAAATGTTTCAAAATGTTGAAAATCCAGCGGCGACCAGAAAAAGTACGACTCTTTGGCCGACTACTCACGAGCATACAGGCGTCACATGTCGCTGAAAAAAGTGGGACAGGCCCTTAACTTCCCCTCGGTTACAACTAACAAGTCCAAAACAAGGGCTCCTCCTGGACTACATCATTGTGAGGAGTTGAGATTTGAAGACATTTGCGGGACTCAAGTCATGAAGATGCTGATTTCTGCTGGACTGATCATCAGCTCATGAAATCCAGAGATTCCTATACAAAGCAAATCATTCAAGGAAATCTTCTTGGGTATGGCGTGCACAGCCTAAAGTTGTGGATCAAGTGGCATAAAAAACTATATCTATTTGTTTGTGCACATTGGGTTGATTGCATTAGTCGAAACAGGGTGGACCACGTGAAGGTTGCAATTTACCTCCCCATTCAAGGAAGTAGAGCACCCAGTTGCTCCATGATCCCACGAAACATATGAAAGTGAAGCAAGTGATGTTTAGGGAACTTTGCACTCTCCCTTTTGAAGATCCTGAAAGCTGCCATCCACAAGCTAGGCAACGAATCCTCAGTTTTCATTGGTATATGTTGTCAGGGTTGGTTTGACAAAAATAAATCAAGAACTTCCACATCCAGAAAAGTAAAGCCTTTTGTGACTGGCAAAACAACACTAACTGTTCACAAATATGCCCAAGCTACTCATGCACATGCATATAAGATCAAATAAATCCATAACCACTGATGGAATGAACAGGTGAAGGTTAATGGAAAACAATTAGATGTTTTGATCTAAGGCTTAGGCAAACATAGAGCAACCAGTAAATCATGAGGCCACCTGCGAGTTCACAAAGATCAACTTTTGTATTCCCAGAGACATCCAAGACTAGCTCAGTGTCTCATAGAACAAATGACTCGAGCTATTGTGGCACAAAGGACAATAGCTAGTATTGGCACATCGTCACCTGTTGTTCGTAGATGAGGGTAGAAACACAAGATTATTTTATTGTATGAGTGCATGCTTCGACTGTTAGAGAAAGACTTCACCTTCGGGGAGAGAGAGAGAGAGAGCCTGGACCATGGTGCGTGTAGATGTCAGGATTCGTTCTTAAGGCTAGCCATCGCAGACAGGAGTCTTGGATGTGCTGAGAGGCGTGAAACCTGCTGCTTTATTAATACATTTTCTGTATTTTGTTTTAATAAATATAGTAGTTTGTACTCTCCTAATTGTGCTTTCTCCATTCATTGATCCGAATCCTTGAAACTTATTTATACTTTGTAACAGGCGCACCATATGCAGGAGTAACTCAGCGGGATAGGCTGCATCTCTGGAGAGACGGAATAGGTGATGTTTCGAGTCGAGACCCTTCTTCACACTGAGAATCAGAGGAGAGGGAATCGAGATATGAAGGGTACAAAGAACATGTAAGATGAAAAGAACAGATCAAAGCAAATGATGATCAAGGAAATGTACAATGGTTCATTGTTGATGAGGGGAAGGTGACAACGAGGCATACAAACAGTAAAATTAATCAGGACAGTGAAACGAGTCGGAGAACTAGAGTGAGGGAGGGATAGCGATAGAGGAAAAGCAAGGGTTACTTGAAGTTAGAGAACTCAATATTCATACCGCTGGGTGTAAGACGCACAGGCAAAATATGAGTTACTGTTCCTCCAATTTACATTTGGCCTCACTCTGACAGTGGAGGAGGCCCAGGACAGAAAGATCAGTGTGGAGATGGGTGGAGAAGTTAAAGTGTTTAGCAACCAGGAGATTGCGTAGGCCCAGGCGGTCCATGTTGTATGACTTTATGACTATGAATCATCAATCTTCTTAGTTGCTTCTTCAAAAAACTCAATCAGATTTGTGAGACATCCCACGCACATAACAATGCTGACTATCCCTAATCAGCCTCTGTGTGTATATATATATATGTGTATATATATATATATATATATATATATATATATATATAATCTCAGATTACTCTCCAGTAACTTGCCTACTACAGATGTTGGGCTCCCTGGTCTATATTTCCCAGGGTTTTCCTTGCAACCTTCCTTGAATAGATAACAACATTTGCCACCCTCCAGTCTTCCACTTCCTCAACCATATTTAATGATGATTCGTATCTCACAGCGACATCAATTTATTTCCTAGCTTCCACAGTGTCCTCATGAAATCTGATCAGGGCCAGGAAATTTATCCACCTTCATATGGCTTAAGGTGTTCAAACACCTCTTCAACTGTAATACTAACTGTCCTAAAGATACTTCCATTAACTATCCTAAGTTCATCAGTCTTCACATCTTTCTCCACTGTACACAGAGGAGAACTATTCATTGAGAACCTTTGCCATCTCAATCCACACAGTGATTGCACCCATCCACCCGTCCCCCAGCCAATCTAGTTTAACTCCACCCGTGTAGCACTAATAAACCTATCTGACAGGATATTGGTTCTCCTCCAGTTCAGGTGCAACCCATTCTTCTTTTACAGGTCACCTTTGGCCCAGAAGAGATCCCTGTGGTCCAAAAATCTGATATCTGCCCCATGCGTCAAGTCGATAGTCGTGCATTAATCAGTCCAATCTTCCTATTCCTACCCTTACTGGCATAAGACACAGAAAGTCATTTGAAGATCACTATGCTGGAGGTCCGGCTTTTCAATATTTGCCTAATTCCCTGTAATTATTTTGTGGGACCTCATCCCATTTCCGACCTATGTCATTTGTGCCATCATGCACAACAGTCCAATGATGTGAACTTGAGTATCAAGTTCTGTGACTGGATCCAATCCATATTCAGATTCTGTTGGACTTGCATCAGGTAGCTAGGCTCCTGTTTACTGTCATAGATTTTCCACCCTATAATAATGACCAGACTTTGAACAATTCCACAGGATCCAGTCATGAATGTTGATGCACAATTAAAAAGCAGCTGGAAGTAAGATGAGGGTTTAAGAATTTTCCCATTAACAATGATAGTCGGATTAGCACATCAGTATCTGTGACAAAGCTGAAGTTGATGCAATTGTCTTCAGCCAGAAGTGCTGATGAGATAACCCAATTTCACTCCTCCTGATGGTTTCATTGTCACAATAGCGAATTTGATTTATTTAATGTAATAATAGAATTGGGTGAGAGACTGGCTACTGGAAATGGTGCAAGATCCTGGCAGCATTTTAATTGTGTGACTGACGATCTGCTCTCCATAACTGGTCATGCCTGTAGCACAGCTGTTCAGATAATTCCCGAGTTTCTAGAATATAACACAGGTACATTCTTTCACACAAAAACAATACAGAATGCAGTCACATAAACCTAGGCTGTAACTGAAATGCATTTTGCTGCTCATTGCAGAGACTGTGCAATGGGGGCAGAGGGAATGAATATTTATACGTAAAGAATAAATGGGCTGGGACTGGTGAAGCAGCTCTCAAAGGTAGCTGACCTACCGCAGAGAGAGCAGCTTACTGGGTACTGGACTGAAACTGATGGAATGACACTCACTGTGTGCTGGCATTGGGCATGCTGTATTTATCAGTGTGTTAACATTTAAATCATTTAAAAGTGTTTATAAATGTGTAAATGTCTAACAGCTACCAACATGTTTCCATGTTTTGTGTTTAAGCAGCTTTTAATTATTTCTGAATCAGCAACATTCAGAAGATTCAGTAAACTGAAAGCTTCCACAGATGGTACATTTGATAACATGGTTTGGTGAACAATCTATGTTTTCAGAGAAGTTTACAAGGCAACGCTTTCTGGCCTGTCCATGTATCGCAATTATATTGCATAGATCTTTGTCACCAAAATGGTCTCATCTACAAGATTACGCGTTTGGACGTTGGCCTAATAAGTATGTGAACTCTGTTGGGTGGGGGCTGTGGGAGAAAAGCCAGGGCATTAATCCTCCTCTCTCTACTGAACTTACTAACATTGATTGCAGTCAATTCCTCAATATCAGTTGCATTCATTTAAATGTTCATTCACTGCCAGTGGCCATTCCTTATAAGGTTGTTAAATCCACCATTTGAGGTGTTTCAGCAGCTTATAGTCAAACCTGATGCAGTACCCTTTATTGTTGATCCCAGATCTTTGGGCAGCATCAGTGTGCCAAAAGGAAGGCTTGGGCTTCCATCCTCTTCTCCGCTCCCTCAACCTCTCTTGCCCCAACCACAGAAAAAGTCATTCAAATGGCCTTGCAGAACCCACTCAAGTAATGCTGCTTCTGCTTGGCCCTCCAAAGAGTCCCTTTGTCTGACAATGCTGCTGAATCTTGGTTTAAACCTCAAGATCCCCGCACTTAGAGTCATAGCACTTAAAGCACTAAAACAGTCCCTTTAGACCAATTTACCCATGCTGACCAAGATGCTCCATCTGTACTAGTCCCAACTGCCCACATTTGGCCTATATCCCTTTAAGCTTTCCTATCCATGCACTCTATATCCAAATGTATTTTAACTGTTGTTTAAATGTTGTTTAAATACTTCTGTAAGGATAAGATGCTATGCTGAGTAAAAGACGAAACAGCTAATTCAGTCAGTGTGCGCAGATTAAGGAGCAGGACATGTTGATTTGCGGATCTCTGCATCTTCCAGCTGCTCCTCCAAAAGTTGCTCCTCCACTCCTCCTCCAAGAGCTACTTTAGAGAGATGCTTGCACAGCCAAAAGGCCCACTTTGCAGCCGAGATCCACACCACTGGTTCCTACTGGATGTGAAGCAGGGCTTCTACAGAATATTTGTTTTATTTTGTAACCTTCATTTACTCTAGAAATTGATCAATACACTAATGCAAAATTATTAGCTCTGGTTAACAAACATATCATTCCTTATAAATCATGATTCACATAAAACCTAAGCTGTCGGCTAGAAAGTAAATTAACATCATGGTATGACATTAAACAACGTAAGGAATGTTAACAATGTAATTATAACCACATATGAGTCATGGAATAATAACAACCTGGTAATTATATAACAAACAAGCAAATTGATTTGCACCTCAATGAATAAAAGGAATACAAGTGTAAATTCAAATTGTTGCAATGGTAATTATATTTAACACAATCATATAATTACGGTTTCAGAAACTTGGCACTAACAATCATTCCTCATCCACTTCTGCCAAAAAGGGATATGTTAGAGGAGTGATATCTTTCTGAATGTCTTATCCAAACAAAATCATGAGAAGGCATATGTCGTAGTGCAGGACGTTAAGAAGCAGCATAGTGGGCAAGATGATGAATATCAATGGACAGCAGCAGCTAGTTCCACAAACATCATTATTTGGTCAGAATGGCCGAAAGTGATGCCAGTATTTCTGCTGCTCAATGATATCATGAAAACTAGTACATGGAGTATTGCGTGCAATTCTGGTCACCCCATTACAGGAACGATGTGGAGGCTTTGGAGAGGGTGCAGGGGAGGTTTACCAGAATGCTGCTTGGATTAGAGGGTTTCAACCGCAGGAAGAAGTTGGATAGACTTGGATTATTTTCTCTGGAACGTCAGAGGTTGAAGGGAGATTTGATAGAATTATATAAAACTATGAGAGGCATAGGTAGGGAAGACGGTCCGAGAGAACCTTTTTCCCAGGGTGGAAATGTCTAACACTAAAGGACACCACCATAAGGTAAGAGAGGGAACGTTTAATGGAGACTTGCAGGACATGTTTTTTACACAGAGAGCGGTGTGCATTGCCTGGGGTGGTGGTGGGGGCAGATGTGACAGTCGCGTTTAAGAGGTTTGTAGATAGGCAGCTGGAAATGAAGGCAGTTGAGGAAATGGATCATGTGCAGGCAGATTAGATCAATTCAGCTAGGAATCATGTTCAGTACAAAAGGACCCATTCCTGTCCCGAACTGTTCTTGGTTCTATGTTCCTAACTGCAAGAGTTTATAAAGAATTGTGCATATGCAGCTGAACTAGTGTTTCATTTCAATGAGAGTGATATGGATTTACGATATGGATTTCATAAGGTATAGATTTCACATGCATATTCATGGAATGTAGGGATATTAGTTCCTGAACTGTACTGTTCAATGTTCTATGAATATAATTGAGACTAAAAAAAAAAAAACTTCATTTCCCTGCCCGATTTACAACAGCCAAGAAACAGTTTGTCTTCTTGTTCTTGCAAGTGGTGATTTCAAGTTTAAACTACACATTATCTATCACTCAGAAAACTCTATGGCGTTGATAGACTTATCAAAGTTCACAGTAACAGTTTACTATTAGTCTAAAATAATGCTTGGATAATGTTAATTATGTGCTACCACTACATGAAGAGATACATTGAACATGCACTTGAATGATCTCTTTTGGAATTTTGGGGGGGATAAACCAGACATGTTGATCGTCAATAATTCCATTGGTCACTCAGAGGCTATGACTACTGCAGGTAACAACATCACAGCAGTATCTTTGCTGTGTGACAGCGCCCCCTCCCTTGGATGTCACTCTGACCCCTAGCACTGGCTGACAGGCCAGGAGAGGCCAATCCCCAGCATCATTGGTAACAGCTGGGTCCATTTAGCTGACATCGGACTGGCCGCCCTGAACCACATCAGCTGACTCCCTGTAAAACCCAGGCAATCAGCTCGAAGAGACAGGGTGAGGGAAGAGGAAGAAAAAAGTGAAAGAAGAGAGATGTGAGAGGGGGGGGGAGAGAATGTGGGGCACCTCGCTGTGTTCCCCTCTTGCAGGCTTGAGGAAGACTGAGCAACTGGGATGGACCTGAGACTGCCAGTGCCACTGCATGGTCAAGACTGAGCTGCTGGGTAGTAACCCTAGACAGCCAGCACCTCTACTGAGGTCAAGACTGAGTGGCCAGGATAATCCAGAGCAACCAACGCCTCCACCTTCAACCAGGACTGAGCTGTTGGGACACACCTGAGATTTTAAGCTCCACCGCATGTACACCTTCACGGCAAGGTACAGTGCCCCCATGCAGTCCTGAACCTTTTTGCCATCATAAATAAAATATGTTGATATTACAATTGAGCAAAGGGGACTATGAGGGAGGAGCTGGCCAAAGTTGACTGGAAAGAGACCCTAGTAGGGATGACAGTGGAACAAGGTACACAAATATGCTGGAGAAACTCAGTGAGTGCAGCAGCATCTATGAAGGAAATAGGCAACGTTTCGGGCCGAAACCCTTCTTCAGACTGATAAGAGGTGGGGAGAAGAAAGGAAAAAAGGGGGAAAAGGCGGAGGAGGAGCCCGAGGGCTAGGGGATGGGAGGAGACAACCAGAGGGCTGATGAAGGGGAGGGGACAGCAAGGGCTAGCAGAATTGGGAGAATTCAATGTTCATGCCCTCAGGATGTAGACTGCCCAAGCGGAATGAGGTGCATTTCCTCCAATTTCCGGTGTTGCTCGCTATGGCCATGGAGGAGACCCAGGACAGAGAGGTCAGATACGGAATGGGAGGGGGAGTTGAAGTGCTGAGCCACCGGGAGGTCAGGTTGGTTATTGCGGACCGACCGGAGGTGTTCGGCGAAACGATCGCCAAGCCTCCGCTTGGTCTCACCGATGTAGATCAGCTGACATCTAGAGCAGCGGATGCAATAGATGAGGTTGGAGGAGATGCAGGTGAACCTCTGTCGCACCTGGAACGACTGCTTGGGTCCTTGAATGGAGTCGAGGGGGGAGGTGAAGGGACAAGTGTTGCATCTCTTGCGGTTGCAAGACATTGACAGTGGAACAACAATGGCAGGTATTTCTGGGAATAATACAGAAGGTGCAGGATCAACATTCCAAAGAGGAAGAAAGATTCTAAGGGGAGTAAGAGGCGACCATGGCTGACAAGGGAAGTCAAGGACAGTATAAAAATAAAAGAGAAGATGTATAACATAGCAAAGATAACCGGGAAGACAGAGGATTAGGAAACTTTTAAAGAGCAACAGAAGATGACTAAAAAGGCAATACGGAGAGAAAAGATGAGGTACAAAGGTAAGCTAGCCAAGAATATAAAAGCTTCTTTAGGTATGTGAAGAGAAAAAAAATAGGTAAGACAAATGTGGGTCCCTTGAAGACAGAAACAGGAGAATTTATTATGGGGAACAAGGAAATGGCAGAAGAGTTGAACAGGTACTTTGGATCTGTCTTCACCATGGAAGACACAAACAATCTCCCAGATACATAGATACATAGAAAATAGGTGCAGGAGTAGGCCATTCGGCCCTTCGAGCCTGCACCGCCATTCAATATGATCATGGCTGATCATCCAACTCAGTATCCCGTACCTGCCTTCTCTCCATACCCCCTGATCCCCTTAGCCACAAGGGCCACATCTAACTCCCTCTTAAATATAGCCAATGAACTGGCCTCAACTACCCTCTGTGGCAGAGAGTTCCAGAGATTCACCACTCTCTGTGTGAAAAAGTTTTTCCTCATCTCGGTCTTAAAGGATTTCCCCCTTATCCTTAAGCTGTGACCCCTTGTCCTGGACTTCCCCAACATCGGGAACAATCTTCCTGCATCTAGCCTGTCCAACCCCATAAGAACTTTGTACGTTTCTATAAGATCCCCTCTCAATCTCCTAAATTCTAGCGAGTATAAGCCAAGTCTATCCAGTCTTTCTTCATATGAAAGTTCTGACATCCCAGGAATCAGTCTGGTGAACCTTCTCTGCACTCCCTCTATGGCTATAATGTCCTTCCTCAGATTTGGAGACCAAAACTGTACGCAATACACCAGGTGTGGTCTCACCAAGACCCTGTACAACTGCAGTAGAACTTCCCTGCTCCTATACTCAAATCCTTTTGCTATGAAAGCTAACATACCATTCGCTTTCTTCACTGCCTGCTGCACCTGCATGCTTACTTTCAATGACTGGTGTACCATGATACCCAGGTCTCGCTGCATCTCCCCATTTCCTAATCGGCCACCATTTAGATAATAGTCTGCTTTCCTGTTTTTGCCACCAAAGTGGATAACCTCACATTTATCCACATTATACTGCTTCTGCCAAACATTTGCCCACTCACCCAGCCTATCCAAGTCACCTTGCAGTCTCCTAGCATCCTCCTCACAGCTAACACTGCCCCCCAGCTTAGTGTCATCCGCAAACTTGGAGATGTTGCCTTCAATTCCCTCATCCAGTTCATTAATATAAATTGTAAATAGCTGTGGTCCCAGCACTGAGACTTGCGGTACCCCACTAGTCACTGCCTGCCATTGTGAAAATGAGCCGTTTACTCCTACTCTTTGCTTCCTGTTTGCCAGCCAGTTCTCTATCCACATCAATACTGAACCCCCAATACCATGTGCTTTAAGTTTGTATACTAATCTCTTATGTGGTACCTTGTCGAAAGCCTTCTGAAAGTCCAGATACAACACATCCACTGGTTCTCCCCTATCCACTCTACTAGTTACATCCTCGAAAAATTCTATAAGATTCGTCAGACATGATTTACCTTTCGTAAATCCATGCTGACTTTGTCCAATGATTTCCCCACTTTCCAAATGTGCTGCTATCCCATCTTTAATAACTGACTCTAGCAGTTTCCCCACTACGGATGTTAGACTAACTGGTCTGTAATTCCCCGTTTTCTCTCTCCCTCCCTTCTTAAAAAATGGGGTTACGTTTGCTACCCTCCAATCCTCAGGAACTACTCCAGAATCTAAAGAGTTTTGAAAAATTATCACTAATGCATCCACTATTTCTGGAGCTACTTCCTTAAGTACTCTGGGATGCAGCCTATCTGGCCTTGGTGATTTATCAGCCTTTAATCCATTCAATTTACCCAACACCACTTCCCGACTAACCTGGATTTCACCCAGTTCCTCCATCTCCTTTGACCCGCGGCCCCCTGCTATTTCCGGCAGATTATTTATGTCTTCCTTAGTGAAGACGGAACCAAAGTAGTTATTCAATTGGTCCGCCATATCCTTGTTCCCCATGATCAATTCACCTGTTTCTGACTGCAAGGGACCTACATTTGTTTTAACTAATCTCTTTCTCTTCACATATCTATAAAAACTTTTGCAGTCAGTTTTTATGTTCCCTGCCAGTTTCCTTTCATAATCTATTTTCCCTTTCCTAATTAAGCCCTTTGTCCTCCTCTGATGGTCTCTGAATTTCTCCCAGTCCTCTGGTATGCTGCTTTTTCTGGCTAATTTGTACGCATCATCTTTTGCTTTGATACTATCCCTGATTTCCCTTGTTATCCACGGATGCACTACCTTCCCTGATTTATTCTTTTGCCAAACTGGGATGAACAATTTTTGTAGTTCATCCATGCAGTCTTTAAATGCCTTCCATTGCATATCCACCGTCAACCCTTTTAGAACTAATTGCCAGTCAATCTTGGCCAATTCACATCTCATACCCTCAAAGTTACCTTTCTTTAAGTTCAGAACCGTTGTTTCTGAATTAACAATGTCACTCTCCATCCTAATGAAGAACTCAACCATATTATGGTCACTGTTGCCCAAGGGGGCACGCACAACAAGACTGCTAACTAACCCTTCCTCATTACTCAATACCCAGTCTAGAATAGCCTGCTCTCTCGTTGGTTCCTCTACATGTTGATTTAGATAACCATCCTGCATACATTCCAAGAAATCCTCTTCCTCAGCACCCCTGCCAATTTGATTCACCCAATCTATATGTAGATTGAAGTCACCCATTATAACTGTTTTGCCTTTGTTGCACGCATTTCTAATTTCCTGTTTGATGCCATCCCCAACTTCACTACTACTGCTAGGTGGCCTGTACACAACACCCACCAGCGTTTTCTGCCCCTTAGTGTTTTGCAGCTCTACCCATACCGATTCCACATCCTCCAAGCTAATGTCCTTCCTTTCCACTGCATTAATCTCCTCTCTAACCAGCAACGCTACCCCACCTCCTTTTCCTTTCTCTCTATCCCTCCTGAATATTGAATATCCCTGGGTGTTCAGCTCCCAGCCTTGGTCACCCTGGAGCCATGTCTCCGTGATCCCAACTATATCATAATCATTAATAGGTATCTGCACGTTCAACTCATCCACCTTATTACGAATGCTCCTTGCATTGAGACACAAAGCCTTCAGGCTTGTTTTTACAACGCTCTTACCCCTTATACAATTATGTTGAAAAGTGGCCCTTTTTGATTTTTGTGCTGGATTTGTCTGCCTGCCACTTTTACTTTTCACCTTGCTACCTATTGCTTCCGCCCGCATTTTACACCCCTCTGTTTCTCTGCTCACCCATTTAAGAACCCCACCACCTCTTATTCTCTGTTTATTATTGTTTTCTTCTTTCCCCCCTACATGTTGGGTCTGAGTGCTTTCCTTCTCTGCCTCCTGCCTCACACACTGTCTAATAGCATTCTCTATTTGAGTCCCTCCCCCCAACCATTCTAGTTTAAGTCTCCCCAGTAGCCTTTGCAGATCTCCCCGCCAGGATATCGGTCCCCCTCAGGTTCAAGTGCAACCCATCCTTTTTGTACAGATCGCACCATCCACAAAAGAGGTCCCAATGATCCAGAAATTTGAATCCCTGCCTTCTGCACCAGTCCTTCAGCCACGCATTTATACTCGACCTCGCTCCATTCCTACTCTCACTGTCGCGTACTAGAGGCCAGAGGACCTAGGGTGACGGATGGAATGAAGGAGATTCACATTAGGCAGGAAATGGTGTTGGGTAGACTGATGGAACTGAAGGCTGATAAATCCCCAGAGCCTGATGGTCTGCATAACTACTTTGGTTCTGTCTTCACTAAGGAAGACATAAATAATCTGCCGGAAATAGCAGGGGACCGGGGGTCAAATGAGATGGAGGATCTGAGTGAAATCCAGGTTAGCCGGGAAGTGATGTTAGGTAAATTGAATGGATTAAAGGCCGATAAATCCCCAGGGCCAGATAGGCTGCATCCCAGAGTACTTAAGGAAGTAGCCCCAGAATAGTGGATGCATTAGTGATAATTTTTCAAAACTCTTTAGATTCCAGAGTAGTTCCTGAGGATTGGAGGGTAGCTGATGTAACCCCACTTTTTAAAAAGGGAGGGAGAGAGAAAATGGGGAATTACAGACCAGTTAGTCTAACGTCGGTAGTGGGGAAACTGCTAGAATCAGTTATTAAAGATGGGATAGCAGCACATTTGGAAAGTGGTGAAATCATTGGACAAAGTCAGCATGGATTTATGAAAGGTAAATCATGTCTGACGAATCTTATAGAATTTTTCGAGGATGTAACTAGTAGAGTGGATAAGGGAGAACCAGTGGATGTGTTATATCTGGACTTTCAGAAGGCTTTCGACAAGGTCCCACATAACAGATTAGTATACAAACTTAAAGCACATTGTATTGGGGGTTCAGTATTGATGTGGATAGAGAACTGGCTGGCAGACAGGAAGCAAAGAGTAGGAGTAAACGGGTCCTTTTCACAATGGCAGGCAGTGCCTAGTGGGGTACCGCAAGGCTCAGTGCTGGGACCCCAGGTATTTGTGATATATATTAATGATTTGGACGAGGGAATTGAATGCAACATCTTCAAGTTTGCGGATGACACAAAGCTGGGGGGCAGTGTTAGCTGTGAGGAGGATGCTCGGAGGCTGCAAGGTGACTTGGATAGGCTGGGTGAGTGGGCAAATGCATGGCAGATGCAGTATAATGTGGATAAATGTGAGGTTATCCACTTTGGTGGCAAAAACAGGAAAGTAGACTATTATCTGAATGGTGACCGATTAGGAAAAGGGGAGATGCAACGAGACCTGGGTGTCATGGTACACCAGTCATTAAAAGTAGGCATGCAGGTGCAGCAGGCAGTGAAGAAGGCGAATGGTATGTTAGCATTCACAGCAAAAGGATTTGAGTATAGGAGCAGAGAGGGTCTACTGCAGTTGTACAAGGCCTTGGTGAGACCACACCTGGAGTATTGCGTACAGTTTTGGTCTCCTAATCTGAGGAAAGACATTCTTGCCATAGAGGGAGTACAGAGAAGGTTCACCAGACTGATTCCTGGGATGTCAGGACTTTCATATGAAGAAAGACTGGATAGACTCGGTTTGTGCTCGCTAGAATTTAGAAGATTGAGGGGGGATCTTATAGAAACGTACAAAATTCTTAAGGGGTTGGACAGGCTAGATGCAGGAAGATTGTTCCCGATGTTGGGGAAGTCCAGTACAAGGGGTCACAGTTTAAGGATAAGGGGGAAATCTCTTAGGACCGAGATGAGGAAAACATTTTTCACACAGAGAATGGTGAATCTCTGGAATTCTCTGCCACAGAAGGTAGTTGAGGCCAGTTCATAGGCTATATTTAAGAGGGAGTTAGATGTGGCCCTTGTGGCTAAAGGGATCAGGGGGTATGGAGAGAAAGCAGGTACAGGATACTGAGTTGGATGATCAGCCATGATCATATTGAATGGCGGTGCAGGCTCGAAGGGCCGAATGGCCTACTCCTGCACCTATTTTCTATGTTTCTATGTTTCTAACCCAGGGTACTTATGCAGGTGGCTCTAGAAATTGTGGACGCATTGATGATCATTTTCCAATGTTCTATAGATTCAGGGTCAGTTCCTGTGGATTGGAGGGTAGCTAATGTTATCCCACTTTTTAAGAAAGGAGGGAGAGAGAAAACAGGGAATTATAGACCAGTTAGTCTGACATCAGTGGTGGGGAAGATGATGGAGTCAATAATATAAGATGAAATTGTAGGACATTTGGATAGCAGTAACAGGATCGGTCCGAGTCAACATGGATTTATGAAGGGGAAATCATGCTTGACTAATCTTATGGAATTTTATGGGGATGTAATGTAACTAGGAAGATGGACAAGGGAGAGCCAATGAATGCAATGTACCTGGACTTTCAGAAAACCTTTGATAAGGTCCCACATAGGAGATTAGTTGGCAAAATTAGAGCACATGGTATTGGGGGTAGGGTACAGACATGGATAGAAAATTGATTGGCAGACAGGAAACAAAGAGTAGGGATTAACGGGTTCCTTTCAGAATGGCAGGCAGTGACTAGTGGGGTACCGCAAGGCTCGGTGCTGGGACCGCAGCTATTTACAATATACATTAATGATTTAGATGAAGAGATTAAAAGTAACTTTAGCAAATTTGCAGATGACACAAAGCTAGGAGGCAGTCTGAACTGTAAGGATGCAGGGTGACTTGGACAGGTTGGGTGAGTGGGCAGAGGCATGGCAGATGCAGTTTATTGTGGATAAATGTGAGGTTATCCACTTTGGTGGCAAGAACAGGAAGGCAGATTATTATCTGAATGGTGTCAAGTTAGGAAAACGAGATCTGGGTGTCCTTGTACATCATTCACCAAAAGTAAGCATGCAGGTACAGCAGGCAGTGAAGAAAACTAATGGCATGTTGGCCTTCATAACAAGAGGTGTTGAATATAGGAGCAAAGAGGTCTTTCAGCAGTTGTACAGGCCCCTGGTGAGACCTCAACTGGAGTATTGTGTGGAGTTTTGGTCTCCAGATTTGAGGAAGGATATTACGGCTATTGAGGGAGTGCAGCATAGGTTCACGAGGTTAAATCCCGGGATGGCGGGTCTGTCATATGTTGAAAGAATGGAGCGACGGGGCTTGTATAGAAACATAGAAACATAGAAAATAGGTGCAGGAGTAGGCCATTCGGCCCTTCGAGCCTGCACCACCATTCAATATGATCATGGCTGATCATCCAACTCAAATACATTCTGTGGCAGAGAATTCCAGAGATTCACCACTCTCTGTGTAAAAAATGTTTTTCTCATCTCAGTCCTAAAAGATTTCCCCTTTATCCTTAAACTGTGACCCCTTGTTCTGGACTTCCCCAACATCGCGAACAATCTTCCTGCATCTAGCCTGTCCAACCCCTTAAGAATTTTGTAAGCTTCTATAAGATCCCCCCTCAATCTTATAAATTCCAGTGAGTACAAGCCGAGTCTATCCAGTCTTTACTCATATGAAAGTCCTGACATCCCAGGAATCAGTCTGGTGAACCTTCTCTGTACTCCCTCTATGGCAAGAATGTCCTTCCTCAGATTAGGAGACCAAAACTGTACGCAATACTCCAGGTGTGGTCTCACCAAGGCCCTGTACAACTGCAGTAGAACCTCCCTGCTCCTATACTCAAATCCTTTCGCTATGAATGCTAACATACCATTCACTTTCTTCACTGCCTGCTGCACCTGCATGCCCACTTTCAATGACTGGTGTACCATGACACCCAGGTCTCGTTGCATCTCTCCTTTTCCTAATCGGCCACCATTCAGGTAATAGTCTACTTTCCTGTTTTTGCCACCAAAGTGGATAACCTCACAGGATACACTGTATACACTGGATACATTGTATACTCTGGAATTTAGAAGGATGAGAGGGTTCCTTATTGAAACATATAAGATTATTAAGGAATTGGGCATGCTAGAGGCAGGAAACATGTTCCCGATGTTGGGGTAGTCCAGAACCAGGGGCCACAGTTTCAGAATAAGGGGTAGGCCATTTAGAACGGAGATGAGGACAAACCTTTTCACCCAGAGAGTTGTTAATCTGTGGAATTCTCTGCTTCAGATGGCAGTGGAGGCCGATTCTCTGGATGCTTTCAAGAGAGAGTTATTCTAAGCTCTTAATGATAGCGGAGTCAAGGAATATGGGGAGAAGGCAGGAACGGGTACTGATTGTGGATGATCAGCCATGATCACAGTGAATGACGGTGCTGGCTCGAAGAGCCGAATGGCCTACTCCTGCACGTATTGTCTATTGCCTATTGTCTATTGTCTATAACCGTGAGTTCAGCCTACTGCATTTGTTGGTGTGGTCACTGCCACAGATGCCTTACATCATAAACCACAAGATGGGCCAAGGTGTTATTTTGACCAGTGATGGAAATGGGGAGATACGCAGGGGTACGGTGTTCCCCTTGTTTTCAATTTCCAGGTCAGGTTTAATGAGTACTGCAGAAAGATTCGAGCCATTTCTCATTTTATTCAACTCAGATGAAAACGACTTGTTAACTGCCACTGTTAGCACTTGTTAACAGCCAGTAGTTAACAGTAGTTATACAATGTGTCATCAATACATCGATCCACATTCCTCAGTAAATGTAATTGTGTTTTAACACCGCGTTCCTTTGAATAAAATTCAAGGGAGAATTTCTTAAACTCACTGTCAGGGCAACCGGACCGCGAGTACATGCTCAGGTAAAATCACGTTATTTTATTATTCCACGTTATTTTATTTGCCTTCCTGCCTCCGTGCCTCTGTGCCTCTGTGCCTCTGTGCCTCCCTGCCTCCGTGCCTCCGTGCCTCTCTGCCTCCGTGCCTCCTTGCCTCCGTGCCTCCTTGCCTCTCTGCCTCCCTGCCTCCATGCCTCCCTGCCTCCATGCCTCTGTGCCTCCCTGCCTCCGTGCCTCCCTGCCTCCGTGCCTCCCTGCCTCCGTGCCTCCCTGCCTCCGTGCCTCCCTGCCTCCGTGCCTCCCTGCCTCCGTGCCTCCCTGCCTCCGTGCCTCTCTGCCTCCGTGCCTCCCTGCCTCCGTGCCTCCCTGCCTCCGTGCCTCTCTGCTTCCGTGCTTCTCTGCCTCCGTGCCTCCCTGCCTCCGTGCCTCTCTGCTTCCGTGCTTCTCTGCCTCCGTGCCTCTCTCCCCTCTCCGCCGCTCTTCCCTCTCCTCCACTCTCCCTGCTCCCCTCGCTCCCCTCGCTCCCCCCGCTACCCGCGCTCCCCGTGCTCCCCGCTCCCTGCGCTCTTCTGTCTGCGCTCTGCCCGCTCTGCCCACTCTTGAAAACTCGATGATGTATTTTGGGAGGTATTTTGGAGAAAGGAGATGCATAAAATGTGCACAATTAAAAAAATCAGGGTTCAGATATACAAACCTTCAAAACCAAATGATATGCTACATTTTCAAATGGGAAATAATGCTTAAGAACCTAATAGAAAACTTGTATAAATCGTTGGTTGTGCCATAGTTAGAATATTGTGTTCAATTTTACTGGAACGATATGTCCTTCAGCTAACAAAAGTAATGAATAATTAGTCTGAGTTAGTCAATTAGTTAATGGTGCAGTAACGCTTGGCAGTCACCATTGAATGGTATTCAATATAATAGTTAAGAGGAAGAAGGATGAGTCTGAAAACAAGGCTCTAAATTTAAGTAAACTTTGGGAAAGTGAGGGAGAAGAGTAGACTATGCAGAGCATTGACAAACAATGTGAAATGTTCCAAGATCTTCTTGGTAATAGACCTGTACATTTTGAATTGAATTGAAATTATTTGTCATTCAAAAATGAATGGAAAGAAATAGTAAGATTAAACGAGAACTTACCAGTTTGAAGTTTGATCTTAATTTTATGAAGAGTTACGATGAGCGATTACGTGAAGAAGGCCGTCAGCCCGCATGCGCATCAATCTTCAAAGCAGCGGTGTGAAATCACAGATAACTGTTGTTGAACTGACATAGTAAGATTAGAGATGACTAGAACTACCAGATGATCTTTATGATACGAGGGTTGGGAGCGGGGGGCACGTAATCGCTCACCGTAACTCCTCATAAAATAAAGATCAAACTTCAAACTGGTAAGTTCTCATTTAATCTTACTATTTTACTTCGGAGTCACGTGAGTGACTACGTTAAGATTTCAAAGCTCTGTGATTTCATGCCATGGAAAAATGAGTCCACACAAGCACGACTGCATCAGTTGACCACAGATAAGGGAAACATTCATAATGCCTACAGACATGACAGATTTAAAACATGCTGATGCTGATAAATGAACAAATAATAATAATAGTAACCCCTCTCTTCCGGGGGAAAACTATAAAATAGAACCTAAAATAGAGTTGGCAAATACCCCTGGTCTGGCAATGGGTTAATATAAAATGTTTGGAAAACTCGTTCGTTAGACCATCCTGCATTCGGCGGGATGTGGTCCAGAGGACCGTACATAACCCTTGCTGCTGATGTTGTAGCAGCCCTGGTGGAATGAGATTAGAAAATTAGTATCTACTCCTGCAGAAGCCAAAACCCCGTTTTAACCACCTGGAGATGGTCTGAACTGATACCTTCTTATGAGTTTTTTTGTAACTAACAAACATAGCTAGTATCAGAGCCTCTAAGGCTCTAGGTGACCTTGACGTAATGTTGTAAATGTGTGACCACACATAACCGAAGATGCATGGGGTATGCCATGAGAACTAGTTTGAGACCTGACACCCGTGGGCTGCCCTGCTTAACTAAATCGTAAACATGAAATATTATATTATTAGCAGGTGTAACCATCCTGTCCAGTCGCAATTTATGTAATGACTGGACACGTTGCGCTGAGAACAGTGCCAAGGGATAACTACCTTATGAGAGCCGAGCCAATGATATGGATATAGCTGGAGCCCCCTGGTGAAGTAGTGTTAACACAATGTCAATATCCCATATTTCCGTGTACTTGGGTCTGGGAGAACTTGTGTTAAAGATATCCTTAAAAAACTGGATATCAGAGGGTGAGACCCGACAGAGCGGGTCCCGCTCGCTGCAGCAATTATGATGAGAAAGCACGTTGGGCACAGTTAATGGGACTATGACTGAATTTATTGTCAGGACCCATTTGAAAATGAACTCTAAGGCATCAGTATCCATGCCGTATTATATGTAACATAGCATTTAAACAGAACGCTTCCCATCTCCTGAAGAGGAAATGTACTGCTTTTTTGGTGCTATCCCTGCACTCTGCAGTGAGCACATACATGGATCGGTCTGACAATCCGAGCCACAGGAGCAGTCTTCTCAAATTCTGTAAGGCAATGACTTGATTAATCATGCAGAGGCTGGTTCCCCGAGTCCCAGGCTGAACCAGCAAAGTTTTATGTTTAGAATACCCATATAAGGTTCTATTATTATTCCCAACATTTGCGGGAAACCATGGCTGCATAGGCCAGAAAGACAGTACAAAAACCCTGAAGCGGGATCTTGCTGAATTTATTGCAAGACCCGACTGATGAGGCAAAATGGAGAAAAGACATAAAATAACATTCCTCCCCCGTGAGGGAAAGCAAGGGCTATTTGAAGTTAGAGAAGTCAATGTTCATACCGCTGGGGTGTAAGCTACCCAAGCGAAATATGAGGTGCTGTTCCTCCAATTTGTGCTGGGCCTCACTCTGACAATGGAGGAGGCCCAGGACAGAAAAGTCAGATTGGGAATGGGAGGGGAATGGCGTGAATTCACTACTTAATCCAAGGGTGAGCAAACGAGCGGACAGACTGACAAAAGCAACGATCATAGAGTGGAATAGATGACATTTCGGGTCGAGACCCTTATTCAGACTGAGTCAGGGAAAGAGGAACAAGAGATATAGATGGTACTAAGGACAAATAAATGGAAGATATGCCTATATCTCCCGTTTCCCTTTCCCTTGACTGCCAGTCTGAAGAAGGGTCTCGACCCAAAATGTCATCTATTCTACTATGATCATTTCTTTCGTCTGTCTGAGAGAGAAAGAGATGCTAGAAAGCAGCTATGACATATATTACACAATAAACTATATTATAAATACACAATAAACAAGTTATGCATTCTTGTACTCTTACATGGGTATGACCGCACATAACCCCCCCCCCCCTTCCTTCCCAACCTCTGCCTCAAGGACCTTAGAGTACCCCTAGTTCCTAAAACCCATTTCCATCACTGATTTTGACATTCAAGGCTTATGATTATTAAGACATTATTTATGCCATAAAATGTTATGTGATTGGGGAAACAGAAAGATGATTCAATGTATGCCCTGAGGAAGAAGCTCAACACAATAGTCAGCAGAAAGACAATACATGATTACAATTGAGCAATTTACAGTGTATAGATACATGTTAAGGGAATAACGTTTAGTGCAAGGTAAAGACAGCAAAGTTCAATCAAGGATAGTCTGAGGATCACCAAAGAGGCAGATAGTAGTTCAGCACTGCTCTGTGGTTGTGGTAGGATAATTCAGTTGCCTGATAACAGCTGGGAAGAAACTGTCCCATGTAATTGTAATAAAGCAATGTAATTGTTCCATTGCCAGTGTAGATGACAATTTTATTTCGAAGTCACATGAGTGACTACGTGAAGAAGCCCACCAGACTGCATGCATGACAATACGCTCTAGCGCATGGCGCGAGCGGAGCAGTCTCACTGCACTGCAAGGTAAGTCAATTTTCTTCAGGCCGTTCTATAGCGGGCCCCAAAAAAGTAGCTTGGAAGCTCCACTGGAGCTAGCACAAGTAATATATTTTCGCCGCAGTCTCCAACGTGAGCAGGCGGCTGAAGTTATAGGGCTCCATGCGGCTGTTGCCGTTAGTCTGCACGGCAGCGGACGACCCAGTTGAGAGTAGGAGCTGGGTTTACGGAGCTTTAGGAGCTGGGTTTACGGCTGTTGCTGTTATAGTCTGCAGCAGACGGCCCTAATAAGAGAGCACCAACTAGGATAAGTTGTTGCAGCTGACGGCATCAGAGCTCCATACGGGAGCAGGCAGCCAGAGTCAGAGACAGCGTGAAGCTGGGTAAGGAGCTTACATTCATAATTTGCAGTTGCCGGCAGCCAGGTCTATAGTTACTGCAGGAGATTTCCAGCAGCAGGTGAGTTTTAAAAATAGCTGCGGCCGACAGCTACCGCTTAGGTAGCTCAGCCTGCTGTAGCACCAAACAATTTTAACAAAGTTACTGCTACAGCTATGCTACAGCCACATATAGTGTATTCTTTCAATTGGATGGCTATAATAAAGTTGTCATTTATAACAGTTGCCACAGGGTCACGTTTGTGACTATCATAGCCGATAGCATTCTATAAGCTGCAAACTTCACACAGATGGCATCTGTGGTCAGGATCGAAGCCAGGTCTCTGGTGCTGTGAACCCAGGTCTCTGGCAGCAGCTCTACCAGCTGCACCATTGTGCTGGTATCCTTTGCTCTATAATTTTATCAGTTCAGGTTTAATTCTTCGGCAATATCACAAATATGTCTTATCATGCCAATTTAGTTTATGTTTTAAAAGAGAAAATTACAAGGGACATTTATTATCACTTACACCAATAAAAAGGTGTAGTGGAAGTGGACCTGCCATTGCAGTCCAGAGCTCCTGGCTTGGGAAGCCTTGTTTGAGCTGTGCCTATCAGTCACCTGTGGGAGCTACACCTGGTGGCGTCGTGGTAATTTCCGCTCATCAGAGGGGACTGTGGAAGATTCCTTTACAAAAGGTGCCAACTTTATGCATATCTATAAAGTAATCAAATCTCTGATTTAATAGGGATAGGGTTCTTTTAGTCAACTAAACGTCATTGCCGATGACAACACTTGGCAGGGTTGCAGCATTTCTCCCACTCTGTCTGGCGTATGGGGGCCAGAGGCGCTTCAGTCCTTCACTGTAATACTCCATTGGCACCGGAAGGGAGCAAGGACTCAGAGTCACTAGCAGGTGCAGCCTGACAACCCCAAGTCGGGGCAAAGTCATAGCCAAGTCTTCGGACATCTATGTCAGATATGATTGGGGGTTTGTTTCAATTACGAACATCTGATGAATCAAATTATAACACAAGGAATGCTCCGTCTTATGAAGGCATGTCAGGTAGCAGCTCCTGGTTCAGGGTTGCAAATTTTCTTCCCACTCAAATGTAAGGAGTGGTGGAGATGGTGCCAAAGTATATGCACATATGCCTGAAGCAGCTCCTGGTTCAGGGTTGCAATTTCCTCCCACTCGGTTGAATGTAGTGATGGAGATGGTGCCAAAGTATATGCACACATGCCTGAGGCAGCTCCTGGTTCAAGTTTGCATAAGTCCTCCCATTCGGATGTATGAAGTAATGAAGATGGAGCCATATATATTATGCTCTGTATTACGGAAGCATACACAGGCAGTTCAAGTCATATGCCTGTAGCTGCCCTGGTTTCAAGGTTCGCATTTTACTCCCACCCGAAAGACTATCGGAGATGGTGTCACAAAATATGCTCGGTATTATAGAAGCATGAACAGACAGTTCGAGGCATACGGATATGGCAACACCTGGTTCATGGTGCAATTTTTTCTCCCACTCTAAGAGAGTGTCAAAGGTCAGTACGGACTAACTCCAAACATGAGCCTGAACATGATTATGTGCCGGGATCCCATGCTTTAATGCATGATGTACGTCAAGCACATGAGGAAAAGCTGTGTGCTCTTGCCTCTAAATTTGCTATTCCCTCGGGGATGGGCAAGCCACCATAAGAGAAGTTGACCAGCGGCATCACCTATCTAACAGAAATGACAAGCATGATGGACAGGGTCTGCAAATGGAACTTCGCTGAAGCTCCAACAAAGGAAATCAACCTGGGGTTAGAGACGCTGGTAAGTAAGGTCTTGTTATTAACTCCGTAAACTCCGAAATGGAGCAGTCTGCCAGCCCAGCTTGGGTTTACTGCCAGCATGGGCTGTCTAGTCAGTTTTTCACATTCTCTGGGATAAGATCAGGTTAATGTAGAGACATTGGCAAGATGCTTTACACAGTAACCTCTGTAGTTCCAAGTAGGAACAGTTTGGTTATCCTGGATCAGGGTAAACCATCATGAAACTGGCTGGCCATACAAGTCATATTGACCAGAGAAGCACTGTTTCATCATCTATGAGAGGTTATCAGACTGGTCAATAGAATAAAGTAGTTGAAGTTTTCTCAACATATGGTTTAATTCTCTTCAGTTAGCAGAGTTACTGGTTCATTGGAATCATCATTGCCATCCTTTCTGGGACAGGTAGTTACCAACAAAAACCTCGTCTGGCATATATTATAACTTTATCTGACCTGCAGGTTCATGTTGTGAATCAACAATGTATTCATAATATCCCATAGGTTCTCAATACCACTATTCCTGATTGAGTGGTGGGTCAAAGAGATTGTGTTATGCATTCTAGAGACTTAGTCATGTGGTCTCAGTCAAAGGACTGCGAGGTATTCCTGATTCAGCCTTGCATTATACTAATCTCCACTCTGAAGGAAAACGCTACGTATTTATGGTGACTCTTAAATCAAGAATTGACAGGGAACTAGTATTCCCATATCTAAGGGAGACTGTGGTTTCAGTTCGAGTCATTAGCTGCTGATTATATATTATCAGCGATATGTATGAATAACTAGATAATGCATCTTCCGCAGGTAGGAAAGCCAAAAAAATTCTGTCCGTAGGATCAACGGAGGAACAGCGGTTCCAAGTGCAATCAGTGACAACTCATCCGAGGATGTGTGGTCTGACCAAGGACCAGAGGGGTATATTTATCAAGATTACAGAAATATGGTGCAGGCCAAATCGGGTTTGCATTAGGCTAATCAAATTGTGGGTTTACTTACCCAGTTTAAGATGGATGATTGGGTGTCTGCAATTTAATGGACTTAGAGAAGGACTTGTAGTTGCATACTCTGTCATATCTATACACATAAGGCACAGTTTCTGCTGTTTAATAACAAAGCTAGTGGTGAAAGCCTATGCTGCTCTTCTCAGATTAAGGGCATTATGTCATCGAGTTTTAGGTATTATGCAATATTGCAAATGATAAATCTTATCGGTAGATATCTCTGGCGATATTACATTTAAGGCAACATGGAATTTAACAGTACCAATTTGCCTATTCAGTCACGCCATGGTAGGCAGCTGAAGCAACTCTTATTTACTCATTCACGTGTGACGGCTGGGACAGCCTGTCTTCTCAGCCAGCTAGCTCTGCACGATTGTATGAGAAGCTTGTGAACAACATATGTGAGTCAATTCTTTACGGAAGTAACAAAGGTTGTGTGGCTTCCAGTTTGAGCCTTGAGAAACTTTATGGGACAGCACAACTGACAATTTCTGTGCTGCTTTATCGTTTCTGCAATACCATAAGTGGGACATAAATGATTAGTTCTTCACCCACTATTCTCCAACGTTATGCAGGGTGTCTTTTATTTGATCACTCTAAGAGCCTACACTCATTGTAATGTGCGATGTATATCAGTAATTTGTTATGCAAATATTCCTCAACATTTTCCTAATGGGACCAGTATCTTAAGATGATTATGCTTTCAGCAGCTGATCTCAGCATAAAGAACACAGCCTTACTCAATCTCTGGCTTAGTCTCCACATCATACTGACATTAGGGTAGCTTGTTAAAGAAGTAAACTCATAAGTAAATCAGCAGGAATGTGTGCATTTGAGGTTGACAGCATGCCCACCACAGCGGAGATCGGGGATGTCATTAGGTATACAAGTGCACTCAGCTGCTAGTGCCTATGAAATGGAAGATAGTTCTTTTCTTTCAATACTCTCAAGATATTGCTGATGGCTCATTAACAGCCAATACAATGGTTTTCCCTTTCATCATATAGCGGGTTAGACAGAGTGGACGTGGATAAGCTTTTCCCATTGAGAGTAGGGAAGATTCAAACAAGGGGACATGACTTGAGAATTAAGGGACAGAAGTTTAGAGGGAACATTAGGGGGAACTTCTTTACTCAGAGAGTGGTAGCTGTGTGGAATGAGCTTCCAGTGGAACCCCACGCTCCAGTCTCCCCCTTCTCTCTCCCCTCTTCTCTCTCTCCCCCTCTCTCTCTCTCCCTTCTCTCTCCCCTCTTCTCTCTCTCCTCCCCTCTCTCCACTCTTCCTTCTCTCCTCCTCTCTCTTCCCCTCCTCTCTCCCCCCTCTCTCCCTCCCTTCTCTCTATCCCCTTCTCTCTCTCCCTTCTCTCTCCTCCTCTCTCTCTCCACTTCTCTCTCTCCTCTCTATCTCCTCCTCTCTCTTCCCCTCATCTCCCCACCCTCCCTTCTCTCTCCCTCCCTTCTCTCTCCCTCCCTTCTCTCTCCCTCCCCTTCTCTCCCCACCCCCCCTCTCTCCCTTCTCTCTCTCCCCCTTCTCTCTCTCCTCCGTCTCCACCCGCGGGAGCGTCCCACAGTCACTGACCGCGATGCACCGCCATCGGACCCCAACCCCCACACCAGGGTGATTCTCCCTCCCCCCCCCTCCCTCCGATCGTGGTCAGTGACTGTGGGATGCTCCCACGGGTGGAGACGGAGGAGAGAGAGAAGGGGGAGAGAGAGAAGGGGGAGAGAAGGGGAAGGAGAGAGGGGGAGGGGGAGAGAGAAGGGGGAGAGAGAGAAGAGTGGAGAGAGAGGAGGTGAGAGAGAAGAGGGGAGAGAAGGGAGAGAGAAGGGAGAGTGAGGGGGAGAGAGAAAAGAGGGGAGAGGGGAGAGAAGGAAGGGAGAGAGAGAGGGGGAGAGAAAGGGTGAGAGAGAGAAGATGGGAGAGAGAAGGGGGAGCGTGGGGTTCATTTTCCCACACAAGCCATAGGTGACTGGGCAATCTGAACCCAAGCACCAAGTTGAAAGCGGCCGAAGGTGTGCATCGCTCGGGACAGCCCCCACTCTCCCACGGCCACCCTCTGCGGTCCGGTGCAGCGGAGGTTTGAGACAATGTTCATGCCTTCACAGTGATGTGATGGGCGCGGGGGTCTGGACCAATCACTGACATGTCCCGCTCCCCGGCAACGTCAAGTCCGTTATTGGACTATGCTGTTGAGCGGCAGTCGGTCCTTTGGCCTTTAGGCGACGACGCCTTTCGGGTAGGTGGCGTTTCGACAGAGCAGCTATTCGGTAAGTTTGCTTTTAGGCGACGCAGCTTTTCAGTTCCTTGAGATTTAGGCGTCCCGCCCTTTCGGTTAGTTTGCATTTAGGCGTCCCATCCTTTCGGTTAGTAGGGGTTTCGTCTTCGGACTCTTTCAGTTTATTGGCGTTTTGGCCTCGTTTCCATTCCGTTCTTTAGCTTCAACTTCTTTGCTTCGACGCCACGTCCGGGTACCCATTAACACTACCTCCACACACTAAGGACAATTTACAATTATACCAAGCCAATTAACCTACAAACCTGTACGTCTTTGGAGTGCGGGAGGAAACCGAAGATCTCGGAGAAATCCCATGCAGGTCACGGGGAGAACGTACAAACTCCATACAGACAGCACTTGTAGTCAGGATCGAACCCGGGACCCAGGGCTCTATCGCTGTAAGGCAGCAACTCTACCGCTGTGCCACCGCATTGTCCTGTCACTAGGAAACAATTCCCCCCATTTACCTAACAAATGGGTGCATATCCTATGCCCAATTCACCGTTGACCACGTTCAACCTGTTTCCTGTCTTAGGATATAATTCCTCTATTTGCCTAACAAATGGGTGCAATAAAGGACACCTCTATTCCCGTTACATGTGGAATTTACACCTGATATATGTATTTATTGCCTCTCCTAGCATCCTTAGGTTCCCTTCACTATGTTAGCATCTTTTCCCATCGTGCTTTCACAATACATAAACTCTTGAGCTAAACATGTTACAAACTACTCATCTTCTACATTTCCTACATAAAGCATTACTAGCACTGCTTTGGATCGCACAACAATCTTGCACTATTCTGCTGTTTTGTTCTCATCATTGTGTTTAATGATTTCCTTATAATTACTCTCAATTACTCATGAAGTCAAAGAGCCATATGGCATTGAAAAAGGGTCCTTGGCCCAACTCCTCCACACCGATCAAGATGCTCACATAGACCAGCTCCATTTACCTGCGTTTGATCCATATTCCTCTAAACCTTTCCAATCCATTTACCTATCCAAATGTCTTTTAAATATTGTTATTGTTCTTGCCTCAACCACTTCCACTGGCTGCTCCTTCCATATACCCACCGTCCTAGAAACATAGAAACATAGAAAAGCATAATCATAATCATACTTTATTAGCCAAGTATGTTTTGAAACATACCAGAAATTTCATTTACCATACAGTCATACCAATAAAAAGGAACAGAACACACAAAATACATTTAAACATAAACATCCACCACAGTGACTCCCCAGCATTCCTCACTGTGATGGAAGGCAAAAAAATTAAATCTCTCCCTCTTTGTCTTCCAGCAGTCGGAGGCCTCTAACCTTCCGTTGACGGGACGATCTTACTCCCGTAGCCGGCGGCGGGACTCCTCGTCGATGCGATCAAGCTCCTGCATCGGGGAGAAATCTCAGCTCCCCGATGTCGGTCTCAACCCGAGACTGTGAGCTTCTTGATGTTAAAGTCCGCAGGCCGCAGTTGGAGCGTCGATCCCAGGCAAGGAATCGGCTCTGATGGTTAGTTCACACCCCGCGGTGGGGCTCAAAGTCAGTCCCGAGCAAGGCCTCCAGCTCCACGATGTTAGGTCGCAGAGCGACCGGAGATACGATCCGGAAAACAATCGCATCTCCGGCAAGGTTAGAGATTGCAAACAAGTTTCCCCTGACCCCCCGCCCACCCCCCACCTAAAACAAACCAGAGAACATTAACACATACTTTTTAAACACATTAAAAATAACAAAAAATAACAACAACAAAAAAAAAGGACAGACAGTCTGTTGGCGAGGCTGCCATCGAAGCGCCACCCAGTGAAAATAGGTGCAGGAGTAGGCCATTCGGCCCTTCGAGCCAGCACCGCCATTCAATATGATCATGGCTGTTCATCCAAAATCAGTACCCCGGTCCTGCTTTCTCCTCATATCCGTTGATTCCGTTAGCCCTAAAAGCTACAGTATATTTAATTCTCTATTGAAAACATCCAGTGAATTGGCCTTCACTGCCTTTTGTGGCAGAGAATTCCACAGATTCACAACTCTCTGGGTGAAAACGTTTTTCCTCATCACAGTCCGAAATGGCCTACCCCTTATTCTTAAACTGTGACCCCTGATTCTGGACTCCTCCCAACACCAGGAACATTTTTCCTGCATCTAGCCTGTCCAATCCCTTAAGAATTATATATGTTGCTGGAAGATCCCCTCTCATCTCTCCAACTTCCAGTGAATAATCCTCTGTGTGAAAAAGGTGCCCCTCAAGTTCCTATTAAATCTTTCCCCTTACACCCTAAATATATGTCCTCTGGTTCTTGATTCTCCAATCCTGGGATAAGGGCTCTGAGCATTTACCATATCGCTGCCCCTCATGATTTTATACACCTATAAGTTCACCTCTCAGTTGCCTGCACGCCAAGGAATAAAGTCCTAGCCTTCCTATCCTCTCAGTCCCTTGAGTCCTTGCAACATCCTCATTCATATTTTCCACACTCTATAGTGTTATATGTTGTTTAGTCTGTGTGCTTCCCGTGAACCAATTTCACTGCACCCTGGTGTATCTAACAATAGACTAATCTGATATGATCTGAGTTCTAGCAGATTGTTTGTTTCCACAGATTCCAGCATCTGCAGTCCCTTGCGTCTCCATCCATTTACTTATGATTGATTCACTGACAGTCGGAGGTCATACAGATAATGGTGAATAGAGTGAAATGGCAAATTTCTTAAAATGGGATATTTAAGTTTGCACTTACACAATACAGACTTTGCAATTACAAAAGATAGTTCCTTACATTACTACCTTGATCAAAAGGATGAAGATCAAGAGGAAGAGAAGAAAAACATGATAATGGAGAACATAGTTCGTAAATGTGCAGATGATACAAAAATATTTGCAGACAGTGAGGAAGGATATTAGATTTTACAACAAGCTTGAGATCAGTTGTGAAGGTAGGCCAAGGAATGGCAAATGGCATTTAATTCTGACAAATGCTAGGTGTTGCACTATGGTGTGTCAAACCAGGACAGGACTTCCACAGTGAATGGTTGAGCCCTGAGGTGTGTTGCAGAACAGAGAAATCTCGGAGTACAGATGCATGATCCACTAAAGGTTTTGTGCCAGGTGGACCGTATGGTGAAGAAGACGTTCGACATGTACTGTACCTTCAATGTGACAGATATTGAGTATAAAGTTGGGACATAATTATGCAGCTGTACCACAGTTGGGACATAATTATGCAGCTGTACCACAGTTGGTGTGACCACACGTGGAGTACTTCATGGAGTTCTGGTCATCCAGCTAGTGGAAGAATGTCATTAAGTTTGAAAATCATAATAGGAATTTAATCATAATCATAATTTATTATCCAAGTATGTTTTGCAACATACGAGGAATTTGGTTTGCCATACATTTATAAAGGTACATTCATCAGGATGTTGCCCAGACTTGCAGGCTTGAGTTATAAGGAGAGACTGGGCAGGCTGTGACTTTTTTGTTTGGAGTGTAGGAGACTGTGACCTTGTTGAGGTGTGCGAGATCATGAAAGGCATGCTTAAAGTGAACAAACTCACAGTATTTTTCCCAGGGTAGAGGATTCTAAAACTAGAGATCATATGCTTAGGTGAGAGGGGAGAGATTTAAGAGGGACATTTTTTCACTCAGAGGGTAATCTATATCTGGAATGAGTACCAGAGGAAGTCACAGAAGAGGATACAATTATGACTTTTAAAATATATTTGGATAAATATAGGGATACAAAGGTGTATAGGTATGCCAGCCAAATGTGGGAAAATGGGACTAGCCCAATATGGATGGTCGATGTGGACTCTGGGCTGAAGGACCTGTTTTCATGCTGTATCTCTAAACTAAACTGAACATCACAAGGGAACCCTCACATCGGTTATAGTGACTGTCAGTGACTGTTCATGTCAATTAAACCGTTCCATTTCTTGACCATTTGGGTAACTTGAGATCTTTGGAAAAATGAGGGCAGAGGCAGGATTTGAGGAAAAAGAATAGGATTGTACAATCTATTTTTTTTTTTTTTTTTAATGTCTTAGCATTTAGGATGTTGAGGTGAGAGAGAGGGATGAAAGACATTTATAAATATCACAGTGTCAGTATTATCCTTGTAATGAGTCACTTGAGGGTGTATTGATGGTTTCGCTCAGGAAGCTCTTGAGAAGGAAGACTGCTCCAGAGAATGTAAGGTGGCACACATTGGATAACTGCAACTCCTGAGAAAGAAGAGTTCAGTTTAAAATAGTTATCTGTAAATTAAAGATAAAACCATAAACAATGGAATTGGATGGTCAAACAGTTTGGAGGAATGAATTGATAAAACTGATGCAATAGATATACGAGAAATTGTAAAGAGATCTGATGTAAGTTTTAAAAGCTTGAGTGATAAATCTGCTGATAAGTGATCAGAAGCAAAAACAGTTAAAGAAAGAATTAGTGTAGCTGCTTTATGGTGCCTTTACACGCCTGCATTAAAGTGACACAACTAATAAAAATGCAGATTCAGATTAAGGAGTTACAGAATGAGTATGCAGGTCAGCAAGAACGGGAAGGATGCCAATCACATTGTGAGCCGGCAGCTCCTGAGAGACTCTTTAGTCTGTTCAGCAAATAAGAACAGATACGATCAAAATATTATATTACAGAGATTTCTAGTGTATGCAAGGAGTTGATCATGTTAGGAAGGTGGGAGGGGGGCAGGGGGGCAGGGGGGTGGTGTGAGCAGGGGGTGGTGTGGGCAGGGGGATGGGGGGGGGGGTGGTGTGGGCAGGGGGGGTGGTGTGGGCAGGGGGACAGGGGGGGTGGTGTGGGCAGGGGGGTGGCAGGGATGCTTGAGTAAAAACATTCATCATCACTGTTAAGACCACTGTTAAGGTAGCCAAATGCCCTGTGCCTGGCAGAAATCTATATCTTCAAAAATAATGAATCCACTGGGGAGCAGTTGCGGCAATCATCCCCAGAATTCAAGGTAGAGACCATGCACTGCTCATGCAAATCAACTAAATTGATGCCAATGTGCCTGGTGACCCGAACCAAGAGTAGCAACAAACATTTGAGAGATCAAGATGAATGTGATAGCAGTTGACTACAACCCAGTCACAAGACCATGAAAACCTCAGGCTATTTGTGGCTCAGGCTCTGAGAGATGTACTGGGAAACGTGACAGTGTGAATCGGCCTGCAGCAAGCCTGGCTCACCCGTCTGCTGCAGAGCCAGGAATTGCATCCTTGAGAGAGAAACCGCTGAGCCTGGCTCCTGCTCGTCCCTGAGGGCCAGCGAACTGGGGAGGAGGGTGGGAAGAGATGGCAGCGGACATGAAGAAGAAAGGGCTGGTAAGAGGAACCGTGGTCTTACCTTCCGCACCCTCAAGGTTGGCTGTGGGAGGCGCCCCCATGGAACAGAGACGAATGACGGTTCACTGGCTGATGCGATGCTCCTGACTGAGATGATGGCTGGAGACCCTGCAGCAGCCTGGGACTCGACTGGATCTGGCCCCGCTCCAAGAGACTGAGCGCATGGACCAGACATGGCCTGCAGCGGCAAGGTGGTGGAGGATGGCTACAACTTTCCTAGGCCAGGCTGGCCCTGCAACACCGCCAGGACAATGGGCCTTTATGGCCAGCTGCACTAAAACCAACTTGGACTTTGGCAATGGCGCCAAATCCAGGTAACTATTGTATATTGTCAGTGGACTACTTCTATACATTTTGTACTTAATCTAGGATTGTGCATATGTTTATACTTTGTTGAACTATATGCCAAAAAAAGAATTTCACTGTACCTCGGCACATGTGACAATAAAGAACCATTGAAGTGTGTCCTACACTCCTCTTGGCTTGAGGTTAAAATAAAAGATTGATCAGGGAGTTCTAACTGAGGGCACTGCAGTTGACATTGAGACCACAATTTACATGCCACTTGGAGCATTGGCTTTATTGAGATCCTGGCCAATACCAAGCAGAACTGTAATGAGAGCCCAAATAATAGCACAGACAGAGTGTGTTGATCCAGGAGGGGTGACATATCGTAAGTTATTGCGTGACTCAGTGATACATAAATCACTATTAAAATGTCAACTGCCATTGAAACTATTGAAGAAAATTTGGATTAACTTTGCGTGAAAATCTGTTTGAATGTGCCTTGAAATTCATTATTTGAAAATCTCTTTAAAATGTGTCTGCTTTTGCCCCGTTTGCCATTGTTGTGTTCAAAGCTGAACGTTGCTAACCTTTGTAATTTCGTCCTTGCTTTTGGAAGTGTTCAGTTCTGTGGAAGTGTGAGTTCCCCTTTGGTATTGGTATTGGTATGGGATTATTATTATCATGTGTACTGAGGTACAGTGACAAACTTTGTTTTACATACCATACAGGCAAATCATACCATACTTGAGTGCAATGTAGTGCAAAAGAGAAAATAAACTGCATGCAGAATATGTTATTACAGCGACAGAGAAAGTTTAGATTAACATAAAAGTGCAAGGTAAGCTGTAAGATAGACACAAAAAGCTGGAGTAACTCAGCGGTACAGGCCGCATCTCTGGAAGGAAGGAATGGGTGATGTTTTGGGTTGAGACCCTTCTTCAGACTGGTTAGGGATAAGGGAAATGAGAGATATAGACAGTGATGTGGGGAGATAAAGAACAATGAATGAAATATATGCAAAAAAGTAACGATGATAAAGGAATTAGGTCATTATAAGCTTTGAAGGGTAAAAATGAGAAGCTAGTGCCATGGGGTGGAGGAGGGATAGAGAGAGAGGGAATGCCGGGGCTACCTGAAGTGAGAGAAATTATTATTCATACCACTGGGCTGTAAGCTGCCCAAACTAATTATGAGATGCTGTTCCTCCAATTTGCGTTTAGCCACACTCTGACAATGGAGGAGACCGAGGACAGAAAGGTATATTATAAGAACTGGAATTCATCCTTAGCATGTGAGAGATCCATTCAAGCATCTGGTAACAGTGGGGAAGAAGCTGTTCTTGAATCTGGTGGTACTGTATGTGCTTTCTGAGGTGTGAGGTGTGATACATCCCAATAGGTTACCTTCTATGGTGCATCTCTAGAAATTGGTAAGAGTAGTTGGAGATATGCCGCGTACTCCACCCTGTTTCCTGAAATTGATGACTAGCTTTCCTGTTACTTATATTTAGAGAGATAGTATTGGCTTGATGCTGTTCTCCTAAGCAGTTTATCTCCTCTCTGGACCACTACTGCAGTGTCATCTGCAAATTTGTAAATGCACTTAGAGCAGAAATGACCATGTAATGAGTGTAAAGGGAGTTTAGTAAGTTGCTGAGGCCACATTCTTGTAGGGCACCAATGTAGGGAATTATCATGGAGAATGTTTTGATTCTTACAGATCGCAATCTACGGGTCAGGCAGGCGAGGAGAGTGCTGAGTCCTTGGTCCGGGAGTTTGGAAATAAGTTTGGATGTAGGTGGGTATGTTACTAGGTTTGCAGACAACACCAAAAGTGGATGGCCTGCAGACGGTGAGGAAGGCTGTCAAAGATCAGTTGCAGGTAAGGGCTGAACAATGACAGATGGAGTTTAATCCGAGCAAGTATGAGGTGTTGCACTTTGGGAAGTCGAATGTAAGGGGAAAGTATACAGTTAATAGCAAGACCCTCAACAGCATCCATAGCTCCCAAAATGTGGCAACGTAAGTAGATAGAGTGGTAAATGTGATGTATAGTATGCTTGCCTTCATTGGTCGGGGCATGGAGTATAAGAATCAGGAAGTCATGTTGTAACTTTATAAAACTTTGTTTAGGCTACATTTGGAGTTCTAGTCAAGTCAAGTCAAGTGAGTTTATTGTCATGTGTCTCTGATAGGACAATTAAATTCTTACTTTGCTTCAGCACAACAGAACATAGTAGGCATTGACTACAAGGCATTCTATAAATATATACACACATGAATCAATATACTGATAAAGTGCAAATAACAGTATTGGCTAATAAAGTTCAGTGTTATGTCTGAGCCAGGTTTAATAGCCTGATGGCTGTGGGGAAGTAGCTATTCCTGAACCTGGTCGTTGCAGTCTTCAGGCTACTGTACCTTCTACCTGAAGGTAGTAGGGAGATGAGTGTGTGGCCAGGATGGTGTGGGTCCTTGATGATACTGCCAGCCTTTTTGAGGCAGCGACTGTGATAGATCCCCTCGATGGAAGGAAGGTCAGAGCCGATGATGGACTGGACAGTGTTTACTACTTTTTGTAGTCTTTTCCTCTCCAGGGCGCTCAAGTTGCCGAACCAAGCCACGATGCAACCGGTCAGCATGCTCTCTACTGTGCACCCCAGTATATGAAGGATGTGGAAGCTTTGAAGAGGGTGGACAAACTTGGATTGTTTTAACTAGATTTTCGGAGATTGGGGGGAAACCTGATAGAAGTATATAAAATTGTGAGAACCATAGATAAAGTAGATAGAGTTGACAGTCAGAATCTTTTTCTAAGAATACAAATGTCAAAGACTCGAGGGCTTTAAAATCAGGGGGCAAAAGTTTAAAGGAGATGCGTGGGTCAAGTTTTTCACACAGAGAGTGGTGAGTCCTGGAATCCACTGCCTGGGGTGATGGTGAAACCTGATATTTAAGTAGCATTTAAGTGACTTTAGGGTAGATATATAGATCATGTGCAGGGAGAGAACAGTTATGTTCAGCATAGACATATGGGCCTCGGATTCTGTTCCTGTGCTGTACTATTCTACCTTCTATATTGGTCGTAATTATACTGTTGAAGGAGGACTAATAGTCAATAGGAGTCTAACATAGGTGTCGCTGTTATCCAGATATTGCAGTGATGAGTGTAGGGCCAGGGAAATGGCTTCTGCAGAGGTCCTTTTGCAGCGGTATGTGAATTGCAGTGGATCAGGCTTTTCTGGGAGATTGGAGTTGATGTGCGTCATGACCTTTCTCTTGAAGCACTTTATGATGGTGCATGTCAGAGCCAATTAACGGGGTTTCTCATTAAGGCCTGCTACATTTTTATTTGGAGAAACAAGGAACTGCAGATGCTGGTTTACAAAAAAAAACATGAAGTGTTGGAATAACTCAATGGTTCAGGGAGCCTCTCTGGAGAACATGGATAGGAAACGTTCGGGTCGGGTCTGAAGAAAGGTCCTAATCAGAAACCTCATCTATCCATGTTCTCCAGATTACTTCATGACCTGCTAAGTTACTCCAGCACTTTTCTTTTACCTTGTTTTCTTAGTTTGCTTCGGCACCAGTGGAAGAATGCACTGGTATAGGAAGAGGTTAAAAATATACGAATACTCCAGATAGTTGGTCCATGCAATTTCTGAGGAGGGACAGCGACTCCATCAAAGCCAATCGCTTTCCACGGATCCACACTCAGGAAGGGAATCTGACTTCTGCAACAATGTTCATAGATGCAGGTGCACCCAAGGGTCTTTGGGAGGGCGACATCATTTCACTGACCTCCTGGTCAAACTAGTATAGAATATATTGAAGATAGACACAAAATACTGGAGTAACTCAGCAGGACAGTTAGCATCTCTGGAGAGAAGGAATGGGTGATGTTTCGGTTCGGTCTCGACCCAAAACGTCACCCATTCCTTCTCTCCGGGGATGCAGTCTGTTACTCCAGCATTTTGTGTCTATCTTCGGTGTAAACCAGCATCTGCAGTTCCTTCCTATACATAGAATATATTGAGTTTGCCAGGAAAAGCTGGGCTTGTGTCTTCTATGTTCCTTAAACATTACTGGACATTTGACTTACTGACCCATTTGATGGACCAATACTTCTAATTTACTTGAGTGGATGTGTTCCTTTTCCTTTTGAAATGTTATATTTTTAAGCTTTACATTTATTATTTGTATTTAACTTATTTGTTATAATTTTTAAGCTTTTACAATCAGCTCTTGACCAAATTTTGAATTAAAAGCCAAAGATTAAATCTTTAGTTGCCGACTTTTTCATTTTCTTAATAAGGGACTCCTTGGCAATTGTGATGATTAAGAACTTAAGAGCTAGAATGTGGCCCTGGAGCATTATCTGATTTTAAATAATCAGGCTACAGATAGAAGTCATTTTTGTTTCAAGCAGTTAAAATTAGTTTTAGCATCATGGAGTCATAGAGTCATACAGTCCTAGCTTGCCCAATCTCTTCCAACAGCTACCCTTGAGTTCTGGCAACATCCTCACAAATCTTCTTTGCACTCTTTCCAGCTTAATGGCATCTTGTGACCACAACTGAACACAATGCACCAAGTGCAGACTCATCAACATCTTGCATATTTGAGATATAACATACCAACTTCAATCATTCCCTGATTGATGCAGAAAATTGTGCTAAAGAGCATTCTTCATTACTTTCAGTGAGCTATATTCTTGTATTCCTTCATCTCTCTGCATTACAACACTCCCAGGACCCTGCCATTCACTATGAACCCTCTGTCCTGCTTTGATTTCCTAAAAATGGAACACCTCTGAATTAAAATCAATTTGCCATTTGTCAGCCCAGTTGCCTAGCTGATCAAGATCCTGCTGTAATCAATAATAACCATCTTCACTGTCTAAGATACCACCTATTTTAGTGTCATCTACAAACTGACCGATCATCCCCTGTACAGCAGTGGGCCCAGCACTGACCCTGTAGACACACCACTATTCACAGATCTCCAGTACAAAAAAACAATCTTACATCATCACCTTCTGCTTCCCACCATTAACCTAATTTTGTATCCAGTTTGCTAGTTCTCCATCAATCCCATGTGATCTAACCTCCCCATAGCAGTCTACCATACAGATCCTTATCAATGACTATTTTGACGTCCATATAGATTATGTCTATTGTCCGACCCTCATCACAATTTTCACTAAATTCTTCAAAAAATACAATCAAATTTGTGAGACACAATCTCCCACACATTAAATAAATGTTTACTATCCCTAATTAGCCCCTTTCTTTCCAGCCTCATGTGTATCTTATCACTCAAAATCCTCTCTGGTAGCTTCCCACAGATGTTAGGCTTAATGGTCTATAGTTCCCAGGTTTGTCTTTTCAGCCCTTCTTAAATAAAGGCCACCCTCAAGTATTAGCCACCCTCCAGTCTTCCAGCACCTCACCCATGTCTAGTGATGATTCATATATCTCAGCCAGAGCTCTTGTGATTTTTTTCTCCGGCTTTCCACAGCAGGATCTTGATCTTGGATAGATCTGATAAGGTATGGGAGATTTATCTATCTTCATATGTCTTGGGACATCCAGCCCCTCCTCCACTGTAATATAAACTGTCTTCAAGACATCACGACTAACTGCAGCAAATTACTGGTTTTCATGTCTTTCTCCCAGGTAAAAGCAGTGAAGAAATATTAATTAAAACGATTTATTGATAATAAATTTTCTTCAGTTATATACAGCATTGTCTTCCAATTACCTAAAATAGCCTCAGAATGCCCAAGGAGGGATGTGCAACATAATGTAGGTTACTGGATTTAACTGCAAGTACATGCTCTCTCTCACTATGGACAGTTTTGTTTATTTCGATGTGGATCTGAATATGGACCGCGTCCCACAATGGTCATAAGCAAATCTTGTTAATATTGTGAATTCTGCAAGAATATCTAATTTTATGGATGTGAGTACAATAAATTGGCAATATTTGGAGATATTTGATCTGATTTTGCTGATTTGACTAATTATTCATTTATGAGAAAAATGGATGAGCTTGGAAGTTGCAATGAATAAATACAGTACTTTCCAATTCTGGCAAATGATTCCCTTCAGCTCCTAAGCAGAGCTAAAATTGGTTCAGCTTGTTTCAAAGCAAATGGCATTAATTTAAAAAAAAATACACAAAGCTTAGACAAAGTTCCACTTTTGATAATCTGAGAATTCATCTGTATATATCAATTAATCATTTTAATTTAAAACTTTGGTTTCAAGAGCCTTGAAAAATCAAGGAGACACAAGAGACTCAGATGGTGGAATCTTGAAAAAATACCAAACTGTTGGAGGAACGCAGTGGGTCAGGCAGCATCTATGGAGGGAATGGACAGATGATATTTCGGGTCCTGCAATATTGACTTTCTATTTCCCTCCCTGTATGCTGCCTGTCCCACTGAGATCCTGCACAATAATACAATATAGTTTGATACCTGAGGTATATTTCTATGATTTCAATTAATCAAGAATATCCCAGTAACTTAGATTTTGTGCAAATACCTCGTTATTGTTTTAAATATATTATTGGGCACTAAATCTTTTCCAGGCCTCGTGAATAAGATGAACATAATATTTAATCAAATAATTGAAGTCACAAACAGAGAACTTACATTTTCTAAAGTCACTTTGACTTGAATTCCAATACGTGGATATATTCCACCAACAGATACAAGGCTGATATTAAACTTAAGTTAGAGTTAAGAATGGTTAACGATGACTTTCCCTGAGAAAAGTTCAAGCCCATTGGCTTTGGTAACTTGACCTCTGCCTGAGACACTGCAACATGGAGAAACAATCACAGATCTTGAGATAGAAAGAATAAGCATAACAACCCCTTTGCCCCACAATGCCATTGTTTATCTACCTACACATAACCTATATCTTTCCTTTCCCTGCATATTCATATGCCTATCTAAAAATCTTTTAAATGTCACCAACGTATCTTCTTCAACCACTACCTCTGACAAAGCATCCCAGGCACTCACCAACTTTCTGTCCTGGGCCTCCTCCATGGCCAGTGAGTCCCATCGCAAATTGGGGGAGCAGCACCTGTTATTTCACTTGGGTAGTTTACACCCCAGCGGTATGAATATTGACTTCTCCAATTGCTTTCTCCCTCCTTCCCCTCCCCTTCCCAGCTCTCCCACAGCCCACTGTCTCCACCTCTTCCTTTCTTTTTCCCGCCCCCCCCCACCCACATCAGTCTGAAGAAGGGTCTCAACCCGAAACGTCGCAATTTCCTTCGCTCCATAGATGCTGCCTCACCCGCTGAGTTTCTCCAGCATTTTTGTCTGCCTTCAAATTTTCCAGCATCTGCATTTCTTTCCTAAACCTTCTGTGTAAAAAACTTGCCCCGCACATCTTCTTTAAACTTTGCCCCTCTCACTTTAAAGCTATGCCCTCTAGTCTGGTCTGCATGATGCTTTGTACTTTTGAAGATCAGCTGAAAGCTGAAGATTGACTTTGAATGAATCTTATGTGGTTTAAGTTTATTATTGTCATGTGTATGAGGTATAGTGAAAGGTTTTGTTCTGCATGCTCTCCAAACAGAGGAGGAGATTCGCTGTGATGAATGTTTGTGTAAATTGTGTTGTGTCTTGGTTCTTCTACTTGTTTCTATGACTGCAGAAACCAAATTTCGTTTGAACCTCAATGAGGTTCAAATGACAACAAATAAATTGTATCATTGTATCATTGTATCATACCATAAATAAATACAATCAAGTCAAACTCAACTGCAATAGATGGAGAAAAAGGACACAGATTACAGTATATAGTTCTCAACATAGTAGTGCATCTTAGTGCGTCGGTTCCACAGGCAAAGTCCAATGTCCACAACGGGGTAGAGGTGGATTGGACAGTACTCTAGCTTATGTAAGGGACCGTTCAGAAACTTGATAACAGAGGGGAAGAAGCTGTTCCTGAATCTGACGGCGCACAACTTCAAGCTTCTGTACCTTCTGCTAGATGGGAGCATGGAGAAGAAAGAATGACCAGGGTGGGACAAGTCTTTGATAAAGTTGTCTGATTTTCTGAGGTAGCATGAAATGTAGATGGAGTTAATGGTGGGAGTCTGGTCTGTGTAATGGACTGGGCTACATCTGCAATTCTCTGCAATTTCTTGCAGTCTTGGGCAGAGCTGTTCCCAAACCAAGCTGTGATTCAACCCAAGACTATGTTTTTTATGGTGCGTTTGTAGAAGTTTGTAAACTGCGGTGAATGTGCAAACGTATTCAGTTGGAAGTAAAGCAACATGCATGTGGAAATGTATGGTTAACCTACACAGAAGCAAGTGCGGCACAGTGGCACAGCGGTAGAGTTGCTGCCTTACAGCACTCGCAGCACCGGGGTCAATCCGACTATGGGTGCTGTCTGTACGGAGTTTGTATGTTCTCCCCATGACCGCATGGATTTTCTCCGAGATCTTCGGTTTCCTCCCACATTCAAAAGATGTACAGGTCTGTAGGTTAATTGGCTTGATATAAGTGTAAATTGTCCCTAGTGTAGTGTTAATGTGTGGGGATCGCTGGTTGGTGTGGACTCGGTGAGCTGAAGGGCCTGTTTCCGCGCTGTTTCTCTGAACTAAAAAGAAAGGGTCTCAGGAATGCACAGAATTAAAAAAAATATGACCTGCACATTTTAATGTTATGTAGGCAAGAGAGACAATTGTTTCAATTATCAAGGCACTTACGCACCCACACTGAAACTAAAAAGATATTGGTATCTTTGAGGCAAGTCAACAATCAGAGTAACAATTAGATTTTTTTTTTCAAAAAGAGCAGAGCAAATGAGGAACAGAGAAAAAGGAACAAAAGATGAATGCATTTTGTTCATGACACCAACTTGGACAGCAGCACAGCATCAGTGCCGATTTAGAGACTTGTTTAAAAGAGAGCTCTTCATTGCTAAACCTTCTGTAAAACAGAGGACCTGTCAAAACTCTAGAAATTAAAAAAGAGAAAGGAAATGTAAAGAGAAACAAAAATAGCACTTTTTCACAAGCTTTCAGATGCTCCAAAACACTTAACAGCCTGTGAAGTAATTTTGAAATGAACTCTGTGCTAAAACATGAAAAGAACTGGAGCCAACAAGCGCACAAAAAATAAGAATGCAAGAATGGATAATCAGTCGGGTGATTTTCGGTGAGATTGAATGAAGATAAATATTGATCAGAAGCCCACTGTTCTTATTTGAAAGTGTGCCATACAACTGCTTACATTCACCTGAGAAAATAGATGGGACCTCAGTTTAACATTTCACGCAAAATCACCCAAGATACCAGCACTCTCTCAGTATAGTAGAGAATATTCACCTTAGAGTTTTGTGGTCAGGTCAGTAGAGTGGATCCCACAATGTTCTGTGGTGAGAGGCTTTGTTGATTTTTTAGGGGATTGCAGGTATTACTAGCAATGCCAGCATTATGTTGCCTTTGCAAGATGATGGTGAGGCACAGACTTGAACCACTGCAGATCTTGTGTGAAGTCATATCCAACAATCCAACAATCCAAATGAACACAAATGAGGAATATTGCTGAGGTGAATACAACAGTTGTTTTCTATTTCAGCAAAAGCTTAGACCCTGAGTCCATGTCTGCATGCTTTTCCTGGTTCTGATGGAAGGGTAAGACATTTTAACGTCTTGTCACCATTGTAATCATCATTGGTGATCATATGAGATTGTAACTTTCACGTGGTCCACCCTGTCTCGACTAATGCAATTAATCTGTCGTGTACAAACGGAAGATCAAATGGAACAAGTTGTCTTACAACATTAGGCTGTGCATGCCTTACACAAGAAGAAAATCATATGAAGTTGAGTGTGGTTGTCCTCTTGGTGGGTTCTTTCTGTGACCAGCCGTTCCAGCCGCTGCGAGGACTCTCCCGACGGCCAGGAACATTGGGCCTCCGTAGAGGCAACTGTGGTGGCCTCGATGGGCCTGACTCTGGGGAGAACTGGGTTGGGGACTGGACATTGTGCCTTCCCCCACAGTGGTGGTCATTGTGGGGAGATGATTTTGTGTGCTGTGCCTGTTAGTCCGTGTACAAGATGGCGGTCGGAGGGGAGAGTGGACGCTGGCGCGAATTGGTCGCCGCTGCTCTCTCCTCAAATTGTGTTTCTTATTTTCTTTTGGTGCTCTTGAAATTGAATTCTGTCCTTGATTTGTGTACTGTGGTGTTTTTATATTTAATTTTTTCCGATTATGTGTTTTGTATTTTTTTGTGATTCTATGCATTGTAAGGTGTCCTTGGGTTTTAGAAAGGCGCCAGTAAATAAAATGATTATTATTATTATTATTATTATATGTCTCTCCAGGTGGATGCCTGTGCATGACATCTTTTAATTTGGGGAGTCTCGTGCACGGACAACCACCACACAGACCTTAACAGAGACTGACCCGGGTCCAACAATGTGGACTCCACGATAGTTGGGAATCTCTCCTTGCTGCAGCCTTCTTCCACCTTCTCCGCTGTTGTGGTGCTCCCCCTGCTGGCTAGCCACCATCCTCCGCCTGTTTCACCATTGAGATCAACTTCTTGGGAGTCTCGTGACAACTTCTTTGTCACGAGCCTCCCCCTTGACTTGCCCGCCATGAGTGGCCCTGCCAGCAGCCTAATTCCAGATAGCTTAGCTCTCTGGATGTTAGGCACACGCAGGCTTCTGCACCACAACAAGGTGGTAACCCTCTCCAAAGTTCTCATCACCACTACCCTATTGATGTCTAGGGCTGGGATGCTGGTGCCGTGGCTCGACATTTGATGGTGGTGGGGAGAATCAACAGCCTGGAGAGGTCACGTCTACCTGAATGTGTAGCAATGCAGGTAGCTTTGTTTTCCAGTATTTAAAGTTGCCATGAAGAGCTGACATTGTTGGAGCCTTTCTTTATTTAATGCTTATGTAATTTTTGGCAGCTGTAGCAAAGAACTAAGGAGCCTGGCACAAGATAAATGAGTAGCAACTTCAGCTGTGAGCATTTCCTTCATTTTCTCCTTAATCAATAAGGTTATGATTCATCAGAATGTACAATCAATCTGTTTTGTTACGTTATTCTCCTTCAGTCTGGGAATTTCTCAACATTCTCTAACTCCCTCGGGTCTTTGTAAATACCACATATTTTAACTTTACTGACCTTAGTATCTCTTTCTGATCGATTGGGACATTCAAAAGCTCACAGCCATTATTGTAGCTCATCATCCTTTCTGTACAACTTTGGTGAGACTTCTTTGTAAACATTGTTGCTTCTTCATGACTCACTCCTGGCACCTTGTTATCCTGCACAGCTCCACGTTAACCACAATAGCACTTATTTAGGGTGTCTGATATACCCTAGTCTATTTTAGTTTAGTTTTGAGATACAGTGCGGAAACAGACCCTTCGGCCCACCGAGTCTGCACCGACCAGCGATCCCCGCACAACAACAATATCCTACACACACTAGGGACAAATTTACATTCATACCAAGCCAATTAACTTACAAACCTGTAAGTCTTTAGAGTAAAGACCTCGGAAAAAATCCACGAAGATCATGGGGAGAACGTACAAACTTCGAACCTGGGTCTCTGGCGCTGTAAGGCAGTAGCTCTACCGCTATGCCACTGTCCCTATTGAATTCCTTTTGAAACTAAAGATAGACACAAAATGCTGCAGTAACTCAGCGGGACAGGTAGCATCTCTGGAGAGAGGAAATGGGTGATGTTTCGGGCCGAGACCCTTCTTCAGACCCGAAACGTCACCCATTCCTTCTCTCCAGAGATGCTGCCTGCATTTGATACTCCAGCATTTTGTGTCTATATTCCGTTTAAACCAGCATCTGCAGTTCCTTCATACTCCTTTTGAAACTGCATGGCCAGCAAGATGCTGCCAACTAAATATTTCTCCAGCATTGCAATGGATCACATTTTGTTGAGGATCCAAATGTTCACATATCTTAATATTTCTGTTTAACTGTACTTGATATGGATACATTCCTGTGACCCACATTCAGTCTGCCAAAATAATCGTTAGTTTCCAGTCACTTACCTCTTTAATTCACTCATCCACTTCCCACTTCCACTCTGACCTCTCTTCTTTCGACCTTTGTCTTACCCTAATCAACTCATTAAGAATACTATATATTTTGACATGGGGTCTTACAGATTCCATGTTCATTAATAATCTATAATTTGACATCATAACTATGCTTATTTTCCTCCAACAGCTAGTCTTGGTAATGATTCTGCTGTTGCAATTTACACTTCCAGCGGACAAATCTTTCATTTAATTATTTGTCTTATTACCACCTACTTTTGTCCTGCAGCTTCATTCCATTTATTTAATCTTTTCTGCCCATCATCCTACCGAGTACTTTCACTGTTGTTCTTTCCTCCATCCCTGGCTGGGAAGTTAATTAAAAAACAATTATAATTCAAATATGTCCAGTTCTGATAAGCTGCCACAATTCTCAAACATTAACTCCATTTCTCTCACCAGAGATTCTTCCTGACCTGCTGAAAAGTTACAACATCTCTTGCATTAATTTAGATTTCCAGCCTTTGCGGTATTTTATTTGTATTGTGATTTTCTAGGTTAAGCTTCCTTTCCTATGAACAGGTTAGTTGCTCTATTCAATGCAATAGCCATGGATAGAGAAAGAGGATTAGCATTTCAAAATCAAAGTGCTGGAGTAACTCAGCAGGTCAGTCAGCATCTCTGAAGGATATGGATAGGTGATGTTTTGGGTTAGGACCTTTCTTCAGTCTGCAGAAGGGTCCCAACCCTAAATGTCACCTATCCATGCCCTCCATGGATGCTGCCTGACCCGCTGATTTAATCCAACAGTTTGTGTTCTATGCAAGGTTCCAGCATCTGCAGTTCATCGTGTCTCTCATGTTTCAAGTTGACGACCTTTCATAAGAACATATATTATGAGAACTGGTCTGATAGGGTTATTAGGTCTGTCTATTTGTACCCCATATCTGGTAAGAGCTGGCAAGGACCCTTGAGAGAGGAAGTAAGCATCAAAGGCATTACAACTGAAGCCAAATAAGGTTCAACTGAATAAGAACACACCAATTAAACAAACTCCTAATTATTTCCAGAGTTTTTTAAAACTACATCCATGCACTCAAATGGCTCTGGAAGAACATTCTCTGCATTATTAGTCCATCTCTTTGAATGACTAATCAGCAACATTGGCACTCAAGCTCATATTCAGTTGAACCTTATTTGGCTTCAGTTGTAATGCCTTTGATGCTTACTTCCTCTCTCAAGGGTCCTTGCCAGCTCTACCAGATATGGGGTACAAATAGACAGACCTAATAACCCCATCAGACCAGTTCCCATAATATATGTTCTTATGAAAGGTCGTCAACTTGAAACATGAGAGACACAATGAACTGCAGATGCTGGAACCTTGCATAGAACACAAATTCAGAAGACTGAGGGGGGATCTTATAGAAACTTACAAAATTCTTAAGGGGTTGGACAGGCTAGATGCAGGAAGATTATTCCCGATCTTGGGGAAGTCCCAGAACTAGGGGTCACAGTTTATGGATAAGAGGGAAGACTTTTAGGACCGAGATGGGGAAATCATTTTTTACACAGAGAGTGGTGAATCTGTGGAATTCTCTGCCACAGAAGGTAGTTGAGGCCAGTTCATTGGCTATATTTAAGAGGGAGTTAGATGTGGCCCTTGTGGCTAAAGGGATCAGGGGGTATGGAGAGAAGGCAGGGATGGGATACTGAGTTGGATGATCAGCCATGATCATATCAAATGGCGGTGCAGGCTCGAAGGGCCGAATGGCTTACTCCTGCACCTATTTTCTATGTTTCTATGTTTCTATACCTGTGTGCTTCAGAACGCTGTTACTTACTTCAGTCTGAAGAAGGGTTTCGACCTGAAACGTCACCCATTCCTTCTCTACATTCCTTCTGTACTTAGACTGACCTGCTCTTTGTTCCAGCCTCCGTTGCTGCTCTACAGCCCCAGCTGCTGGCATTCTGTAAGCAGGCAAGTAACTAATGGCCTTGCAGTCATTTATTTCAATGTAGAAAGTTACAGTATTTCCCAGTGTTTCCCTCAAATTTTCTTTAAATTGAATCAATTTAATGACCTTGGGTGTTGGCCATGCTTGACAATTTGCCTGCTCAATACAACTGTCTGAAGAAGGGTCTCGAGCCAAAACGTCACCCATTCCTTTTCTCCAGTGATGCTGCCTGTCCCGCTGAGTTACTCCAGCATTTTGTGCTTGCTCCAGCTTTGTTTTAAACCAGCATCTGCTGTTCTTTCTTACATGTTTAACAATACTGTTGACTGGTTAGATATAAATAAACTATTAACTATTTAGCATGTGAGCAAGCTTAAAATAAATAATGCATATGTGGAAGGAAGCCTTTCCGTTTGCTGTACCTTTATCTCAAAGGATGTAGGAATCCAATTATTCTGGAGCATTTGTGTAGCTGAGCAGTGTTTTGCCATATGTCCAAAGTGGAAATGTTCTCCAAGAGCTTTTCACTTTCCATCAGTCTGATCAGCAACCTAAAATGTCAGCTCTGTTTCTCTCTCCTCAACCACTACCCGACTAACATTATTTTCTAGTTTTAATTCTACAATTCTTTGCTTTGCAAGTTAGTCCTGGAGTCACACAGCATGGAAACAGGCCCTTTGACCCAACTCGTCCATGCTGACCAAGATGCCCCATCTAAGCTGGTCCCATTTGCCTACACCTGGTCCATTTCCCTCTTAACCTTTCCTACCCATGTACCTGTTCTCTGATAACTTGTGAAAACTGCTATATTTCAGGTGCAAAGCAAACTATGTCATGGCAGAATGCATAACAGCTCAGCCAGTTCCCATCCTCAAACAAATTCCAACTTGGGTATACTTTTCCACTGGAATTATTGTCTTGTAGGAACCCTGGATGGATATGCAATTGTTCCCCAGCCTCAATACCCACGAGCCACCACATGTCCCTGAAACCAATCAAATATTCTCCCTCTGGCAGATGTCACTTACCTCAGTGGTGAACAGAAATTAATTCAAAATCTTTTGTCCATTTCCACTAAAAGTTGAAACCCAGAAGACTGCCCAATTATCTGCTGTTCAACAAAAAAGCAGACATATCTAAACTAGGAAACTATCATTCCATCCGCCTCCTTTCAATCATCAGCAGAGTTATGAAACGTCCCGTAAATGTTGTAAAGACCAACAATGTTATTAACTGGACAGCCACCATTAATCTGCTCACTGTTACTAATTTTGCTTTTTGCTAGGTCTACTGTACTCCAGACATCAGCAATGCCTTGGTTCAAATGTGCCCCAAAGCTGAATTGTAAAACCTACCCTCATTATCATGGCAGCCTTTGGGTGTCTGTGGCATCAAGGAAACTTGGTAGGAAAGGTCAATGGGAATCTATGGGGAAACATTAACCCAGCAAAATGGAAGCTGTCTTGGCTGAACTATCTTCAGCTGCTTCATTAATAACTTTGAGTCACCATTAAGTCAAAAGTGTAAGTTTAGCTGATGATTATGTAATGTTCAGTTCCCGATGCACAGCTCCTCATGTAATGAAGCAATCTGTTTCTACAGCCCACAAAAACCAGTTAGAGTGTCACAGAGACATTCATCATGGAAACAGACCCCTCTGTTCACGTAATCCATGCCAACCAAAGTGCCCCATCTAAGTTGGTCCCATTTATTTGCATTTGTCCCATATCCCTTTCCTATCCAAGTTGATTTTTAATGCATCTTAATGAATGAATGAATGAATACGTTTATTGGCCAAGTATTCACATACAAAGAATTTGCTTTGGTGCTCCGCCCACAAGTGACAACATGACATACAGTACAGTTACGAATGACACATAAAACATGAAACATAAATAATAAAACACCATTGATCAAACATGTGAACCAAACAAAATACCAGAGCAAAAGGAGGCTACAGATTCTTGGCTATTGAGTAGAGCTACTACTCATGGAAAAAGCTGTTTTTATGTCTGGCTGTGGCAGCTTTGACAGTCTGAGTCGCCTTCCAGAGAGAAGTGATTCAAAGAGTTTGTGGCCAGGGTGAGAGGGGTCAGAGTTGATCTTACCCGCTCGCTTCCTGGCCCTTGCAGTGTACAGTTTGTCAATGGAGGGAAGGTTGCAGCCAATAACCTTCTCAGCTGATTGGACTTTTCGCTGCAGCTTCCGGGTGTCGTGCTTGGTGGCAGAGCCAACCAGACCATGATGGAGAAGGTGAGGACAGACTCTATGATGGCCATATAGAATTGGACCATCATTGCCTGTGGCAGATTGTGTTTCCTCTGCTGCCGCAGGTAGTACATCCTCTGTTGTGCCTTTTTGACTGCGGAGTCGATGGTAGCCCCCCACTTAAGGTCCTTGGAGATGATGGTTCTCAGGAACTTAAAACACTCCACAGATGTGACTGTGGTGTTGTTGATGCTGAGTGGGGTGAGGGGAGGGGGAGCTCTCCTAAAGTCTACAATCAATTCCACTGTCTTAAGAGCATTGAGCTCCAGGTTGTTGCGAAGGCACCAGGACGCCAGCTGTGACACTTCCTGTCTGTGGGCAGATTCCTCCCCATCAGTCCAATCAGGGTTGTGTCGTCCGCAAACTTGAGACGCTTGACAGAGGAGTCTGTGGAGGTGCAGTCATTGGTGTAGAGAGAGTAGAGGACAGAGGAGAGTACGCAGCCTTGCGGTGCTCCTATGCTGAGGGTTTGCGGGTCTGAGATGTGCTTTCCCAGCCTCACATGCTGCTTCCTGTCTGTCAGGAAGCTGGTGATCCACCGACAGAGGGGTTCAGGCACAGTCAACACAGAAAGTTTGGAGTGTAGTAACTCTGGCACAATGGTGTTGAATGCAGAGCTAAAATCAACAAACAAAATCCTCACATAGGTCCCCCGGCGGTCTAGGTGCTGGAGGATGAAGTGCAGGCCCAGGTTGACTGCATCATCCACAGATCTATAGGCCCGATATGTAAACTGCAGAGGGTCCAGCACGTGGTTCGTGATATTTTTCAGCTTGGCCAGGACAAGCCTTTCAAGGGTCTTAATGACTACAGAGGTCAGTGCGACAGGCCTGTAGTCATTAAGACCAGTAATTCCACATACCCCAGTACTCCGTGTAAAAATATTATGCCTCAGATTCCTATTAGATCTTTCCCCTCTCAATCCCCCTCCCCAGCCTCTCCCTATAGTCCAGCCTACATCCTCGTAATCTTCTCTGCACTTTTTCCAGCGTAATGGCATCTTTGATAAATGACTGTATATGAAACTCTGAGCGCAGCCTCATCAAAGTCTTGTGCAACAGTAACGTAACATCCCAGTTTGCATCTCCTCTAAACTCATCAACTGCATTCAATATTTATGATGTGGCCTCCTTTACATCTGCAAGACCAAGCATAGACTAGGCAGCTATTTTGGGGACGAGGCCGGCTGGATCTCCCAGTGCTATCCATTTAAATTCCCTTCACAATTCCATAGTGTTCTTTCTGTTCAAGGCCTCCACCCTTACCAGAGTGAGGCCACAGCTAACTAGAAGAACGGCATCTCATGTTCTGCTTGAACGGCATCTCATGTAGCTTACAACCCAGTGATATGAACACTGAATTTTCCAATTTTTAGATAACTAATGAACAATCACACGCCCCCCACCTTTCTACCCCCTTTCTTCCCTGTGCCCCACCAGGATGCACACCCATTTCTCCCCCTCCCCCTTTCCCCTTCTATATCCCTTCATCTGGCTTCACATTTCATGTTTTTTCTCTCTTTGCCTATCAACCTTCTGCCCTTTCATCTCTGACCTTTGTCCAACTGTGTGAATCAAACCCCCCTCATTTGTATGCAACTATCACTACCAGACTTTGTTCCACCACCACCTCTGTGAAATGTGAAATGTTGCCTCTTCATGTTCTCCAGAGATGCTGCCAGACCCGCTGACTTACTCCAGCACTAGGTGCCTTTGTTTTGTAAACCATCTTCTGCAGTTCCTTGTTTAGTTCAGTTTAGTTTACAGATACAGCATGGAAACAGGCCCTTCAGCCCACTAAATCCGCACCGATCAGCAATCCCCATAGATTAGCACTATCCTACACAATAGGGACAATTTACATTTTTTACCAAAGCCAATTAACCTACAAACTTGTATGAACTTGGAGTGTGGGAGGAGACCGGAGCACCCGGAAAAAACCCACATGGTCCAAGGGAGAACGTACAAACTCTGTACAGACAGCACCCGTAGGCAGGATTGGACCTGGGTCTCTGGGAACTGCAACACCATGGTGCAGCCCTAAGTGTGTTCCATCTTTTATACTCAATTTCCTATTGATGAGGGCCAACATGCCAAAAGCCTTCTTTACCTCCCTACCTGTGACACCACTTCAGGGAACTATGTATTTGCAGTCCTATATCCCTCTGCTCTACATTATATTCCCCAGGGCCATATCATTCACTGTGAATGTCCTGCCCACATTGGACTTTCCAAGTTGCAACACCAACACTCAAGTTCATCATTTTACTGTCATGACAAAGAACACCATTGTAATTCAATGCCCATCTCCAAAGTTATGAAGTTTATCCATTTCCTTTGAGATGCAAGTGCTTAATCATTTTTAAAATAACTACCATTAACTTCAGGGGCATCATCAATCCCAGAAACGTACGAGGATGAGCCACATAAATGTTGTGATCAATAAGCAAGCAAGAAGCTGGGTTAGCAGGACAAACACGGAACTATAGATGCTGGAATCTTGAGCAAAACATAAAATGTGGAGTGTTTTTGTGTTTCTTTCGGTCTGACGAAAGGTCATGGCATGTAAGAGTCTGAAGATGGGTCCTGACTGTGATGCTGCATGACAAACTGCATGGGGTGGAAGATTATAACCTTCACGCGGTCCGGCCCTGTTTCGACGAATGCATTCAACCTGGTGTGCACAATCAAATAAGATCAAATAGAACAAGTTGTCCTGCAACTTTAGGCTGTGCACGCCATACACAAGAAGAAGAAGACAAACTGCATCATTCCAGCAGTTTGTGTTTATTCAGAGGTTAGGTATTCTGTGCTGAATGAATCTCCTCAATTCCTGAAATCTTTTCCAATGTGTGTGTGTGTATCTCTATACTTATAAAACTCTGATCTTGGATGAGGATGTGGGTGTGGGTGGGTGTGTGCGTGTGTGCGTGCGTGCGTGCGCGTGTGTGTGTGTGTGTGTCTCTATACTTATAAAACTCTGATCTTGGATGTGGATGTGTGTGTGTGTGTGTGTGTGTGTTTATTTGTTTGTGTGTTTGTCACATCTTCACGAAAAACGACGCGGTAATGATAAAATGTTTACATATTCCGGTAGAGATTTTCCCATAGTCCAAAATCGCCTTATCTAAAAATGTCAAGCTTTATTTCTCGAGTTATTACTGAAAATGTTCAAAAATCTGAAAAAACATTGAATTTAAAAACCACTGTCTTTCGCTGATGACGTCACAATGGGTCCGCTCGGAGCCCTTCTTCCACGTGCTGTGAGTGACATCACCCCCCCCCCAACCCTGACCCCCGCCCGGTTATCCAAAAGACTCCGTTGGCTCGCTCGGCTGGCTGGCTGGCTGAGCTCTTCGGCTGGCTCGCTCGGCTGCTCGGTCCTCGGCTCGGCCCGGGCTTCTCCCCCTCTCTCTCCCCCCTCTCTCTCCCCCCTCTCTCTCGCCCCCTCTCTCTCCCCTTCTCTCTCTCCCACCTCTCTCTCCCCCTCTCTCTCTCCCCCCTCCCCCCCCCACTCTCTCCCCCTCTCTCCCCCCACTCCATCCTCTCTGGATAGGGAGGGAATGGGGTAAAAGGAGCAAATGAATAATATTAATATAATATCAAGGGGGGTGGTTAGTGTGTGTTTGGGGGATGGTTAGTGTGTGTGTGTGTGGTGGTGTTTAGTGTGTGTGAGATGCCGCAGGCTGCCCCCCCACCTTGCAACGGCGCATTGAAGGGACAGGACCCAACGGGTCCCACTTGGTATATATATGAATATACTGTATACAGGGCGGCACAGTGGCGCAACGGTAGAGTTGCTGTCTTACAGTGCTAGAGACTCGGGTTCAATCCTGACTATGGGTGCTTGTCAGTATGGAGTTTGTACATTCTCCCCGTGACCTGCGTAGGTTTTCTCGAGGTGCTTCACAAGGAAAGGGCTCGGCAGAGTAGCACAGCTAGTAGAACTGCAGCTTCACAGCGGCAGAGACTGAGGTTCGATCCTGACCTTGGGATACTGTTTGTGTGGAGTTGACATGTTCTCCCTGTGACTGCGTGGGTTTCCTCCAGATGCTTCGGTTTGATCCCACATGGGATTAAAGGCGGTAGGTTTGCAGGTTAATGGGCCTCTGTAAACAGGATGGAAATCGCTATCAAAACATGGGGGGACACGATTTCTTGGTGACACACACACGCGCACGCACGCACGCACGCACGCACGCACGCACGCACGCACGCACGCACACACACACACACACACACACACACACACACACACACACACACACACACACACACACACACACACACACACACACACAGACACAGACACAGACACACAGACACACAGACACACAGACACACAGACACACAGACACACAGACACACAGACACACAGACACACACACAGACACACACACAGACACACACACACACACACACACACAGACACACAGACACACACACACACACACACAGAGCTTTGGCCGTGGGCCCTGGTGACCTGGTTGGTGACCGACTCCAAACTCCAGCAACAGCAGCTTCATCCGCCTCGAATCGTGGGGCTTCAATCAGCCCGTTCATGAGGTTTCGTCGCCCGGCGTGGCTTAAAACCGGCCGCGGGATCTTCCATCGCCCGGCGGGGACTTCAACATCAGGAGCCTCAATCGCCTCGATGCAGCAGTTTGACCGCGGGGCAATGGAAGATCCCGCGGCCAATTTTAAGCCGGGCCGGGTGATGAAAGGCCCTGCGAATGGGCCGATTCAAGCTCCGCTCTATGATCTTTGCTCCACCACGACGTCTCCCTCCTCCAATCACCGAGCTCTATCCTCAGTTCTCAGTCCCACCCCCTACTTCCGCCTCTGACTGATACCTCCCTCCTCCAATTATCACGCTGAATCATCATGTTTCCGCCCCCCCCCCACTGCCTGCTGACCGACTTCTCTCTCGTCCATCGGCGCCCTAAACCATCAGTCTCACTCCCATTGTCTCGCAGAAAGCGGAGATTTTTAATAGATTTTTTTTCACCGAATTTCAAAATCCAGATTACAAAACATGGGGGGGGGGGGAATTGTCCCCCACCACTCAAAACACGATGGGGACGTGTCCCCCTGTCCCTCTGAGATTTCCGCCCATGTCTATAAATTGCTCCTAATGTGTAGCGAGTGGATGCGAAGGTGGGATAATATAGACCTAGGGTGGATAGGTGACCAGTGGACTCGGTGGGCTGAAAGGCCTGTTTTCATGCTGTGTCACTGAACTCTCTCTCTGAACTGAATGGTGCTGCAGCCATTTTTTGTGTGATATGTTAACGGCTTGGACGTAAATGTAGGAGGAATGATTACAAAGTTTGCAGGTGGCACGAAAGCTAGGAGCTAGTGAGGAGATTGTCTAAGGTTGCAGCAGAATCTAGATCATTTGGAAAGTTGGGCGGTGTGTTGGCAGATGGGGAGTTAATCCAGGCAAGTGCAAGATTGTGCAGATTAGAATGTCAAATAAGGATAAGAATAAATGGAAAGCCAATAAGGAATTTGATGATCAGAGGAAACTTGAGGTTCAAGACCAAAGTTCCCAAAAGTGGAAAAACATGCAGATAGGGTATTTAGGAAGGCATGTGGCATAATTATTTTCTTAAAGTGGGGCATAGAAAATAAAAGTTGGAAAGTTAGTTGTATCTTTACAAAAGACTAGTTAGATGGCACATGCAGTCGTGTGTGCAGTTCTGGTCACCACACAACAGGAAGTATGTGGATGCACTGGAAGGAGTGCAGAAGAAGTTTGCCAGGGTGTTACTTGGATTGGAGGACTTTAGCTATGGGGTGAGGATTGGATAGGCTGGGTTTGTTTCACCCTTTGGTGAAATATGCTGAGGGGTGACCTGATAGAGGTATATTAACAAGGCACAGGTAAGGTCAATTGGCTTTTGCCAGTGGTAGTGGTATCAAAAAGAAGGGGTATGTGTTTAGATAAGAGGAAGAAGTTTTAAAGAAGATTGAAGGGGGATTTATTTTTAACCCAGAGAGTGGTTGACATATGGAATGTACTGCCAGAGGAGGTGGTGGAACATAGAACAGTTCAGCACAGGAACAGATCATTTGGCCCACGATGTCAATGTCAAATATGATGCCTACATAAACCAATCCTTTTTGCATGGAGATTCTCCATATACCACCAATCATTGTGTATTCATGTGTCCTTCTAAAAGCCTCTTTACAACACAGTCATGTTTACTTTACCACCATCCCTGGCAGTGCATCTAGGCACCTATCATTTGATGGAGTCAGGCAAAATGACTACGCTTAAGGGACTTAATTTGGAAGCATAGAAGGAAACACCAGGAACTGCAGTCGCTGGTTCACAAAATAGACACAAAGTGCCGGAGTAACTCAACAGGTTAGGCAGCATCTCTGCAGAACATGCATAGGTGATGTTTCAGGTCGAAACTCTTCTTCAGACTATAGGTGATAGGGAAATAGGATTTGTGGGGATAGGCAGAAAGCTCAGCATGGACCTGGACTGTGCTGTATTACTCTATGACTCCATAGACAGAAGTCAGCACAAGATGGAGTATGCACTGATTTCCTGGATAAATGCTGCTCCAACAACACACATGCTTTAAACCATCATGACAAGGCAGCCTTCTTTCCTGCTGTTGCAGCTACTTTCATAAACATATCTCCCTCTACTGCTTTTACGCTGCGACTACAGCCTTTGTTGTCTGTAAAACACACCCAGCAACGTGTCAAGCCTTCTTTAACGTATCACTCAAGAAGGGTATTGACCTAGAAATGGCTCAAACATATGGAGGAGTGAGAGCTGGAGGATTCAAACACAAGAGAGGGAACTATAAATATAAAGCATTGGTGGTAGACACAAATGCTGGAGTAACTCAACGGGACAGGCAGCATCTCTGGAGAGAAGGAATGGGTGACGTTTCGGGTCGAGATCCTTCTTCAGACTGATGTCAGGGCAGTGGGTGGGACAGAGATAGAATGTAGTCGGAGACAGTAAGACTAGTAGTAGAACTTGGAAGGGGGAGGGGATTGGAGAGAGAGGGAAAGCAAGGGCTACTTAAAGTTAAAGAAGTCAATGTTCATACCGCTGGGGTGTAAGCTACCCAAGCAAAATATGAGGTGCTGTTCCTCCAATTTGCGCTGGGCCTTACTCTGACAATCGAGGAGGCCCTGGACAGAAAGGTCAGATTGGGAATGCGAGGGGAAGTAAAGTGCTGAACAACTGGGAGATCAAATAGGTTAAGGCGGACTGAGCGGAGGTGTTCAGCGACATGATCGCCGAGCCTGCGCTTGGTCTCGCTGATGTACAGGAGTTGACATCTGGAACAGCGGATACAGTAGATGAGGTCGGAGGAGGTGCAAGTGAACCTCTTGACTCACCTGAAAAGACTGTCAGGATCCTTGGATTGAGTCGAGGGGGGAGGCAAAGGACAGGTGTTGCATCTCCTGTGGTTGCAGGGGAAAGTATCTGGGGAGAGTGTGGGTTTGGGTGGGAAGGGACAAGTTGACCAGGGAGTTGCGGAGGGAACGTTCTCTACGGAAAGCAGAAAGGGGTGAATTTGGGAAGATGTGGCAAGTAGTGGGATCCCGTTGGAGGTGGCTAAATGTTGGAGGGTTATATGCTGGATGTGATCCAGGCCATCGGAGATGTTCTCATTGTTTAGGAAATGGGGGGTTCCCCTCTTGCATTATAGATGAGGCTCTCACGAGGGTCTCCTCGATATCCTGCAGCTCCACTCTTGCTCCCCTTCCCCCCCTTCGTAACAAGGACAGAGTCCCCCTTGTCCTCACCTTCCACCCCATCAGCCATCGCAGAGAGCATATAATCCTCCAACATTTTCGCCATCTCCAACGGGATCCCACAACTGGCCACATCTTCCCATCTCCACTCCTTTCTGCTTTCCGTGAGTTACTCCAGCATTTTGTGTCTACCTTCGATTTAAACCAGCATCTGCAGTTCTTTTCTTAAAGCATTGGTGGACCAGACGTATCTCTGATCTGATATATGTCTTCAGATGCAGGCATTGGGATTTTCCATCTTTGTTTTATGGAATATAGAAGAATTGGTCAGCCAGGAAAGCATTGCAATGGTCTCTGAAAGTTTACTGTCTACATAACAGAAATCTTTGTTGATCAAGATAACTTTATTTGATGTTTTTCTCTGCTTCTCAATCATTTTAAGATGAAAATTTTCACAGCAAATCAGGTGAGATACAAGAGACTGCATACACTGTAGATTGTCCAAAAATTAAACTGCTGTGAGGAACTAATTGGGTCGATCAGCATCTGTGGGGGCAAAGGGATGGTCAATGTTTCAGGTCAAGACCCTGCATTAGGATATAAATGGTTGATAGCTAATATCGAGATGAGTGGGAGTGGTGAGGCAGTGCTGGCAGGTGATAGATGAAGCTGGGTGAGGAGTGGGATGAAGGGCAGATGGAGCCAGATGGGTGAGAGGAAGAAGTGGAGTTGGGAGATAGCAGCTGTGGATAATAAGCCACAACAGATAAAGAGAGAGTAAAAAGTGGCAGCTGGAACCAGGAAGGGAAGGAGACCATTTGATAGAAGTGGAGGCTGGAAGATGTTGAGGAACAACAGACTGCAGATGCCGGAACTTAGTAGGTAAGGAATGTTGCAAGTGGAACCTGATGATGGGACAATGAAGCCCGTTGGGAGACTATAGGAGAAACAGAGGTATGGGGATGAAAGGCAGATGGGACTGGGACCAGGAAGGGAAAACCTGGGTGGATAAGAAGCATGGAGAAAGGAGAGCAAGGAATGCAGATCACCTGAAGTTGGTAAAATCAATGCTGATACAGTTGAGTTGTAGACTAGGCAGGCCGAATATGAGCGTGTATCTTCTAGTTTATGTTTTGCCTCACCTTGGCAGTGGAAAAGGCCACGAACAGACGGGTCGGAGTGGGAATGGGAAGGGTAGTTAATGAAACACAACCAGGAGCTCAGGATGCCGAGGAGTTCCGCCCAAATGGTTGCTTAGATGCACTTGGTCTCATCAATGTAGAGGAGGCCACCCTAAGAGCACTGAACTGAATGTAGTAGATGAGGTTGTAGGGGGTGAACATGAATATTTGCCTGATTTGAAAGAACTCTTTTGGTCCCTGGATCTTTGTGAAGGAGGCGCCATTGTATCAAATATTTAACATCCTTGTGATTGGAGGGAAAGGTACAAGTGGAGGGGAAGGTGTGGATGGAAGGGATGAAAAGGGATTGAAAGCAGAAAAGGGGAAGGGAGGGGAAAATATGACTGGTGGTGGAGTCCCATTTCTTCTGGCAGAATTGTCAAAGGATGATGTGCTGGATGTGGAGGCTGGTGTGGAGAAAGCTGAGGTCCAAGAGAAATCTGTCAGTAGTGAGGGGTCAAGACCAGAAGTTCTTGAAAGGAGAAAATGTGAGTGAGGTTTCCATCTACCATGGTAGGGAGGAAGCCACATTTCCTGAAAAAGGACGACATTTCAGATTTCCTGAAGTGGAAAACCTCATCTTGAGAACTGATGCAGCAGAGCCGAAGAAACTGAGAGAAATGAATAGTGTCCTTACATGAGAGCAGGGGGGCGGTAGTGTATCAAGGTAGCTGTGAGAGTCAATGAGTTTATGGTAAATGTCAGTGGATCATTTGAATCCTGAGATGAAGACAGAGAGATACAGAAAATGGAAAAAGGTATCAGAAATGGTCCGTCAATTTGAAAGTTCATAGCAAAGGTGATAAAAATGACGAGTTCCATACAAGTACAGTGGGCAGCACTAATGCGGAGTCATCAATGTAGCAGCGAAGGAGTTTGGGAGTGGTGCCATAATAGGTTTGGAGCAAGAACTGTTCCACTTAGAAAACAAAAGACAAACATAGCCACTTTTAGGCGATTTTTCAGCGGACTGCCGGCGACTGTCAAGTTGTCGGCAGTCGCCTGAAAAACCGGCAACTGGAACGGCGACTGTCAGAGTGGAACACACACACACAAACACATCGCTTCCTTCACCAGCTCGTTATGCATGCGGGGACAGGGCAAGCGGGGGAGCGCAGTCTGAGTGAAATTCCCACGTGCCAAAGCCAAGGTGATACAGACACACACACGATGAACAGAAAGGTTGGCGCTGGAATTAAGACGGTTAAAGCACAGTGTACGGTAAGTCCTTTAAAAGGGGGGAGAGGGGAGGAGAGGGGAGAGAAGGTGGGAGAAGGTGGGAGAAGGAGTGGAGACAACTTTTAAGTAGCCAGAGATACACGGCAGTGAAGCTCACGAACATTAACATTAGTGTTATCCTTGGTCCTGAAAACTACTGCTTACTTTTTTTTCCAATGAGCCAATGAAATTCATCGGTCAGCACCTGCTACAACCTACAAGAACCTACTAGAACCTTCGACCTCCTGGCAACCTACTAGGACCTACCAGAACCTTCGACCTCCTGGCGACCCATCTACGGCACAAGAATTCTCGCTACTCTCCATTGCGGCTTCATTCTAGTCACCGCAAATTTTTCAACATGTTGAAAAATTCGCGGCGACCATAATGAGGCCACGACAAGTTCCCAGAATGCGGGAACTCCTCACGACCATGAAGGCGACTCCCCAGCAACCACCCGCGAACATGTGGCGACCATGTGGCGACCATGTGGCAACTGCATAGTCTCCTGCAGTCGCCTAAAAAAGTCGCCTAAGTGGGACAGGCCCAATAGGCTCATGAGAGTGTGGCGCCTTCACGCCCACGTTGGTTTTGCATACATCATGTCACCGCTGGCGATTTGCCAGCAGCCTCTCAGTCCTACACATGTCAGACATTTGCTTTGTTGAAAGTGAGAAGAAGCAAAAGGAAAGTTATTCAGATTCAGAACAGGTTCTGCCAAGCAGATGAAAATGTTGATGGAGGGGAGATAATTGGATCTTTGTTCCAGAAAGAAGTGGAGAATCTGACGTTCTCCCTGATAGGGGTTGGAGGTCTATAAAGATTGGACATCTATGGTGAAGATAAGATGATGGGAGACTGGGAATTGATAGTTGTTATAATTGTGGAGGGCAAACGAGGTGTTCCAGGTGTAGGTGGAAAGGAATTGGACAAGGAGAGAAATGATCGGGTCGAGGTGTGAGGAAATGAGTTCGGTGGGGCCAGAAATAGATTGGTACCATGTTTGAGGTAACCCTCCTGCTGAGATCATCTTAGTGATCGAGTGATAAGAAACCTCAGGGGTACTCACCTTTAACATCACATCCTGGTTCACCCTCACCTCTGTCAAAGACAAATCAAAGCTTTCCCGGATCATCAATCAAGCAAGCAAAATAACTGGCAAAACTCAAAATCAATTATCAGTACTTCACACCCAGGCAGTTAAAAGGAAAGCCAACCTCATTACACAGGATCCCACCCACCCCCTGCACAAGTCCTTCCAACTTCTGCCATCAGGCCGCCGATATAAAGTCCCCCTATCTAAGAAAAACATCCACAAAAACTCATTCATACCCATTGTCATAAACAGCTTAAATAAAAAATGAACAATGGACAAATTAACCCTGACGCACTGTCACTTTACACGTATCCACAACTTTCATCTTGTCTATTTTTACAGTTTTTAATCCTTATACTTGCTTTTAAGATCTATACACACGGTGTGTGCTCGCAGAAATCTGTGTTGTATGACTGCTTATCAGTACATTGTCTTGTTTGTATGTTGAGCCACGCCAAAGAAGATTTTTTGTTACGACAGACAATAAAGTTTTCTGAATCTGAATCTGAATCTGAAGTGACGATAAGCATTCTGATGTAGATTAGCGTAAAGTGACGGAAAATTGATTCTGTGGTGAAACAGAACCACATTGAATACAATCTCAGGAGACGGAGTGATAGCGCACAACTGGTTCTTAAGCCTGTGAAGTCTGAGCCAACCATCAACCATTCATTTTGAAGATCTGAAGTCTTGGTGATCTTTCACTCTCTCTCTCTCTCTCTCTCTCTCTCTCCCTCTCCCTCTACCACCCCCCCCCCCCCGTCACTCTCCCCCTCTCTATGTCATGTTTCCTCTCCTCAACATGTCCAACTATGATCCGTTGCTCTTCCTTTTTTTGTTTTTCGCCATGCCTCTCTCTTTGGCTCCCTCTCTATAGTTCCTGAATATATCTTATTTTCACCTATTTGTTTTCTCTCGTTTTTGTAACCTCTCCTCTGCGCCCCACCTCCCGTTACCCTTATTTCTCAAATTTCCGTCTTTATTCCTGCCGCATTTCCTCTTTTCTTGTTCATCTTTTTCCTGACCTTGTTTTCTTTTCTCTCACACTTAATTTCCTTTATTTCTGTGGCTCTTTACCTCATTATTTTCCTCATTGGACTTCCTTCTTTTTTCTTCTCTGATAAAAGAGAGAGAGAGAAATTGTTATTTATTGTTCAAATTGTTATTTATTGTTAATCCCGGTCTATTTCTTAATCTCACTTTCCCTTTTCTCCATTTCTCCCACCTTATAGCACACTTTTGGTCCGTTTCTCTCCCTCACCTCTACTTTTCTCTCTGCTTTTCAGGCCTTTTCTTCACTCTCAGCATCCAACCCACCATCCTCTTTCCCCTCCCTCCTTCCACACACACAAGCACACACCCCTTTCCGTACTCCCTTCTGGTCTCTGCCAATTCTTGTCCCTCACTCTCTCCAAGTGCCAGGACCACAATAGTCCACCCAATCGGTGAGGCGCCTTCTCCGTGCTGTGGACGCCGCTGTTTCAGGCGAAGACTTCGATCGCTCTCCAACACTGTCAGCGCTGAGCTCAAGTTGTGAATACTGAGAGTTGTTGAACTATTGGAGGTCAGTGGCTGATGTGTATGAATTTCTGTATCCTCTCACCTGTGCTCTTAAGCGTAACATGCACAGCCTGGTAAAGGGTCGTGCTCAATTACGATCGATTCCCAGAGGGGTGTGATTCCAATGGAGCACCCTCACTTTTAGAGGCAGAAAGCATTAGCGTTGTCTACAGACGAACCTGAGGAGACCGCTTCAACCAGGCAGCCTGAGGTAAGCAACACACTTCCTCCAGTTTTTGCTGAAATAAATGGTGAAATAATTATTTTGCAACACAGCTTCGCCGAATATATAGATTTATTTTTACTGAAACTGGGAATTTTTTGAGAACGGAAGGATGGGTTTGAATGGAAACCTCAGAATCTGACCTCATTCACAAAGCAATAGCATTGCTAAATAAAAAAACAACACTGTACCAGATTGTTGATTTGCAGACGAGGTCAGAGTCAGGAGTTTCAGTTGACGATCATTATTCAATCTTTCCCTCACCCGGACAACTTGGGTCTGCCCTCACGCGATCTAACTCCTATTTCCACTGCAACCTGAGATGAAGAGGTGGTACTTCCGAGAACACAAAGTGGTGGAAATACACAACAAAAGTCGGATCAAAAAATCATGTTCGAAGAAATCCCCAGAATGTCGGGTTTGCCAAAAGCTCTGCGCCTGAATTGTTCACGTTTAATTTCTCTCCTCCGCCTATAGTTTTACAACAATTCCAGATTCATTTTGAATATAATCCTTTTTTCCACTCTTTCTTTCGTTATCGAGAAGCTGTTGTGTGCTCGTGACACATTGTAAAGTATCCCCACTACCCGCACTGTGTACTTCCAGAAGCGGCACTCTGAGCGCTGAGCTTTCACGGAACTGGGTAGTGTGCCTGTTGTGCATTCTCTGAACTCCGAGAGAGAGAATAAAACTTGGCAGTATGCATTATGTGCGTACTCTAAAAGTGATCGTGTCCGCGTTGAATGCTCTCTTAACTGCTTATCGTGAGTGTGATGTATTTGTGATCTCGGTAGGAACAGCTGGCGTTTCCTGAACTTGGCAGTACGAGTCATATCCTTGCCGAATACAGATACACTAATCCCACTGGATCAACATCCTCCCGTGCCTTCGCTGGATAAATGCTTCTTAAAAGTAGCATGTGTATCTGATTCTACCACCTCTCTGCTAGCGCGATTCAGATATCAACCAGCCTCTGTCTAAAGATCATCTCCCTCAAAGCTTCTGTTCTGTGCCTTCTTCTGTTTGACACCCCTACAATGTGAAACAAAGATAATTGTTATGCCTCTGCTACATTTATATACTTCTATTGTCCACTCAGCTTCCTTCACTGGAGGGAAAACAAACCTAACCTATCTCATCTCTTCTCATAATGAAAGTCGTCCATTCGAGCCGACATCCTGGTCAATCTCCCCTGCACCTCTCTACTGCAATCGTTTCTTTTCTATAGTGTGGTGACCAGGACTGCACACAATATTTTAAGCGTGACCTAACCAGTGTTTTATAAAGTTGTAATGTAACATCTTAACTCTTGATACCTCAGTCAGTGATGACATTCCTAAATGTAGAAACAAGGAACTGCAGATGCTGGTTAATGCGCAAAAGAGCACAAAGAATGAACAGCACCCCGTATTCTGCTTGAATATTGAATTCTCCAATTTTAGATAACCTCTCAAAACACCTCTTCCCTTTCTTCCCCCAAACCAACCAACCTCCCCCATCCTTCTCCCCTCCTTCTCCCCCCCTCCCTCCCTTGTGCACAACCTGGATTCCACCTATTTCTCCTCTCCACAAATCCCCCCCCTCCCACTGCCAATTTCTGAAGAAAGGTCTCGACCTGAAACATCACCTATCCATGTTCTCTAGGAATGCTGCTTGACCCACTGAGTTACTCCAGCACTTTGTTTTCTTTTGTGACACTTCTGAATTTTTCTTGATGGTAGAAATTAAAATCCCTGCATGAAGTACAGCCTTTAGTTGCTTTTTGCTATTGGTGCTGAACATGCAATAATATTAATTCACGGCTGAATGAGTGTGATACATGGTGAGCAGCAGAATAACTTCCCCATTTTTAACATGACACCAGTGCCTCTCCCTCCTGGTTGCACCCTTGATGTGTCTGTACTGCCAGTGGGATTTGATGTGACCAAGAAAGGGTGATGGAGAATCCATTGCATTGGCTAAGAGTATTCAGAAATGAAAGCCCATGTAGTGAGTGGGATTATGTTGAGTGTGGGATCATCCTACACATCTTGACACAATTGTAATTCATTAATGAGGGAGACTATACTAGGTCACCAGAGTTGGGTAGACTGTTGAATTCCTTGTATAGGTTGTTGCAGGGAGGCCTTTTGCATTTGTCATAATTGCTCTGAGATTTGCCAGGCTATTTAAGAAGGCAGTTAATACATAATGGTCTGAAGCATTCTATTGCCCAAACTTAGTAACAATGCAAGATTTCCTTCTTTAAATGGCAGTTGTTCATCGAGGGTTCTTTACAACAGACTATTAGGATCATAATCACTATTATGTATATCAGCATTTATTCCAGAGTGTTTTTAATTCACTGAACTGAAATTCAATGGTAGGATTTGAACAAATATCATTCAAACCTTCATTGAGGCATTTGGATTACTACTCCAGTAAATATCTATGGAGCTATTCCTTCGCTCCATAGATGCTGCCTCAGCCGCTGAGTTTCTCCAGCATTTTTGTCCAACTCCAGTAAAATAATCACTTCACAGTCATATCTTTATTAAAATATCCTGTAACTCATTCCCTGGTAAACTCAAGCTTGCAGCCCATTCCTTGATAACAATACGCTGCCGTTGCAGTCGTTCTGCACTGAAGCCGATCTCTGCCGGTTATATTGTTATTCGTTCACAAAGTAATAACCCTCCACTTTCAATCCCAATCTTGCCCTCCACAATTTGATCTTATATATTGTTTTGCATGTATTGAAAATTTCTTGGGTGAATGCAAATTTTCTGCTCTTTCTCAAAGCATACTTCATAGTTGAGCCTCTTTCTCATGGTTAACATCAAAGAGTTTAATAAAAAAATAATATTCCAGGTATATTTTTTTCTGTATTCTTGGCAATGTGGCACATCTCAATAAAATGATTTCCCTGATGCCTTCTTTCCAAAATGAGATGCTCTCATTTCTTCAAATGCTTTTCAAAATGCTGGAAATCAGTCTTGTGGATCATCACTGCCTCGAAATTCTGAAGCTTTTGGCTTTAAGATTGGATGCTATATTCACAGTATTGTCTGGGCACTGTGATGCCATAGTGCCATGACTATCAAAGCTAACTTCTTTACTGATATGTCAACAATATAACTCAATATGCTACAGGCTTTCTTCATTTCTGCCATTCATGAAATGATCAGAATCAGTGTTCTGTGTAATAAAACATCAGTTTCCTCCCACACTATTTTTATACAGTTTTTAGAGGTTGCAGACATGGAATTGTGACACAATGGAAATAACAGAAATCAGTCTCATCAATGGTCATGTATGAAAGTCTAACATCCTTGTCAAATATATTCACAGGAAGACATTTGATAGCTAAAACTCAGGGGTGGGATGGACCAGACTGCCAGTATTGATCAACAATACTTTAACAACAATGGAGAGGGGTAATGTGGTTGTAGTTCAAAGAAAGAATCACTTTTAGTTACAGATTGAAAACAAATTTGATAAACTGCAGAATGTTTGCAAATGACCATGGGTAGGATGGGTAGGTGCTGAGTTTGAAGTCCTATTTCTTAAACATAATCAAGTTGTCATGATTGGGATTGGTCTTCCGTTTTCTTAATATGGATAGGAGAAATAACATGATGGAGAGCAGTGAGGAACATAATCCGTGAAGCATTGGAGAAACAATTATCACAATTTCACTAAGTTTACAGTTTAAAGGATGAGGAAGAAACAAAGATGTGGAAACTCAGCCGGAGGAAGACTAATTTCATTAAGCTAGAAAAGATTCAACCCAAATAGATTGGAAACAACAGCTGGCAAATGATGCAGTAAGTGAGATTGACAGGTCTTCAGGAGAAATATACTTTTGATGCACTCTGATGAGGGCATTAAAGGTCAGATCTCTCGGTGACTAAAAAGGATGATGAGGGAGAGCTGTAGATGCATATATGGATTTCAACACTGCATTTAACAAGATTTTGCACGGTAGGCTGCTCTGGAAGGTTAGATCACATGGGATCCAAGGAGAGCTAGCCAACTGGATTGAAAATTTGCTTCATGGAAGAAAACAGAAGGTAATGGTGGAAGGATGTTTTTCGTACTGGGACTAGTAGAGTGCCTCAGGGTTCAGTGCTCGGCCCATTGCTGTTTGTCATCATTATTAATGATTTGGATGGGAACATACTAGACATGGTTAGAAAGTTTGCAGATGACATTAAAGTGGGTGATATTGTAGATAGTGAAGATGGTTGTCAAAAATTGCAGCAGGATCTTGATCGGTTGGTCAAGTGGGTTAATGGAGTTTAATACAGAGAAGCGTGAGGTGTTGCATTTTGGGAAGTCAGATCAAGCCAGGACCTACACAGTGAATTTAGTTTATTTTATTTATGAAGATACAGTGCAAAAACAAGCCCTTCGGCCCATTGAGTCTACACCGACCAGTGATCTCCGCACTCTAACACTATCCAACACACACTAGGAGCAAATTACAATTATACCAAGCCAATTCCAAACCTTTATGTCTTTGGAGTGTGGGAGGGAACTGGAGATCCCGGAGAAAACTGATGCAGGTCACGAACTTCGTACAGTCAGCACCCGTAGCCAGGATTGAACGTGATTCCCTGGCGCTGTAAGGCAGCAACTCTACTGCTGCGCCATTGTGCCACCTGCTGCAGGACTCTGGGGAGTGTTGTAGAGCAGAGGGATCTACAGTAAGAGTGCAGGTACATTGTTCCTTGAAAGTGGCATCACATGTAGTCACAAAGGCCTCTGGCACATTGGCCTTCATCAGTCAGAGTATTGAGTATAACGGTTTAGAGGTCATGTACAAGACATTGGTGAGGCCAGGTTTAGAGTACTGTATTCAGATTCCATCACCCTGTCATAGAAAATGTTAAGCTGTAAAGGGAGGAGAGAAGATTTCTGAGGTTGTTGCCAGAACTCGAGGACCTGTGCTATAGGGAGAGATTGATCACTAGAACTTTATTCCTTGGAACGCAGGATAATGAGGTGTATATGACCATGATAGGAATAGTTAGGGTTTTTTTTTACCCAGAGTATGGAAATCAAGAACCAGAGGACAAAGGTTTAAGGCGAGGAGGAAATATTTAATATTGCCTGAGGGGCAACTTTTTTACACAAAGGATGGTGGGTATATGGAATGAGCTGCCGGAGGAGGTAGTTGAGGTAGGTATAATCACAACGTTTTGAAACACATTTGCATAGTTCATGGAGGGAGCGAGGAAAAAGAAAGGAAAATATTAGCCTGGCTTCAGTGGTTGGTAGGATTTTAGCATCCATTATTGAAGATGACCTTTCCCAGTACTTAATCCTTGAAGCACATGATATAATGGGCTAGAGTCAGCATGGTTTTGTGAAGGGGATATCTTTTTTTTATTTTTTTATAATCTTTTTATTAGAAGCATATACATATCGTAATCAAAACACAATTTGTTTATCAATTACATATTGTTAATAGCTGGGATCCCAGCTATCAAAATAGCTGGGGTCCTTGTTTATCAATTACATATTAACACAGCTTCTATTTGTTTATTTTTTTTATAGATAGAAAGAAGGGGGGGAGAAAGCGAAGAAAAAATAGGATAAATTACCAATAATACAATTTTGGAGATAGGTCCGTAGATTATAAAATGTAACTATTCATCCAATCCTGGATTCAAGTCTCAGTCAAGTTTCCATGCTGGACCAATTTACCCTTTCAGAAAATCAATAAATGGAGACCATATTCTAGCAAATAATTCTGGTTTGTCAATTAAGACAAGTCTAATTTTTTCCAAGTGTAAGGTCTCAGACATCTCCATAATCCACGTTTTAATTGTGAGAGTTGTTGGGTTTTTCCAAAATTTTAATATTATTTTTTTCCCAATTATTATACTATAATCAAGGACATTTCTTTGGCTTGTTGTAAGTTTTAGGCTTTGTTCTGATATTCCTAATATTATTAGTTTTGGATCAGGATCCAATTGGATATTAACAACTTCAGAAATAATGTAAAAAATATCCGTCCAGAAATTTAAAATGTTTATACAATTTACAAAAGTATGAGTTAAATTAGCTTCTGAATATTGACATTTGTCACAGATAGGAGAAATATTTGGAAAAATTCTATTTAATTTTGTTTTAGTGCAGTCTATGTAGTACGTTAAATCGTATTAAAGAATGTCTGGCATTTAACGAGCATTGATGTATATGTTGTAGACTTTCATCCCAAATATCTTTCATTGTAGGTTGAGCTAGTTCATTTTCTATATAATTCCGTCGACGGGACCTCACTATCTAAAAGAATATTATAAATGTGAGATATTAATTTATCTGTGTTAGGATGTTTATTCAAACATTCATCAAGGGTCTCTGGCTCCCTAGTTCTATATTCTTGTGTATGTGATTTAACATAATCTCTAAGTTGTAAATATCTAACAAAAATATTTGAATGTAGTCCATAACTCTGTTGTAACTCCTGAAATGAAAGAAAAATACCTTTTCTGTAAAGATGTCCCACCTTTTTAATTCCATAATTTTTCCATTGTACAAAACCTTTATCCAACACAGAAGGTTTAAATGAAGGATTATTTGCAATGGGGAGAAAAAGTGATAAATTATCCAATTTTAAAGTCTTTTTTAATTGTTTCCAAATTTGTATACCACTATATATTATAGGATTTTCACTATAGGTTTTTTGATTCAGTTTTGTGGAAGCTAACAGAATCGACCAATTTCAAAAGGTAAACAATCTTCCTTTTCCATCTTTAACCAATCTAGTTGTTGATCCATATCTTCCAACCAGAAGTTCATATTTTTAATATTAACTGCCCAAAAGTAAAATAAAAAATTTGGTAAAACTAATCCTCCATTCATCTTGGATTTACATAAATGTTTTTTACTTATTCTATGGTTCTTATAATCCCAAATAAAACTTGTGACAATAGAATCAACTTAAAAAAAAAAAAATTGGGAGATATATAAGGGTTGATTGAAAAGGGTACAGTAATTGTGGAAGGAAAATCATTTTTATGGCATTAATTCTACCGAGCATTGAGATGGGAAGTGTATTCCAATACTGAATATTCTTATGCAGTTTATTAAGTAAAGGCGGAAAATTTAATTTAAATAAAGAAGTATATTTCTTAGTCACATAAATTCCTAGATATTTAAATTTTTCGTAGACTATTTTAAAAGGAGATTGTTGCAATGTATGTAGGTTAAGTTACCTTATTGGCATAATTTCACTTTTGTTCCAATTAATTCTATATCCCGGAAATAAGCCAAATTGAGTTTGTAAGATTTAACAAGTTTGGAATGCTGGTTTCTGGATTTGTAATGTATAGTAATACATCATCTGCGTATAAAGACATTTTATTAACTGTATCTTTAGTATTATACCCATATATTTCTGGGTAGACTCTAACACTTTCTGCCAGTGGTTCAATAGCTAGGGCGAATAATAACAGAGATAACGGGCATCCTTGTCTACAACCCCGAGATAAATTAAATTTAGGTGATAACATTTGGTTTGTCAATATTCTAGCTGTTGGGTTAGTATATAGGAGTTTAACCCATGTACAAAACTTCTCACCCAGTTGAAATGTTTCCATCACCGAAAATAAATAGGGCCATTCCACCTGATCAAGTGCTTTATCAGCATCTAACGAGATGACTGCTAAATCTACATTAGCTATTCTATTTGAATATATAATGTTCAATAATCGTCTCAGATTATAAAATGAATAACGTTTTGGGATAAAACCTGTTTGATCGGGATGTATTAATTTATGAATCACTAAACTTAATCTATGGGCTAAAATTGTAGTTAATATTTTCTGATCAGTTTAAAAGAGCAATTTGCTCTATATGAACCTGGATCCTCAAGGTCCTTATCCATTTTTGGTATAAGTGTTATTGTTGATTCGTTTAATGTTTCTGGCAGTTTCTGTTGAGTAAAAGCGTAATTATATAATGTCTGTAGGCGTGGAGAAATCAGGTCATTAAATCTTTTATAGAATTCAGAGTTTAAGCCATCAGGGCCTTTCCATTTTTCAAAGATCTAATGGACTTTAATATATTTTACTGCTATTTTAGCACCTAATAATTCCCTCTCTTTCAGATCTAAACCTGTAAGATTACATTTCTGTAAAAATGATTCCATTCTTGCAGAACACTCTGTCGTTTTGGTTGAATAAAGTGTTTGATAATATTGTAAAAATCTGTCATTGATATCCTTGGGCAATGTTAGTATTTCTCCCATATCTGATCTAATTTTGTAAATTCTTTTTTCCCCATCCAGTTTTCGGAGTTGACGAGCTATTAGTTTTTGTGGTTTATCACCGAATTCAAAGTGTAGTTGTTTAGTATGTTGATAAAGTTTTATGATTTGATCTGAATATATTTGATTTAACTTATATTTAAGTGCAGCGATTTTATTATGTTTTATCACAGAGGGGGAGGCCACATTCTCTATATCTAATTGCCTTATTTCCATTTCCAATACCTGTTGTTTAGCACGATTATTTTTATTATGAAAGGCTTGTGAGGAGATTAACGCTCCTCGTATAAATGCTTTGAATGTTTCCCTGAGAAGGGAGGCAGATGTTTCAGAGCAGTCATTCGACTCGAAAAACACATTAATCTGTGTAATAAGATATTCGTGACATGCTTTACCATTTAAAATTTGAGGATTAAGTCTCCATTGTGTCTGCATCTCGGTCATTCCATATATCTACCATCGATATCCGCAATAGTTTATATATGTTTAAAAGGTATACCTTTATGGATTAGAATTGCAACCCCTCTGGACTTATGAGAGAATGAAGAATGATACGTTTTGGCAATCCACTTTGCTTTCAATCTATGTTGCGCTTCATTTTTAAGGTGAGTTTCTTGAAGAAACATTATATCAGCTTTCAATGATTTTAAATGTGCTAATACTTTACCTCTCTTGATTGGTTCATTAGTACCCTTAACGTTCCAACTACAAAATGTAATTCCTTCACCCCCAATTTTCATATTAACATCTTGCATCTTATGGGTAGGGTGGTCTATAAAAGAGCAGATGGTTCAATACACTAAACCCGACATTCCACCCGAACACAAGATAGATGAATTTTAGATTTAATAAGTCTTCCTTCCGAACATATCTCCTTAAATAAAACTTATAATTGAATTTAATATTAAGGTTATAATTAAGTAAAGAGTAAAGAAAGTGGAAAAATAGATGATTAGTGGAGTGCAAAGAAAAGAAAAAAACACATCTACAATCAGTGTATTTAGTGATAGCCACACTAGCGTGGCTAACCATCTAAAGACTTCCGTAGCCTTAAAAAAAAAATAATACTAGCTCCATGCTTTAATAAAAAAGAAAATTTCAATAAAAACAATTTATAAAAGGGGGAGGGGAAAAAACATTTTTAGGTCCGAAGAATTTGTAATCCAGTAGTAAAAAATGATTATTCTCCTGAAAAAATATTAATCAAATATTAGTCAAATGTTAAAAAACAAACAAATTTTATTAGTAAAATACCTAAATCAAACCTTATTTACAGTTCTTATTTATAACTAATTCTAAGTAAATCTTGTTAATAATAGTTAGTAATAATTAGTAGTAATTAGTACTAAATAATAAGGGTTGTAAATCAATAGCAAGAAACTTGCTCGACTATCATTATCAACTATCATTAGTCCTTAAGTATAACAATTTAAAGTTCCATTTGTTCTCTGCAAGATGATGACATCATGGGGATATTGTTCAATCATCAGTCGGATTCTCAATATCCTGGGCGAACTCCAATGCTTCCTTGTAATCGGTGAAGAAATGTTCCTTCTGCTTGTAGTGACTCTCAGTTTTGCAGGATACATCAGTCCATATCTCAGCTTTGGTATCTTCTTAAGGATTCCTCTTGTCTCACTGAAAAGCGCTCTCCTCCTGGCGACCTCTACAGGATAATCTCTAAATATACTGATCTTGTCTCCTTCAAATAGGAGATTTCTGTTGCCAGCAATTTTATTATAATGTCATCCAAAACATGGTTGTATTGCACCTTCACTATCAGTTGTCTTGGGGGGGGCGCTCGCACTCGGGCGACGTCTCAGTGCTCTGTGTGCCCGATCTAGTAGAGGCTTTTGATCTAAATTTTAAACTTTTTTAAATAAGTCTGCAGCAAAGTCACGGAGGTCTTTATTTCCCTCTTTGCCCTATTTACCACCAACAATTCTTAAATTCTGGCGTCTCTGACGTCTCTCCAAGTCAATACATTTTTCAATCACTTTATTCAATAAGTCTGTTAAACGCTTAGTCTCGGAGAGAAGTCTCGGAGAAAAGGGGATATCTTGCCTGAAAACTCACTTTTGATTCTATTATTCCACTAATATTTTCTAAATTTAATTACACACCTGATTCGTGTTAAACTATGTACATTGTCAAGAGGCTTGTAGTCTCACTTCTCTCTGAACATCTCCACCAATAAATAAATATTCGTTATGTACAAATCTTCAACGAGTTACAGATCGATTTCATAGTTTACACTGAATCTTTTACCTCTGTGTTTAAGTAATAAATCTGCTTGTGGTAAAAAATGCTTTGGAGATTTGGGTGCATTACATCTTTGGGATTTTTGTAGTCCATTTGTGTTATTGAAGAAATGTCAAAACTTGCTTCCTAAAGTTATACAACTCTGCAATCCATTTGAAGTTTAGAGTTTAGAGATATAGCGCAAAAACAGTCCCTTTGGCACACCAAGTCTGCGCCGACCAGCGATCCCCGTACACTAGCATTATCCTACACAGTAGAGACAATTTACAATTTTTACCAAAGCCAATTAAGCTACAAGCCTGTATGTCTTTAGAGTGTGGGAGGAAACTGGAGCTCCTGGAGAAACCCCAAGCTGTCACAAGGTGAATGTACAAACTCCACACAGACAGCACCGATATAGTCAGGATTGAACCCTTGTCTCTGGCACTATGAGCAACTAGACCGCTGCGCCATTGTGCCATCCATAGAGCACCTTCCCTATCAATCATAAGAGTATGATTATTACACATATCAACTCCTGTCTCCTGCCTGCGGACCCAGTTCAATTTACCTACAATGACAATAGATCAACAGTGGGTGCGATCTGAGTGACTCCGAACTGGGCCTCTTGGACATTAGGAACACATACATCAGGCTGTTGTTCATCGACTATATCTTGGCATTCAACATCATCATTCTTTCCAAACTCATTGTCAAACCCTGGACTTCTGGCATGTCTGCGAATACTCTATCAAACTTCAACAGGTGTACCGTGTAGAACATACAGACTGGTTGCATCATGGCCTGGTTTGGTAACTCAAACTCTCAAGAGTGAAGAAGGCTGCAGATAATGCTTGACATTGCCCAGTCCATCACGTGTATTGACTTCCCCACCATCAAAGGGATATACAGGAAGTGCTGCTTCAAGAAGGCAGCTAATATTATCAAATACCCACAGTATGCTGGCCACACTCTCCATTTGCTGCTACCATCAGGAAGAATGTAGAGGAGTCTGAGAACTGTTATCTCCAGTTTCAACAACAGCTGCTAGCCATCAACCATCAGGCTCTCTGCACAACCCTGACCATGAACCTATCTCGGCAACGGACTACTCTGCAATTTGCACTAACTAGATTGCACTATGTTCTTTGGCTTGCACTATCATGGTCTGGTTTATCTAGAATAACTGATAGTTAATTGTATTTTTGTTGTTGTTCTGTTGCATTGAATGTGCCTGTTAAGCTGCAGCAGGTAAGAATTTAATTGTTCCGGTCCGAGAGCATAAGACAATTGAGCACTCTTGACCATTAACCCTCTAGAACTGGCATTTGTAAGGGAATTGGATGTGAAAATGTGGAAGTTACAGCAATGCTAAAATGGGGGGAAATGTGTGAAAGTTATATTAATGTAAGCAATGGATATGAATATGTGGAACTGCTATTAATGTAGTCTCTTCATGTTTTGAATGTATTCACCAAGAGCCCATCTTTTTGGACCTGGTATTGTTCTGCTTAAAACTGTGGGAATGAGATTTAACGCAACAAGTACCAATATCTTAAGCAGGCAGCAGGATCACTAAAAACTGCTTTAAAACTGTACTTTGATAGGGTTATAGTAATGAAGCGGTTCTCAGAGTAGAAAGACAACATAACCCGCTTGTGAACTGATTAACAGAGAATGGAAGTGCTTCGAGGAATTTTGTTGGGATTGTGCTTGTTACTTCATTATCAGCCAATATATTTCTGCTTTATTGTTGGTATGATTGGAATGTAGAAATTAAAGGAAATATTTGTGCTGTTATTAAGTCAAGTCAAGTTTATTCGTCACATACACATACGAGATGTGCAGTGAAATGAAAAGTGGCAATGCTCGCGGACTTTGTGCAAAAAACAAACAAACAAACAAACAAACAAACTACAAACAGAATGGAACAGAAGCACATAATCTTTTACATATTAAATATTGTGGGCGGAAGGAAAAAGGGGGAAAAAAAACAGCAATTTAAAAAAAAAACAGTAGAGTGGTCCAGTAAAGTTAGTCCCTGGTGAGATAGGAGTTTACAGTCCTGATGGCCTCTGGGAAGAAACTCCTTCTCAACCTCTCCGTTCTCACAGCATGGCAATGGAGGCGTTTGCCTGACCGTAGCAGCTGGAACAGTCCGTTGCAGGTGTGGAAGGGGTCTCCCATGATCTTATTGGCTCTGGAGTTGCACCTCCTGATGTTTAGTTCCTGCAGAGGGGCGAGTGTAGTTCCCATAGTGCGTTCGGCCGAACGCACTACTCTCTGCAGAGTCTTCTTGTCCTGGGCAGAGCAATTCCCAAACCAGATTGTGATATTTCCGGACAAGATGCTTTCCACAGCCGCTGAGTAGAAGCACTGGAGGATCCTCGGAGACACTCTGAATTTTCTCAATTGCCTAAGGTGGTAAAAACAGTGTATTTAGATATTACTGTATTTTACAGAATCCAGAAATCAAGTAACAAATGGTATACCAATTCAGTATAGTAATGATGCAGTAGTTGTGAGTGTGATGCCTCACTAAATTCCTCTCCTGGATTGGTGTAACTGCATTTCTATGTGCAATCTATTGCTTAAGAGAACAGAACTAATAAAGGTAGATGGATGACTATGAAATGAGATTAGTTTGACTCCAGGGCATTGGTAATAGAGCTGATATTAGTTAAAGCTCTTTCCCCATTATCATTTATTTTGATAATCTCTGCCCCTTGCTCTTTCCATTCTTATTTCCAACAATAGGCACATTGAAGCGGTGGTCATGGACTTCTTCATTACCACAACCAATATCATTGATTTATCTAACTCCATTGCTTTAATCTCTCCTTATATATCGGCCCTTATATAAGATCTCTTGCACTAAACGTTATTCCCTTATCATGTATCTATCTGTACACTGTGAATGGCTCGATTGTAATCATGTATTGTCTTTCGTTAGCTTGCAACAAAAGCTTTGCACTATACCTCAGTGCACGTGATGATAAACTAAACTAAACAATGTTTCCCACTAATTATTTACTATTCCTGCATGTTAACTTTATGAGCTTTATGCAATAGAATAGGGAAACCCAAATTCTTCTGAAACTGGACATATAATCATTTGACATAATTTAAAACAAACTTCATTTTTATAATACCTCCCAAATCAAAATAATATAATCTTCATCCTTATGGATGTTCGAATTGTTCTCTCCTAGCAAATCTTGCATGTGAGGTGCACTTGTATCCCTGAACAACTGGCCACCCATCATCACTGCCAGGTCTTCTTGTTGTTTTAATGGAGCATTTGAAATTGGTGATAGACACAAAAAGCTGGAATAATTTTGCGGCCTCTCTGGATAACTTGGATTGGTGATATTTTAGGTCGGGACCCTTCTTCAGTCTGATTATAGGGAGTTGGGAGGACAAAGCATGGCGTAACAGGAGGAAACAGGTGAGCAGGTTTTTGATGGACCAAAAACCAGAGATTAACGTAAATTGTGAAGCCAGAGGAAGGAATGTTGGAGGAGGGGAAGGGGAGATGAGAAATAGATGTGAGTCCAGGTGGGGCACAGGGCGTGGGAGTGTGGGGGGAAGGCGGTTTGGGGGGGTGGGGGGAAGAAAAGGTGGGTGTGGGGGTGAAAGGGGAGGGGGCTTGTTAGAAGTTACCGTATCCGCTCAACGCCCTTCTTCAGACTAATTGTGGGGGTTGTGGCGTTAGGGATGTTGCCGGTTTCGGCAGTGACCACTCCGACTGGCAGCAGGGTGAACTCATGTGTATATTTTAGTTACAATGCTATGAAAGTCTAGGACCACATGGGGGCGCTGACCCTTGCCATCAGAGTGCATGTGCGGTGGCATGAGCAATCTTGAGTTTGTTCTGGCAGTCCTGCTCTTCGAAGGAGGAGGCATGGCCATCTCAGGCTTCTCCCTGTAGATCATCCTTGCCTTGGGAAAAGGTGCTGGCAGTCTCGGGTTTATCCTGGTAGTGCAGCTTTGGGCTTGAAAGGGCAGCACTTGCGGTCTCTGGATTATCCTGGTGGCTCAGTCTTTGTCTCAGTGTGTGTGGGTGCAGTTAGTCCCTTGCTGTTCGTGGGCAGGAAGAAGCTCTGGCCATTCAGTCTCAGCCTCAGTACAGACGTTGGCTGTCCAGGTCTTCTTCCTGGCAGCCCAGTCTTTGCCACGCGGCGGCACTGGTGGTCTCGGGTTTGTCCCAGTGGCTTAATCTTCCTCAAACCTGTGGGAAGAGATCATAACCAGTAGGAAGGCACCCCACTTGCTCTCCCTCCCTTCCTCCCTCCCTCCCTCCCTCCCTCCCTCCCTCCCTCCCTCCCTCCCTCCCTCCCTCCCTCCCTCCCTTCCTTCCTTGCTTCCTTCCTTCCTTCTTTCATAGATAGGGCATCTTGGTCAGAGTGAGCCGATTGGGTCAAAGGGCCCATTTCCATGATGTATAACTTTATGACTCTATAGCTCTAAAACAAATGGCATGAACTACTGCATAGGTGGAAAGAAAACTGATATTCTTTTAGATATGCAAAACATATAATAATAATAATAATGGATGGGATTTATATAGTGCCTTTCTAATACTCAAGGCGCTTTACATCGCATTATTCATTCACTCCTCAGTCACACTCGGTGGTGGTGAGCTACTTCTGTAGCCACAGCTGCCCTGGGGTAGACTGACGGAAGCGTGGCTGCTAATCTGCGCCTACGGCCCCTCCGACCACCACCAATCACTCACACACATTCACACACATTCACACACATTCACACGCAGGCAAAGGTGGGTGAAGTGTCTTGCCCAAGGACACAACGACAGTATGCACTCCAAGCGGGATTCGAACCGGCTACCTTCCGGTTGCCAGCCGAACACTTAGCCCATTGCGCCATCTGGCTCCAAAGCTGACATAATTATATCTTCAAATCAAGTGGATATAAAATATTTTTAAATTATCGTTTAATTATTTGCTTTCAAAGATCAAACAAGCAACAATTTAAAACTTCCAGATTTCTTCTGTAAATTCTACCACTTTGGAAAAGGGAGTGGGAGTTGTCGCAATGCAGAATAAGTTGAAATATGGTTTCATTCCTGATAGTTATAAATAGTAGTATTTATTTTTCTCTGCATCTAGATGCTGTACTCTGTCATATATATGCATGCTTAACGTAAATATACCTTGCTATTAACTGTCAAGCACTTAACATGATTGGATGACATCTCTCTGCTATTTTAGTGGAGAAGCACTATGGTTTAAAATAGGTTATCTGGAACTCTATTGAAACAAACAGAGCAGTGTTAATGTAAGTATATAAGAATATGGGAGCAAAAGAAGGCCATAGGGTCACTTAAACCTGCTACTTTCCTCAATAAGACCATGCAGATATTTGACCCAAATTCCTCTTTCTTACCCGATTCCCATATCTTCTGATTTCTTCAGAATCCAAAAATGTATTAACTGCAACCTTGAATACCTTCAATCCCCAAGCCTTTGGAAATAGAGAATTCCAAATATTTCTCTTGCTGAATCAACAGTGCATTAATTTGCCTGAAAAAAATGCCATATTATTCTCAATTCATCTCCCAGGAAACACCCTGAAAATTATACAGGTTTTAAGGAGATTATCACTAGTTTTTTTAAACATCAGTGAATAAATACCCTCTTGCTCAATATCCTCTGTCAAGGTAACCCATTCACAATCACTATCTTGGTATCTTTCTTGAGGCAATATCTCACAACTTAAAAAATGTTTTGTTTTTTCCTGCCAAAGTGGAAAACTTCACATTTCCACGCATTTTATGCGAGAACCCTGCCCACCCCTCAAACTCATCTATCTTCCTTTGTAGTTAACTTGCATCCTCTTCACATCTCATATTCCAATCATCTGTATTCCTAAAAGACACAAAATGTTGGAGTAACTCGGCGGGACAGGCAGCATCTCTGGAGAGAAGGAATGGGTGACTGAAGAAGGGTCTCGATCCAAAAGGTCTCCAGAGATGTTGCCTGTCCCGTTGAGTTACTCCAGCATTTTGTGTCTATCTTCGGTTTAAACCAGCAACTGCAGTTCCTTCCTACACATTTTATCTGTATTCCTGTCTATCTGTGGTCCTGCAGGATGTTTAAAATGAGGGATATTCCCAGTGCCCTTGAGGACTACAGCTGCAGTAGGTGTGTTCAGCTGCATCTCCTTAAGGACCGCGTTATGGAATTGGAGCTGCAGCTGGATGACCTCAGGATTACCCAGGGATGTGACAGTGTCATAGATAACAGTTCCAGTGAGGTGGTCACGTCTAAATTACAGGTAGGAAGTAGATGGGTGACCACCAGGTAAGGGACCAGACAGAAAGTATAGGAAACCCCTGAGGACAGTCCTCTCGACAACAGGTATGCTACATTGGATACTGTTGTGGTGGATGACAGGCCAGGGAAGAGCAGTGACAGAAGTAGTGGTCCGGCCTGCAGTGCTGGGTCTGTCTCTGAAGCATAGCGGGGAAGACAAAAGTCAGACAGAGCCATGGTGATAGCAGACCCGTTAGTTAGGGGCACAGACGCACACCCTGGTATACACTGATGGTGCTGAAGTAGAGATGGTCGAGCTTCAAGTTTGTAAGAATACTGTAAATATCCCCAGCAACTTGTCCTGGACCACCACATATAATCGATGACCAAGGAAATACACCTATGCCTCTATTTCCTAAGAAGGCTTGAGAGAGGCAAGAGAGGAGAATGCAGGAGTCTTGACAAAGATCTTTGGATCTTCGCTAGCCACAGGTGGTCTTTAAGAAGGAAAGTAGAGAGAATTCAGGGATTTATAAGCCCTTGAGTCTCACATCAGTGGTAGGGAAACTTTTGGAGAGGATTCATCGGGGAAGGATTTACCTCCATTTGGAAGAAAGTAGGTTAATTAGAACAGTCAGCATGGCTTTGTACACGGCAGGTTTTCTTACTACCTTGATAGACATTTTGAGGAGGTGACGAGGGTGATTTATGAGGGAAGAGCGGTGGACATTGTCTACTTGGATTTTAGTAAGGCTTTTGATAAAGTCCCCCATGGTGGGCAGATCCAGAGCATTAATATGCACGGGATTAATAGTGACTTGATCGTATGGATTTGGAACTGGCTTACTGATAGAAAATAGAATGGAAGGACAATATTCAGGCTGGTGATCTGTGACTAGTGGAGTTCTGCATGGATCTGTGCTGGGACTACTGCTGTTTGTGGTATATATAAATAACTTGGACATAAATGTAGTTCGGAAGTTGGTTCGGAAGTTTGCAGATCACACCAAGTTTGCTGGGCTCGCAGACTGTGAGGAAGGCTGTCAAAGTATACAGCGCAGTATAGATCAGGTACGGAAATGAGCCGAGAAATGGCAGATGGAGTTCAATCCAAGCAACTGTGAGGCGTTGCACTTTGGGAGGTCAAATGTAATGGGAAAATATACATTTGTAGGCATAATGGGCCTGTCCCACTTACACGACTTTCACGGCTATGACGCTTCTACAACTCTTTGGGCGACTGAGGAGACTCACGACCATACAGGCGACACCCCGGCGACATGTCGCGGGGTGAAGCCTGTATGGTTGTGAGTAGTCGCCCAAAGAGTCATACCTTGTTCTGGTCGCCGCTGGATTTTCAACATGTTGCAAATTTTCAGCGACCTGCAACGATTTATGATGGGTGCCGGCAGTCGCCGAAAAAGTTGCGTAGGTGGGACAGGCACATAACTCTTAACAGCACTGATGCACAGAGAGATCTTGGGGTCCAGATCCATAACTCCCTGAAAGTGGCAGAAGTTTTGTTTTACACAGAGGTTGCTGAGGGCTTGGGACACTGCCAGGGTGGTGATTGATGTAGATAAATTAGTAGCATTTAAAATACTTTTGGATTGGAATGTGAATATGCAGAGAATGGAGAGATGTGGGTTATGTGTAAGTAGATAAGGCTTGGCATCATGTTTGGCACAGATTTTGTGGGCTGAAGGTTCTGTTCTTGTGCTGTACTGTTTGATGTTTTATGTTCTTTGGAAGGACAATCTGCCAACCTAAATATCTGGAAGACCTTGTGCCAGAGTAAACCAAGCACAGACTAATCTGTTATTCTAGTTAATTTTGTTTTCAATTATTTAACAAAGGTAGTAATATGTTTGGAAATACAGATGGGTTTTACATCATAAATTGTTTCACATTTGCTCCCTGTATATTTATTACTATATTTAATGTGCGACTTGCCAATAATCTGTCTGGAATAAGTAGAAATGCTCATCATGAAAATCAAATGATCAATGCTGGAGAGGAGAGTAACGCTTCCTGACTTCTCATAAAATATTTTATTAACAAACACAATGGCTGTCCGAAAAAGGGTCTTGACCCGAAACGTCACCCATTCCTTCTCTCCGGAGGTGCTGCCTGTCCCTCTGAGTTACTCCAGCTTTTTGTGTCTATCTTTGGTTTAAACCAGCATCTGCACTTCTGTCCTATACACTATGGTCTATTTTATTTGCTCCTCTACAGTATCTTAAAAAAGGATTGCCAAAGCGACCAAGGCGTTCCTATTTACCTCCTCAGGCTCAGATCATCACCTGCTATTTTCCTTTGCTTACTCCCCAATGGCACAGAATCTGAAGATAAGTATACATATAAAAGTACCATCCAATGTCCTAGTAAATACCAAAATATTTCTAATTGGTGTCATGTTCATATCTTCCTGCTCTTTTATAGGACCTTGGTGGGATTGCCAGCAGGTATAGTGTACTGCTTTGCGCTTCAAGCAAGGTTATAGATGCATAGGGTTATTGCAACAAGATTTACTTCACTTGTTCCAAGGATGGCCGTTTGTCATATGTGAAAAGACCTGCATTCTCTCGAGCTTAAAATAAGGATAGTTAATCTCATAGAAACCAACAAACTCTTCTACCTAAGGAGTTTAGGATCAGGTTCATAGTCTCAGGATATACATAGATACATAGAAAATAGGTGCAGGAGTAGACCATTCGGCCCTTCGAGCCTGCACTGCCATTCAATATGATCATGGCTGATATGGGGTAAGACATTTAGGACTGCATTAATACCCTTTATCCTGTATCTATACACTGTGGTGTACTTGATGGTAATCATGTATAGTCTTATCTTTGACTGGATTACATGCAAAAAAAAGCTTATTACTGTACCTTGGTACACTTAACAATAATAAACTAAGCTAAACTAAGAGAATTCTCTTCAGTTAGAGATGGTGAATCTTAGGAATTCTCTATCTCGGCAAGTTTTGTCATTAAATTCATTCAAACCAGTGTTTGATCATTTCTGGTTATTAAGGAATTAAAAGACATTTGGACAGACATATGGAATGGAAGGGTTTAGAGGAACGTGGGTCAAATACCAGGAAAAGGGTTTTACTTTAGTTTAGAGATACAGCGTGGAAACACCACTGAGTCAGCACCAACCAGCGAACCCGCACATTAACACTACCCTACATACACTAGGGACAATTTGCATTTATACTAAGGCAATTAACTTACAATCTTGTACGTCTTTGGAGTGTGTGAGGAAACCGAAGATCTTGAAGAAGACCCACGCAGGTCACGGAGAGAACGTACAGACTCTGTACAGACAAGCACCTGTAGTCAGGATCGAACCCAGGTCTCTGGAGATGCAAGGCAGTAGCTCTACCGCTATACCACCGTGCCGCCATTAAGTCTAGCTCAATATGCCAACTTGAACAGCATGGACAAGGTGGGCTGAAGGGCCTGTTTCGGTACTGTACAGCTGTATGTCTCTAAGTTAAAAAAATGGTGATGGGGCAGAAAAGTGGTGCAAAGGTCACCCATTATCCTGATGCATGGCAGACAGATAGAATGTGTCATACCCTTGCTCCCATTTCTAATGGGCTTACCTTCATCAAACTCTGCATAATCAGTAAACCGAGCACCAGACTTAGTTATTTCATAAAGTCATGGCTGTGTACTGAAAGTACTGAACCCCTGCAGTGATTCTTGTGACATCCCACATGAGCAACCTTCAATCTGAAATGAAATATTGATACACACTCTTCTTATTCTGTGCTTTAACCAGCTTTAAATAATCTAGTTGAAAGGCCAGAACGATTGGGCCACACTAATAGCGATTATGCCAACAGCAGACAAAACAGTCCAGCAATGTGGAGATAACAGTCAAACAAAGTCATGTCATAAATATTAAGCAATATCCATCAAACACTTCACAAGATTTGTATGCAGAGTTAGCAGGATCAACAATAACCACAAAATTGAACTTCTCTATTGTCTATACACAATTAAATCATAGAATTGGAGAATCACACAGATTGCAAATGGGCTTTGCAGCCAACCTTGTTTATTCCGACCATGATGCCTATCTATGTTAATCCCAGCGTGCCAGGCAGCATCTGTGAACAAAAGTAACCAACAACACTTTGGGTCAGGACCTTTCTTCACTCTGATAGCAGATAGAATTTAATCCAGGCAAGCATGAGCTAATACACTTTGGAGGTCATATTCCAATAGGACACATAGAGTAAATGCAGGGACCTTCAGCATGTTGATGTACAGAACAAACTTGGGGTGCAAGCCCAGAGCTCCCTGAAAATGGAGACATAGTTGGATTTCATAGTGAGGCTATAATAAGAGATGGGATGACATGTTGTAGCTGTACAAAACGTTGGTTAGGGGTAGGATTTTTGAGGGGTAGTATTTTTCTGCACAGAGGGTGGTGGCTATCTGGAATGAGTTGCCTGTAGAGGTAGTAAAGGCACATAGAATTAAAATATTTAAAAGGCATTTAGACAGGTTGTTGTCTTTGCTCATTCCAGAGTAAGCCAATAAAATGTAGTCTATAGTGTTGAGATGTGTATGAAGATGGCTGTTTGAAAGTCTAGGCTCGTAAGTTCCTTCCACACAGATGCCAGAGGTATATGGTTCCTGTAGCATCAGTAGTCTGTGATTTTCATAATTTTCTTTTCCTCTTCGTTTTCTCCATTCTAGTTTCCTCCGGTGAACGAACATTGCTTTTTGTGTTGGCAGGCACACAGGACAATGCAATGTTTGTTGTTCCTAGTGGTATGCTTCTGCCCACCATGTGCTCAGTTGTCCTCAGCCAGCTCTCCATAAAGTAGCAACTTGAGTTTTCTGTTATCAGGCATTCTTCTGATGTCTTCTGACATGTCCTGCCCACCTGATGTGTGATTCTTTCAAAAATGTGTAGATGCTGAGGAGATTTCTCTGGGACAGAATCTCTGTGTCTGGAAACCTATTTTGACACCTGATGTGTTCTACACATTCTGGTCACGTCCTCGAATCATAGAGTCATACAGTGTGGAAACAGGCTCTTCGGCCAACTTGCCCATGGCGACCAACATGCCCCATTTAAACTAGTCCCACTTGCTTGCATTTGGCCCATAACCTTTTAAACCTATCCTATCCATGTACCTGTCCAAATTTGATAGTTACGATGGTTCCTGCCTCAACTTTGGAAGTCTAGCATGGGCAGGACCTACACAGTGAATGCAAAGTCTAACATGGGCAGGATCTACGCAGTGAATGGTAAGGCTCTGGGTAGTGTTGTAGAGCAGAGGGATCTAGGAGTGCTGGTGCATAGCTCCCTGAAGGTAGAGTCGCAGGTAGATTGGATGGTCAAAAAGGCTTTTGGCACATTGGCCTCCATCAGCCCGAGTATTATGTATAGATGTTGGGAGGTCATGTTGCAGTTGTATAAAACACTGGTGAGGCCACATTAAGTGTATTGTGTTCAGTTCTGGGCACCGTGTTATAGGGAAAATGTTGTCAAGCTGGAAAGGGTACAGAAAAGATTTACGAGGAAGTTGCCAGGACTAGAGGGTCTGAGCTATAGGCAGAGGTTAAGTAGCCGGGGACTCAATTCCTTGGAGAGCAGGAGGATGAGTGGTGCTCTTTTAGAGGTGAATCAAGAGAGGAATAGATCGGGTAGATGCACAGAGTCTCTTGCCCAGAGTGGGTGAATCGAGGTGCAATTCTGGATGCCACTTTATGGGAAGAACATGAAGGGTTTAGAGAGGGTGCCGAAAAGATTTATCAGTATGCTGCCTGGTTTAGAGAGTATTAGTTATGACAAGGGGTTGGACAAAGGTGTATTGCTTTCTCTGGAGCATTGGAGGTTGAGGGGAGACCTGATAGAAGTATATACAATTATGAGAGGCATAGATATGGTGGACAGTAAGAAGCTTTTTCCAGGCTAGAAATGTCCAGGCTAGAAATTGAATAGTATAATATATAAGAAGAACCCAATTATTCACAATACAATAAGAATTTGGAAACAAATAAAATTATCCTTGAAATTAAATAATCTATCAGTACTAACCCCAATATTGAACAATCCTGCATTCAAACCATCTCTTATCGACAAAACATATAAACAATGGGATAGACTGGGGATTAGGAAAGTAGGAGATATGTATGAATTGGGCAAATTGTTATTATTTCAACGATTACAATTAAAATTTAAACTGAATGATAATCAATATTTTAAATATATACAGATATGTGACTTTATGAAGAAATATATACATAGATTTCAAACTATATTTTTAGACCATTTAGAAGAAGCAATGAATATTAAGGCTGATTCACAAAAACTAATATCATATTTTTATAATAGTATATTAAATAGAGAATTACCCTCAACAGAGGCACTAAGAGAAGATTGGGAACATGAACTAATGATAAAGATCCCGAAAGATAGATGGGAAAAGTATCTGATGAACACACATAATTGTTCCATTAATGCAAGACATAATTTAATTACATTTAAATTATTACATAGACTATATTATTCAAAAACGAGGTTGAATAAATTCTACCCAAACGTCTCTCCCAGATGCGATAAATGTTTGTTTCAAAATGCCAATATAACACATTCATTTGTAGGATGTACAAAGTTGAATACATTTTGGAGCGATATATCTGATATATTTACAAAGCTCTTCAAGTCAAGAATAGAACCTAATACGGAATGGATTATATTTGGAATAATAGTAGAAGATATCAATTTAAACAAAGACCAAAAAGTATCCTTTAATTATGGGTTAATAATTGGAAAGAAATTGATACTTAAATTTTGGAAAAATACAGCTATACCAACTATTAAAATGTGGATTAGGAATATGACGGACATAGCACACCTTGAAGAAATGAAACTCCGCCTAATAGATAAATATGACCAATTCTTAAGGAGTTGGTCCCCTTTCATCGACTTTTTGGAATCATGTGATGCAGCAGTACCGTAAAGATTACTGATTTCAGGTCAGGTCGTGGATAGATTTACATCTCCGAACAAAGATTTGAAAATTTCTTTTTTAAGGGCCTTTTTCTACTATTTCTACTTTCTACTTTTTCTTTTCTTATATACACACTTCACGTTTTTCTATTTTCTACTATCTATTTTCTTCTTTTTCTTCTCTCTCTTTTTTTTTTTACCTCCTTTTCAAAAACATAAAACTAGAGGTTGTACATAGAATGTATTACGTTATGACATAGTTGGCACCTAAAATTAGGTACCACTGTATTGTTTTGTATTGTATTAACTTCTAATAAAATAAACAAAACAAAAAAAATCAAAAAAACATCAAAAAAAGAAATGTCAAAGGTTTAATGTTGAAGAGGGAAAATTTAGTGTGGGGCAAGTTTTTTACAGTGGGTGCCTAGAATATGCCAGCAGTGGAGATGGAAGCAGACGCATAAGTGACGCTTCGGAGCTTTTAGATAAACACATGGATATGCAAAGAATGCAGGGATATGGATCATGTGCTGGCAGAGGAGATTAATTTTACTTGCCATCATGTTTGGCACAGGTATTCTGGGCTGAAGGGCCTGTTCCAGTCCTGTGTTGTTCAATGTTCTATAATTCACTGGGAAGTGGATGGAAATTGGTCTATTTATTGCTATTGAATATGACATTCAATATATACTAGACTAAGTGGGACCCGTTGGGTCCCAGCATCACACAGGAGGGCTGGTCCCCCAACGCAATATTCTACCTCTCCACCAATTCCAATATTGGTGGCCAGTGGGGGGAGGGGGCTTTCTGGAGCGCTAGTATGGGTGTTGTGGGCTGAAGGGACTGGTTTCCAGAGGGCTAGTATGTACATTGTGGGCCTAATGGATTCTTGGGCTGGCGGCTCAGTCACTCAAGCCTGTTATGCTGGCAGCTCGCTCACTCGCGGCTGGTGGGCTGGCAGTTTTTTAAAACACTAATAACTTTTATTTTTCATCGATGGGAAAAATCCTCGGCTCCTGATGAGTGGAGGGGGACTCTGAGTAAGATGGCCAAAATTCACAGCCGTACATGGTTGCAGTTTTTCTAAAATCAATTTAAAGTGCAAACAGGAAGTGGTCAAGATTAGACTTTTAATTATATACAAGGCAAGGCAACTTTAATTAGGCAAGGCAACTTTAATTAGGCAAGGCAACTTTAATTAGGGAAGGCAACTTTAATTAGGCAAGGCAACTTTAATTAGGCAACACAGCTTTAGCATTTCCAAACCAAAGGCAACACAGCTTTAGCATTTCCAAGCCAAAGGCAACACAGCTTTAGCATTTCCAAACTATATTTTCAAACCATATTAAGGGCACTGACAGGTCAGTAAAGCCACTAACAGTTTAGCAGACATGTGTTCAGTGTTATTCACAGCTCAGACTGAGAGACGTGACCCTCTCCCTCCCCCATCTTGCAGAGAATGACTGAGGCACTCAACACTTCTGGGTTTTATAGTCCTTCCGGAAGGGGCGTGGCCTTCAGGAAAGAGAATCTCAACATTTTTAAAACACTAGTAACTCTTTTATTTTTCATCGATGGGAAAAAATCCTCTTTTCCTGTGCAGCGGAGGAGGACTCTGAGTAAGATGGCCAAAAATCACAGCCGTAAGTGGCAGCGTTGTTTCTAAAATCAATATACAGAACAACAGGAAGTGGTCAAGATGAGACTTTTAGTAATATAGATAGCTGATATAGAATCCAGCTATTTCTGCTTTTCCATAATAATAATGCCCTCGGAGACATTATAGCAAGAACACTATGTCCTTTGCACAGGTATTGCAAGTGCTTAAAAGGTAATAAAATCCATAGTGTGTTCCTGCTGAGGAATTTCTCGATTAAAAAAAAATCCTCAATTTCCCGCTCTTTATGAATCCACCAGCATCAGATGTTTAGCATTGTGCCAATCAGAGTTTAATTACTTGAGTTTTTATGGTGTATTAACTTCACAGATAATTTTGATAATGTCATTTTTAATCATGAAGCTTATTTCAGGTATATATTGTGTTGTTTTTCAATCCACTGGCAAGAAATTTGATTTAGATTGCCTGGTGCTTAGAAAATAAGGAATTGAGTATGGTAAATAGCAAAACATAATTAGACAATTTTCTTTTGACCTTCCATATCTCTTATTTACATGACTAAAACTTCAAGGTTGAAAACTTCATGCTTTGTCCCAGCAGTGAGTAACTTGAAGCTCCTGTATGGCAGAATAATAGAGAATTATGGCGTGGTCACATACCGAAGAGGCAAAACATAATTTAAGACTTGCTATCCTAAAGGGCCTGTCCCACCTAGGTGACTTTTTAGGCTAGTGCAGGAGACTCTGCGCTCATCTCATGATCACCATATGGTCGCCACATGTTCGCTGGTGGTCTCTGTTGAGTCTCTTTCATGGTCGAGAGGAGTTCCCGCATTCTGGGAACTGGTCGCGGCCTCAGTATGGTTGCAGCAAATTTTTCAACATGTTGGTCGCCATGGAGAAAATCGATACTTTTGTAGTCGTAGGTGCAGTGGTAGTGGGATTGCCATGTTGTTGTAGGTAGTTGAAGTAGCCGTAGGCAGTTTTAGTTAATCTCCTTTGCTGACCGGGCATTTTTATTGGCTCATTGGGGGGAAAAAACGTAAGCACGAGTTTTCAGAACCAAGGAAAACTGACCGGTAATGTTTATTGCCCGCTAAAATTCACAGCTGTGTATCTCTGGCTTATTAAAAGTTGTCTGGCTTCTTAAAAGTGTCTCCACTCCTTCTCCCCCCCATTCTGTTTTTCTGCTTCATGGTGCTAAATATTAATTTTTGTTTTTAGAACAGAGGATCAAATATAGAGCCAAGGTCTGTCTGTATTTCCATAACTATAGTCTCTCACCACTGAGCATATGTTGAGTTAAATATGGCATTGCTGCTCAGGTTTTTTTCCAGATTGTTTTATAATTTTATGTTGGAAAAATCGAACATCATTGTTTCAAAAAGGAGAAAGAGATAGGCTGTTAGCCTATGCCTTGTTATATTAGACTCGTATCAGTTGAAATGCTATCTCTCTATCTACCCATATCAGTTCTAATTTATACATTGGAAACCCTAACTTCCTAAATTCCTGAAGTTAGAAACATAATCTTTCATAATTTAACATTTTGGGTCCAGGTAAAGTCAGGTAAACTTTGTTATGAATGCTGCCCAGACCTATTCGTTCAACCAGGAATTTGAGCTTTAGTTCACTTTAAATTGAACTTTGACTTTTTTTGATCCTTGCACATAAACTTCCAATTTCTCTGCACTTTACCGTTACTAAATTTACATTGCTTACAAAGTAATCCGCTCGCTATCTCATTGTAAAGTGGATGACCTATGTTTGCCAACAAAAATTGGTTTGCCATCCTTTGTTTACTCATTTTCTTAATATCACTAATTTAATGCTTCTATTGTGGCGGCAGCTGGTGGTAGGCCACGGGCAGAACGAACCCTCGGCTCTGGAGGGAGGAGTTAGGTGTCTCGGTGTGGTGAGGCGCAGGTCACGGGATTGACCCTTAGGCGTATTTAAGGTCGAGCAACGCCCGTGCCCATTTGAGGAGTAGGGAGCTGTATCTTACCGATTAAAACACGTCTCAAACTCACAACTTGTGTCCGCTTCGTTTTTGGCTGGACTCCTGCGAGTCCCTGCTATACTGGTGACCCCGACGTTCAGGAGTGTAATCCTTGAAGAGAAATTTCGTAAGAAGATGCATTCCGCCGCTGCCGCCTACGAGGCCAAACTCAATGCGGTCTCCCTGAAGCTCCCGACATTTTGGACCTCGCAGCCGGGTGTTTGATTCCAACAGGTCGAGTCCCAATTCTACATCCACGGCGTAACGGCCGACGAGACCCTTTACCACTATGTGGTAAGCGCTCTTGACCAGCAAATGACCGGTCGGGTCGTTCCTTACCTTGATAATCTGCCGGCGGTGGGTATGTACACAGGCCTCAAAGAGCTGCTGCTCCGGATCTACGGGCCAAGCCATATGGAGCGCACCTGTCGGGTCCTCAACATGGGCGGGCTCGGCGACCGGAAGCCCTCGGCCCTCATGAGCGAGATGCTCATGCTCATGGGTGACCAACAGACCTGCCCGCTGTTTGAATTTACCTACCTGCAGCAGTTGCCACGAGACATCCACCGGCAGCTCTCGGGGGAGAGCTTTGAAGATCCGATCAGATTAACGGCACCCGCAAACGAGCTGTGGCTGTCCGACCAGCTGCAAGTGGGTATGCTGGAATCCCTGGAATCGCTGGAATTGCTGGACCGGTTCGATTCAGCGCCCTGGAAGGCCCAGCGACCCAAGACCATGCACACAAGAGGCACACGCCCGCAAGAGCCACAGACCAGACAAGTGGCACAGGAGAGGAGGATGGCTGAGCAGGATCCAGGAAAAAGGATGTGGTGTTTGTACCACCAATGCTGGGGTTCAGCAGCCCGCCAATGCCGCCAGCCATGTTCGTTTCCGGGCAACGTCAGTGCCGGCCGCCGATAGTCACTGTGGATCCATCTCCTGTATGCCTGGGACCAGCGCTAGGGCCTCAGGTTCTTGGTGGACACCGGGGCGGAGGTCAGCGTTTTGCCCCCCTCCGGATTGGACAGGCGTGCTAGTAAGCGGGGCTCCCCCCTTAACCGCTGCGAATGGCAGTTCCATCCGCACTTATGGAGTCCTCACTATCCCGATCATCTTTAGTGCATGCCACTTCACCTGGCCCAGCCGTTGCTGGGCACAGATTTCTTGCGGGCGCAAGCCTTCCTGGTGGACGTGAGAGGGCAACGCCTTGTCCACGCTTTGAAGTTGGAGGAGATCTCCTTGCGCCCTACTGCGTCTGTCGTGCCAATCCACAACCCAGTGGCGGCAGTGGACAATATATATGTACAGATACTGGCCGAGTTTCCGGACATTGTTACTCCGCAGTTCGACTCGGCCAGCCCGAGACATGGTGTCATGCAGCATATTCTTACATCGGGTCCACTGCACCACGCCCACGCCCGCAGGCTTGCCCCCGACAAGCTCCTGATAGCGAGGGCGGAGTTTTGGAAAATGGAGGCCATGGGCATTGTCTGACGCTCCAACAGCCCATGGCCCTCCCCGCTGCACATGGTGCTGAAGGACTCTGGGGGCTGGAGGCCTTGTGTGACTACTGCCACCTGAACGAGGCGACAACCGCCAATCATTACCCCATTCCCTAAATACAAGATTTTTCAGCCCATCTGGCCGGGTCTAAGCTATTTTCCAAAATAGACAGTCCGGGGATATAACCCGATCCTCGTGCGAGCGGAGGATATCCCGAAGACAGCTATTATCACCCCGTTCAGCCTCTTCGAGTTCCTGCAGATGCCCTTTGGCCTCAAGAACGCCTTGCAGGCCTTCCAGCACCTGATGGAACCACGGGGCGCGGGCTTGATTTCCTGTTTATTTATTTATATGACATCCTCATGGCAAGTCACTTGCGGCAGGAGCACTGCGCCCACTTACGTTTATTGTGCCAGCGCCTTAGTAAACACAGCCTGGTAATTAGCCCTGGCAAATGCCAGTTTGGCCTCCGGGCCATCGACTTTCTGGGCCACCGGGTGATGCGGCACGGAGCAGTGCTTCTACCACACTGGGTTGAGGCGATCCGCCAATTTCCGCGGCCTTCCACAGTGCGGGGCCTCCAGGAGTTCGTGGGCATGGTAACGTTCTACCATCGGTTCGTGCCGCCAGCGGCTAAAATTATGCGGCCACTCTTTCAGTTGTTGCCTGGCAAGAGGCGGGAGGTGCAATGGGACGCCGTCGCCGTGGCGGCGTTTGGAGGGGCAAAGGAAGCCTTGGCTCGGGTGACAATGCTCATACATCTGCGCACCGTCACCCCTACAGCCCTTACCGTGGATGCCTCGGACTCTGCCGTCGGTGGCATTCTAGAACAGTCAGTCAACAGCAAATGGCAGCCTCTCGCCTTTTTCAGCCGACAGCTCAAGCCTGAGGAACAACGCTACAGTGCTTTCGATCGGGAGTTGCTCGCATTGCACCTTGTGGTGCGGCATTTCCGGTATTTCCTGGAGGGCCGGGAATTCGTAGCCTTCACGGATCATAAACCCCTCACCTTCGCATATGCCAAGGTCTCAGATCCTTTGACCGCCCGTCAGCATCGCCAGCTAACGTCGATTTCGGAGTTTACGACAGACGTCCAACACATCGTCAGTAAATCTAACCTGGTTGCAGATGCTTTGTCCCGCCCCGCGATCGCAGCCGTTCTCAACCTGGCCTCCGGAATAGACTACTCCGCCTTGACGAAGAGATGCCGGCGTACCGCACCGCGATCTCGGGTTTGCTGCTGGAGGATGTGCCGTTGGGTCCCTCGGGTACTTCCATCCTGTGTGACGTGTCCACAAGCCAGCCACGGCCTGTTGTTCCGGCGGCCTGGCGCCGTCGCATGTTCGATGTCATCCACGGGCTAGCTCACCCGTCTATCCGGTCCACAGTTGCTATGGTGGCCGTGAGGTTTATATGGCATGGGCTGCGGAAGCAAGTCAGATGCTGGGCCAAACGTCTAAGGTACATCGACACGTCCGGGCGCCGGATCAAGATTTTGCGGTGCCATGCCAGCGGTTCGACCACGTGCACGTGGACATCATGGGGCCGCTGCCTACGTCCCGGGGTGTTTCGCACCTGCTGGCGGTGGTGGACCATTTTACGCGGTGGCCGGAGGCCATCCTGCTAATGGATACTTCCGCCCAGTCGTGCGCTCGTGCCCTCGTGGCTAATTGGGTGGCCCGCTTCTGGGTTCCTCTGGACATCACATCGGACCGGGGTGCCCAGTTCACTTCTGAACTGTGGTCCGCGATGACCCGCCTGCTGGGGACGCAGCTCCACCATTCGACGGCATACCAGTCGAATGGATTGGTGGAGCGGTTCCACAGACGTCTGAAGGATGCCCTGAAGACGCGCCTCACGGGCCCTGAGTGGATGGACGAGTTGCCATGGGTCATGTTGGGGATTTGGACTGCCCGCAAGGAGGATTTGTCATCGTCCTCGGTGGAACTAGTTTGTGCCTGCCGCTTATAGGTCCCTGGAACCGCCGTCATCTGTATTGGTGCACTTGCAGGAGAGGGTTGGCACCCTGGTTCCCATCCCGTCGTCTCGTCATGGGGTGGCCCCATCCCTTGTGCCACCGGCGTTGGTGGACTGTCCCTACGTCTTTCTGCGCCGTGACGCCCACAGGTTACCCTTCCAGCGCTCTTATGAAGGTCCCTTTCGGGTGCTGCGGCACGGGCACACGACATTCGTCTTGGACATGTGGGGCCGGCAGGAAACTGTATCCGTGGCTCATTTAAAGCAAGTCCATCTGGACCTGAGTGAGCCAGTACAGGTGGCTCAACCTACCCGTGGTGGGCGCCCGCCGTCCCGGGTCCCCTTGAATTATTCTGGCCCGGGCAAGTCCCATTTGCGAGGGGAATTATCTAAGCGATCTAGCCACCTCGTTCGACGTCCCGTCCGTCTCGGTGCCTCTGGTTCTGGGGGTGGGGGGGGGGGGTCATGTGGCGGCACCTGGTTGGTAGGCCACGGGCAGAGCGAACCCTCAGCTCTGGAGGGCGGAGTTAGGTATCTCGGTGTGGGAGGCGCAGGTCATGGGGTTGACCCTAAGAGGTATTTAAGGTCGGGCAACGCCTGTGCCCATTTGAGGAGTAGGGAGCTGTATCTTACCGATTAAATCACGTCTCAAGCACACAACTTGTGTCTGCTTCGTTTTTGGCTGGTCTCCAGCGAGTCCCCACTATACTATCTTCCTACTCAAGGCATCTTAACTTTGTGTTGTTGGCAAACTTGTATACATAGCTTTCTGTATTGCCACCTGACATCTTTAGCAGCAGTGAATAGCTGTAACCTCAACACAGGTACACACAGAGCCTCTTGGTCATGTCCTGACAACTTGATTGCTTGCCTATTTTTCCTCACATTTGTTTTCTGCAGTTCTTTTACTTTTTATATCAGAAAAAAATCTATTCTGAAGACGTCCAATTGATTTTACATCATTTACTCATCAACAGACCTGCCCATTTTGCTATAGAATCTTTGATGCATCTGTAGGAGTTGGTGAGATTTGTATGGGACATGCCGAACTTCCTAAGCCTTCTAAGAAAGTAGAGGCATTGGTGTGCTATATACTTTATCTGGCTCATTACAAATATAGTGCATTAAGAAAGTATTCAGACCCCATCAATGTTCCACATTTTGTTACATTACAGCCTTATTTTAAAATAGATTAAACTCATTTTTTAAAAATCATCAATCTACACACAATACCCAGAAAGAAGAAACGAAAACAAGTTTGAAATTTTTGCAAAGCAATTTAAAAGAAATATCTGAAATATCACATTTACAAGTATTCAGACCCTTTGCTATGACACTCAAAATTGAGCTTAGGTTTATCCTGTTTCATTTGATTATCCTTGAGATGTTTCTACAACTTGATTGGAGTCCACCAGTGGTAAATTAAATTGATTGGATATGATTTGGAAATCATGAGACAGGATTGTGTCGAGACGCAGATCTGGGGAAGGGTATAAAACAATTTCTGCAGCATTGCAGGTCCCGAAGAGCACAGTGGCCTCCATCATTCTTAAATGGAAGAACTTTGGAACCACCAGGACTTCATAGAGCTGGCCGCCTGGCCAAACTGAGCAATCGGGGGAGAAGGGCCTTGGTCAGGGAGGTGACCAAGAACCCGATGGTCACTCTGACAGAGCTCCAGAGTTCCTCTGTGGAGATGGGAGAAATTTCCAGAAGGACAACTATATCTGCAGCACTCCACCAATCAGGCCTGTATGGTAGAGTGGCCAGACAGAAGCCACTCCTCAGTAAAAGGCACATGACATCCCACTTGGAGTTTTCCAAAAGGCACCTAAAGGACTCTCAGACCATGAGAAACATGGTCTGATGAAACCAAGATTGAACTCTTTGGCCTGAATGCCAAGCGTCACGTCTGGAGGAAACCAGGCACCGTTCATCACCTGGCCAATACCATACCTACGGTGAAGCATGGTGGTGGCCACATCATGCTGTGGGGCTGTTTTTCAGCATCAGGAACTGGGAGACTAGTCAGGTTCGAGGGACGGAGAAAAGTTCAGAGAGATCCTTGATGAAAACCTGCTCCAGAGCGTTCTGGACTTCAGACAGGGGCGGAGGTTCACCTTCCAACAGGACAATGACCTTAAGCAAACAACCAAGACAACAGAGGCGTGGCTTCGTGACAAGTCTGTGAATGTCCTTGAGTGGCACAGCCAGAGCCCGGACTTGAACCTGATCGAACATCTCTGGAGGGAACTGAAAATAGCTGCGCATGGACGCTCCCCATCCAACCTGACAGAGCATGAGGATCTGCAGAGAAGAATGGGAGAAAATACCCAAATACAGGTGTGCCAAGCTTGTAGCGTCATACCCAAGAAGACTTGAGGCTGCAATCGCTGCCAAAGGTGCCTAAACAAAGTACTGAGGAAAGGGTCTGAATACTTACGTAAATGTGATATTTCAGTTATTTCTTTTTAATTACTTTGCAAACATTTCTAAACACCTGTTTTCACTTTTTTATTATGGGGTATTGTGTGCAGATTGATGATTTAAAAAAAAGAATGTAATCAATTTTAGAATAGGGCTGTAACATACAAAATGTGTTAAAGTGAAGGGGTCTGAATATTTCTGAATGCACTATATATATATTATACTAGACTAAGTGGGACCCATTGGGAGGGCTGGTCCCCCAACGCAATATTCCACCTCTCCACCAATTCCAATATTGGTGGCCAGTGGTGGGGCTTTCTGGAGCGCTAGTATGGGTGTTGTGGGCCGAAGGGACTGGTTTCCAGAGGGCTAGTATGGACATTGTGGACCGAATGGATTCTTAGGCTGGCAGCTCAGTCACTCAGGCCTGGTGGGCTGGCAGCTCAGTCACTCAGGCCTGGTAGGATGGCAGCTCAGTTACTCAGAGCTGGCAGCTCAGTCACTCAGGGCTGGTGGGCTGGCAACTCAGTCGCAGGGCTGGTGGGCTGGCAGCTCAGTCACAGGGCTGGTGGGCTGGCAGCTGAGTCATTCAGGGCTGGTGGGTTGGCAGCTCAGTTACTCAGGGCTGGTGGGCTGGCAGATCAGTCACTCAGGGGTGGTGGGCTGGCAGTTCACTCATGGCGATTCCTTGAAATTCCATTTCAACCAGAGTGCAGGCCACCACATTCAATTTTACTTTGGAGTCACGTGAGTGGCTACGTGAAGAAGGGACGTCAGTCCGCATGCGCGTCATTATGTCTGAAGCATGCGCCAACGACTGACTGGCAGGCGCGCAGCGTCCTTCCAGCGGTAAGTTTTAAAAACTGCAGGTAAGTGTTTCTAAAAACTACTCTGCAGTCGTTTTGGCGGGTTCGTTAAACCTTGTTTTTTCAACAAGTTGGGGGAAGGTTACAACATTTCTTGAATGAATGGTGTTGGGTCACAGCGGACCCGTTTATACTGCACAGTATACGAGGGTTCAAAATTGAGTTCATTATTGACTCATTACCACCCACACAACATTCACCTAACCGCATGTATGTGTTTTCACATCAGGAGAGTTTGGATATACAAGCTGAAATCCAAATTCTATCCAATAAAGAGGTCATTGAGAGGTCGCATCCAGAACCTCACCAATTTGTATCCAATATTTTCACCAAGCAGAAAAAGGATGGATGAGTTCGTATTATCCTAGACTTGACTGAACTCAACTCTTTTGTGCAGCATAAACATTTCAAAATGGATAATTTTGGCACTGCCATCCAAATGATTTCTGAAGGTGGCTATATGTCATGCATCGACCTTAAAGATGCATACTACATAGATACATAGAAAATAGGTGCAGGAGTAGGCCATTCGGCCCTTCGAGCCTGCAACGCCATTCAATATGATCATGGCTGATCATCCAACTCAGTATCCCGTACCTGCCTTCTCTCCATACCCCCTGATCCCTTTAGCCACAAGGGCCACATCTAACTCCCTCTTAAATATAGCCAATGAACTGGCCTCAACTACCCTCTGTGGCAGAGAGCTACAGAGATTCACCACTCTCTGTGTGAAAATGTTTTTTCTCATCTTGGTCTTAAAGGATTTCCCCCTTATCCTTAAGCTGTGACCCCTTGTCCTGGACTTCCCCAACATCGGGAACAATCTTCCTGCATCTAGCCTGTCCAACCCCATAAGAATCTTGTAAGTTTCTATAAGATCCCCTCTCAATCTCCTAAATTCTAGCGAGTATAAGCCGAGTCTATCCAGTCTTTCTTCATATGAAAGTCCTGACATCCCAGGAATCAGTCTGGTGAAACTTCTCTGCACTCCCTCTATGGCTATATTGTCCTTCCTCAGATTTGGAGACCAAAACTGTACGCAATACTCCATGTGTGGTCTCACCAAGACCCTGTACAACTGCAGTAGAACCTCCCTACTCCTATACTCAAATCATTTTCCTATGAAAGCTAACATACCATTAGCTTTCTTCACTGCCTGCTGCACCTGCATGCCTACTTTCAATGACTGGTGTACCATGACACCCAGGTCTCGCTGCATCTCCCCTTTTCCTAATCGGCCACCATTTAGATAATAGTCTGCTTTCCTGTTTTTGCCACCAAAGTGGATAACCTCACATTTATCCACATTATACTGCATCTGCCAAACATTTGCCCACTCACCCAGCCTATCCAAGTCACCTTGCAGTTCCCTAGCATCCTCCTCACAGCGAACACTGCCCCCCAGCTTAGTGTCATCCGCAAACTTGAGATGTTGCCTTCAATTCCCTCATCCAGTTCATTAATATAAATTGTAAATAGCTGGTGTCCCAGCACTGACCTTTGTGGTACCCCACTAGTCACTGCCTGCCATTGTGAAAAGGACCCGTTTACTCCTACTCTTTGCTTCCCGTTTGGCAGCCAGTTCTCTATCCACATCAATACTGAACCCCCAATACCGTGTGCTTTAAGTTTGTATATTGATCTCTTATGTGGGACCTTGTCTAAAGCCTTCTGAAAGTCCAGATACAACACATCCACTGTTCTTCCCTATCCACTCTACTAGTTACATCCTCGAAAAATTCTATAAGATTCGTCAGACATGGTTTACCTTTCGTAAATCCATGCTGACTTTGTCCAATGATTTCACCACTTTCCAAATGTGCTGCTATCCCATCTTTAATAACTGACTCTAGCAGTTTCCACACTACCGATGGTTAGACTAACTGGTCTGTAATTCCCCATTTTCTCTCTCCTTCCCTTCTTAAAAAGTGGGGTTACGTTTGCTACCCTCCAATCCTCAGGAACTACTCCAGAATCTAAAGAGTTTGAAAAATTATCACTAATGCATCCACTATTTCTGGAGCTACTTCCTTAAGTACTCTGGGATGCAGCCTATCTGGCCCTGGTGATTTATCGGCCTTTAATCCATTCAATTTACCCAACACCACTTCCCGACTAACCTGGATTTCACTCAGTTCCTCCATCTCCTTTGACCCGCGGTCCCCTGCTATTTCCGGCAGATTATTTATGTCTTCCTTGGTGAAGACGGAACAAAGTAGTTATTCAATTGGTCCGCCATATCCTTATTCCCCCTGAGCAATTCACCTGTTTCTGACTGCAAGGGACCTACATTTGTTTTAACTAATCTCTTTCTCTTCACATATCTATAACAACTTTTGCAGTCAGTTTTTATGTTCCCTGCCAGTTTTCTTTCATAATCTATTTTCCCTTTCCTAATTAAGCCCTTTGTCCTCCTCTGCTGGTCTCTGAATTTCTCCCAGTCCTCTGGTATGCTGCTTTTTCTGGCTAATTTGTACACATCATCTTTTGTTTTGATACTATCCCTGATTTCCCCTTGTTATCCACGGATGCACTACCTTCCCTGATTTATTCTTTTGCCAAACTGGGATGAACAATTGTTGTAGTTCATCCATGCAGTCTTTAAATGCCTTCCATTGCATATCCACCGTCAACCCTTTTAGAACTAATTGCCAGGTCAATCTTGGCCAATTCACGTCTCATACCCTCAAAGTTACCTTTCTTTAAGTTCAGAACCGTTGTTTCTGAATTAACAATGTCACTCTCCATCCTAAAGAAGAACTCAACCATATTATGGTCACTCTTGCCCAAGGGGCACGCACAACAAGACGGATAACTAACCCTTCCTCATTACTCAATACCCAGTCTAGAATAGCCTGCTCTCTCGTTGGTTCCTCTACATGTTGGTTTAGATAACTATCCCGCATACATTCCAAGAAATCATCTTCCTCAGCACCCCTGCCAATTTGATTCACCCAATCTATATGTAGATTGAAGTCACCCATTCTAGCTGTTTTGCCTTTGTTGCACGCATTTCTAATTTCCTGTTTGATGCCATCCCCAACTTCACTACTACTGCTAGGTGGCCTGTACACAACATCCACCAGCGTTTTCTGCCCCTTAGTGTTTCGCAGCTTCTACCCATACCGATTCCACATCCTCCAAGCTAATGTCCTTCCTTTCCACTGCGTTAATCCCCTCTCTAACCAGCAATGCTACCCCACCTCCTTTTCCTTTCTCTCTATCCCTCCTGAATATTGAATATCCCTGGATGTTCAGCTCCCAGCCTTGGTCACCCTGGAGCCATGTCTCTGTGATCCCAACTATTCATAATCATTAATAGCTATCTGCACGTTCAACTCATCCACCTTATTACGAATGCTCCTTGCATTGAGACACAAAGCCTTCAGGCTTGTTTTTACAACGCTCTTACCCCTTTTACAATTATGTTGAAAAGTGGCTCTTTTTGATTTTTGTCCTGGATTTGTCTGCCTGCCACTTTTACTTTTCACCTTGCTACCTATTGTTTCCCGCCCGCATTTTACACCCCTCTGTTTCTCTGCTCACCCATTTAAGAAACACACCACCTCTTATTCTCTGTTTATTATTGTTTTCTTCACGGGTACCTATTCACAGGGAGCACAGGAGATATTTGAAATTTAACTGGATGGGTCAATTATGACAGTTCAAAGCATTGCCCATTGGGCTGACTTTAGCTCCCAGACTATTTACCAAGCTACTGAAACCCATTCTGGGGCAATTATGAGCTCAGAACCACATGGTCATGGCATAATTGGATGACATCCTCATTTTCGGGGGGCACCGAGCTATCGGCAGAATCATCTGTCTCAGCCACCAAACTCATGTTTGAAAGATTGGGCTTTCTCATCCATCCAGTTAAGTCCAAGTTACACCTACCAGGGTTATGGATTACCTGGGGTTTACAATTAACTCAATCCACATGTCAGTGACTCTGCCTAGGGGCAAACAATTAGAGTTCACCAAAGCTTGTAATGACCTTATACTGAAACAAAAGCCATCAATTAGACAAACATCAAGTGTAATTGGCAAACTAGCGGCGGCATTTCCAGCAGTGCGTTACGAACCTTTGCACTATCAAAATTTACAACGTGCAAAGGAACAGGCACTCAGATCCCACGCTGGTCAATACGGTAGACCAATACGATTGCCAGCCGAGGCCATTGCTGAACTACAATGGTGGATGACGAATATACGTCATAGCTCAGGGATATTTTGCTGGATACTCCATCGGTTGTCTTACAAACCGATGCAAGCGGCCTAGGATGGGGGAGCAACTGATACCATCTCCAGCTGTGGTGGGAGGTGGAATGAGCAGGAGCCCTTAATTCTTCAGCAACGAGGTATTACTTCTTAGAGTTATTGAGGGCTCACTATGGGCTGAAGGCTTATTGCAGAACTATGCAACATGTGCATGTTCAGCTCCAGATTGACAACACTACCACGGTGGCGTATATTAATCACATGGGTGGTGTTAAGTCTGTGTCTTGTGATAGATTGGCAAATCTTATTTGGCACTGGTGTATTGCGAGGGACATTTGGGTCTCAGCTGTCTACCTACCAGGTAGACGCAACACGGTGGCGGACACCAGATCACGGATTTTCAACAACAACATAGAACACTGAATCGTGCAGTATTTAATGATACAATCACCCGGTATGGCATCCGGATATTGATTGTTCACATGCCAGATTAAATCACCAATTTCCCAAATATGTGTCCTGGAGCCAGACCCAGGGGCAGTGGCAGTAGATGCGTTTTTGCTACACTGGGGAGGAATTTTTTTATTTGCTTTTCCCCCATTTTGCCTCATCGGCCGATGCTTGGCAAAAATCAAGCAAGACAATGCCACAGACATTTTGGTAGTGCCTGACTGGCCTACACAGTATTGGTTACCACAAGTCCTGGGAATAATAACACAGCCTTTTATGGCTGTCCCTAAAAGCAGGAAACTTCTCGTTCACCCAGTAACGGGGAACAACCATCCTCTACATGACCGAATCAATTTATTGGTTTTGCAGATTCTGAGGAGACCATACCTGGGGCTCGGACTGTCTAAATGAACCGTGGATGTGATGACAGCGGCCTGGAGGGACAGTACACAAAAACAGTACGTCTCTCACATCAAGAAGTGGGAGATGTTCTGTTCTGTCTCAAATATCTTGTATAATTACAGCACGCATCACGGATGTCCTGGAGTTTCTATCTGCCCTGTACTATGACCAAAAACGGAGCTACAGTGCCATCAATAGTGCCAGAAGCGCACTATCCTCCTATTTAATGCTGGGGGTCAGGGCACCAGACGGTAGGGACGCACCCTTTAATAACTAGGTTCATGAAGGGCATTTTTAATTCCATACCACCAAGGCCCCGGTACATGGAGATATGGGACGTGAGCATAGTGCTTACACTGCTTCGCCAGTGGGGCGCCAGCTCCCTCTCTACCCTTATCAAAGCTCACCCTAAAAGTGGTCATGATAATGGCGCTGGTAACTGCGCAGCGAGTCAGACTTTGCACAAGCTGTGCCTCGACTTCATGACCACCAATGTAAATATAATAACCTTTTTCATAGAGGGCTTGATCAAACAGAGCAGGCCAGGGTTGCCAGGGCTCAAAATAGAGTTCCTGGCATATTCCGAGGATCCACGTTTGTGTGTCGTATCACATTTACGCCATTACATTAATGTCACCAAGGGACATCAGAGGCTCTGAGCAATCGGTCCTAATCAGTTACAAAAAGCCTCACCATAAGGTATCAGCACAAACCATTTCCAGATGGTTAAAGGAGGTACTGGCGAGGTGCAGGAGTGAACATTGACACTTTTAAATCTCACTCCACCAGGGCTGCATCTACGTCGGCAGCCAGAGCAATGGGACGTACCCCTCGAAAACATCCTAGCGGCTGCAGGATGGGCCAATGAACGAATGTTCCACCGGTTTTACAACAAACCTATTGCCGGACCAGGGGTGTTTGCACGTACCATTTTAAATGCTGTTTTGTAGTTCCCCCCAGGATGGGAGGGGTTACTATTATTATTTTTTCTTTTTCATATTAAAGCATCAGTTTTATTACCTAACTAAAGTTATGCCTGAATGCTTTACCTTTTCACTCATCCATGGTCAATCCATTCAGTGTGTGACGCCTGGACTCGTATCCGGCGTGAAGTCACAGAGCTTTAAAATCTTCACGTAGTCACTCACGTGACTCCGAAGTAAAATAGTAAGATTAAACGAGAACTTACCAGTTTGAAGTTTGATCTTGATTTTATGAGGAGTTACGATGAGCGATTACGTGCCCACCGCTCCCTCTCTCATATTATCAAGGTCATCTGGTAGTTTCTAGTTCTCAATCTTACTATCCTCACGGTAATTTTCTCTTTTCTGTGATTTCACACCGCTGCTTTGTAGATTGACGCGCATGCGGACTGACGTCCCTTCTTCACGTAATCGCTCATTGTAACTCCTCATAAAATCAAGATCAAACTTCAAAACTGGTAAGTTCTCGTTTAATCTTACTATTTCACAGCATTTCAGGCAGAGTGCAGGCCACCACATTCAATTTCACAGCATTTCAGGCAGAGTGCAGGCCACCACATTCAATTTCATAGCATTTCAGGCAGAGTGCAGGCTACCACATTCAATTTCACAGCATTTCAGGCAGAGTGCAGGCCACCACATTCAATTCACAGCATTTCAGGCAGAGTGCAGGCCACCACATTCAATTTCACAGCATTTCAGGCAGAGTGCAGGCCACCACATTCAATTTCACTGCATTTCAGGCAGAGTGCAGGCCACCACATTCAATTTCACAGCATTTCAGGCAGAGTGCAGGCCACCACATTCAATTTCACAGCATTTCAGGCAGAGTGCAGGCCACCACATTCAATTTCACAGTAGAGAAAAATCCTCGGGGCGCCTCAAGCGGGAGGAGGACTGTGAGTAAGATGGCCAAAACTCATAGCGATATCGGGTAGAGTTTTTTTAAATATCAATATACAGCGCAGAAAGGGTGGTCAAGATGAGACTTTTAGTTATATACTACACTAAGTGGGACCCGTTGGGTCCCATGTTCACATGGGAGGGCTGGTCCGCCAACACAATATTTAAACCTCATCCACCAATTCCAATATTGGTGGCCAGTGGGGGGTGGCTTACTGGAGCACTAGTATGGGTATTGTGGGCTGAAGTGACTAGTTTCCAGAGGACTAGTATGGACATTGTGGGCCAAATGGATTCTTGGGGTGACAGCTTAGTCACTGAAGCCAGATGTGCTGGCAGCTCACTCACGGCTGGTGGGCGAGCAGTTGACTCCCGGCTATTCCTTGAAATTCCATTTCAAGCAGGGTGCAAGGCAACCAAATTCAACTGCAGTTTCCTACCATTTTTCAAGCAGGGTGCAAGGCCACCAAATTCAAGTGCCGTTTCTTACCACTTCAAGCAGGGTGCAAGGCCACCAAATTCCATTGCAGTTTCATACCACTTCAAGCAGCGTGCAGGGCCACCAACACGTGCAGTTTCCTACCACTTCAAGCAGGGGTGCAAGGCCACCAAACTCAAGTGCACTTTCCTTACCACTTCAAGGAGGGTGTAGGGCCACCAAACTCAAGTGCAGTTTCATGCCACATCAAGCAGGGTGCAAAGCCAGCAAATGCTAGTGCTGTTTAATGCCATTTCAGTAGGGTGCAAGGCCACCAAATTCAAGTGCAGTTTCATACCACTTCAAGCAGGGTGCAAGACCACCAAATTGAAGTGCAGTTTCATACCATATCAAGCAGGGTGCAAGGCCACCAAATTCAAGTGCAGTTTCATACCATTTCATGCAGGGTGCAAGGCCACCAAATTCAAATGCAGTTTCATACCATTTCATGCAGGGTGCAAGGCCACCAAAATCAAATGCAGTTTCATACCATTTCAAGCAGGATGAAACCACCATAAAACCACAATAAACACCACAAAACACCACCCTCACAGTTCAGTAGACATTCAGTTTGTTCACTTGATTCACAGCTCAGACAGATCGTGACCTCTCCCTCCCCCATCTTGCAGAGACTGAGTCACACCCACACATCCGGGTTTTATAATCCCTCCCCTCCCTTTGTGGCGTGATTGACAGGAGTGAGATTCTCAAAATTTTTAAACACTAATAACACTTTTATTTTTCATTATGGGAAGAATCCTCTGCACCTGATGAGCGGAGGTGGACTAAGTAAGATGGCTAAAAAATCACAGCCATAAGTGGGTAGCATTTTATCTAAAATCAATATACAGTGCAAACAGGAAGTTGTCCAGTTATCACCACCAACAACCATTCGCAGTGCAGCATTTCAAAGCAGTTACCACCTCCAACAACCATTCGCAGTGCAGCATTTCAAAGCAGTTAACCACCACCAACAACCATTCGCAGTGCAAGCATTTCAAAGCAGTTACCACCACCAACAACCATTCGCAGTGCAGCATTTCAAAGCAGTTACCACCACCAACAACCATTCGCAGTGCAGCATTTCAAAGCAGTTACCACCACCAACAACCATTCGCAGTGCAGCATTTCAAAGCAGTTACCACCACCAACAACCATTCGCAGTGCAGCATTTCAAAGCAGTTACCACCACCAACAACCATTCGCAGTGCAGCATTTCAAAGCAGTTACCCACCACCAACAACCATTCGCAGTGCAGCATTTCAAAGCAGTTACCACCACCAACAACCATTCGCAGTGCAGCATTTCAAAGCAGTTACCACCACCAACAACCATTCGCAGTGCAGCATTTCAAAGCATTTACCCA
>CM075977.1:167825105-167994730 GCA_038087875.1 Malacoraja senta | reverse complement strand
GAAGATTTGATGTAAAATCAATAGAACGTTTTCAGAATAGAATTTTCCATCATAGAGGGATCAGAAGAACAGCAGGGAATAATAGGCAGACAAGTCAAATGATTTTACTTGACCAACAACCAAGAAAGCACACCAATGCCTCTACTTCCTTAGAAGGCTTAGGAGGTTTGGCATGTCCCATACAACTCTAACCAACTCTTACAGATGCATCATAGAAAGCATTTTATCAGGATGCATCACAGCTTGGTTTACGAACAAGATGGCAAGAAATTGTAGCAAATTATGGACGCAGCCTAGATCATCACACAAACCAACCTCCCACGTATTGACTCAATTGATACCTCACACTACCTCACTTTTTCTGGTTGGCTGCCAGTGACTAGCCGAGTTCTGCAGGGCTCGGTGCTGGGGCCGCTGCTCTTCATGTTTCATATTAATGATTTGGATGAAGGGAGGTCCTGTTGCAATTGTATATGACGTTGGTGCGACCGCATTTGGAATTTTGCTAGACTAAGTGGGACCCATGTTCACATGGGAGGGCTGGTCCCCCAACGCAATATTCTACCTCTCCACCAATCCCAATATTGGTGGCCAGTGAGGGGGTTCTGGAAAGCTAGTATGGGTGTTGTGGGCTGAAGGAACTGGTTTCATGGAGCTAGTATGGACATTGTGGGCCAAATGGATTATTGGGGTGGCAGCTCAGTCACTCAAGCCTGAAGTGCTGGCAGCTCACTCACGGCTGGTGGGCTGGCAGTTGACTCACGGCTAATCCTTGAAATTCCATTTCAAGCAGGGTGCAAGGCCACCAAATTCAAATGCAGTTTCGTACCATTTCAATAAGGGTGCAAGGCCACCAAATTCAAGTGCAGCTTCTTACCACTTCAAGCAGGGTGCAAGGCCACAAAATTCAAGTGCAGTTTCATACCACTTCAAGCAGGGTGCAAGGCCACCGAATTCAGGTGCAGTTTCCTACCACTTCAAGCAGGGTTCAAGTCCACCAAACTCAAGTGCAGTTTCAGACAACTTCAAGCAGGGAGCAAGGCCACCAAATTCAAGTGCCGTTTCCGACCACTTCAAGCACAGTGCAAGGCCACCAAACTCAAGTGAAGTTTCCTACCACTTCAAGCAGGGTGCAGGGCCACCAAACTCAAGTGCAGATTCCTACCACTTCAAGCACGGTGCAAGGCCACCAAACTCAAGTTCAGTTTCATGCCACTTCAAGCAGGGTGCAAGGCCACCAAATTCAAGTGCAGTTTCATGCCTTTTCAAGCAGGCTGCAATGCCACCAAATTCAAGTGCAGTTTCATGCCATTTCAAGCAGGGAGCAAGGCCACCAAATTCAAATGCAGTTTTATACCATTTCAAGGAGGGTGAAACCACCATAAAACCACCACAAAACCACACAAAACACCACATAAACACCACGTAAACACCACACTCACAGTTCAGTAGACATTCAGTGTGTTCAGTTGATTCACAGCTAACAGAGTCGTGACCTCTCCCTCCCCCATCTTGCAGAGACTGAGCCACAAGCACACTTCCGAATTTTTAAATCCCTCCCCCTCCCACTGGAAGGGGCGTGGCCTTCATGGCATGATTGAGAAGAGAGAGATTCTCAACATTTTTAATACACAAATTACACTTTTATTTTTCATTGATGGGAAGAGTAAGATGGCCAAAAATCACAGGCGTAAGTGGTAGCGTTTTATCTAAAATCCATATACAGTGCAAACAGGAAGTTGTCAAGTTTAGACTTTTAATCGTGCTTTATTTCGAACCAACCCCCACCAACAACCATTTGCTGTGCTTTGTTTTGAACCAACCAATACCATAACCATTTGCTGTGCTTTATTTCGAACCAACTGCCACCAACATCCATTTGCTGTGCTTTATTTCGAACCAACCACCACCAACAACCATTTGCTGTGCTTTATTTTGAACCAACCATCACCAACAACCAACCACCACCAACAACCATTTGCTGTGCTTTATTTTGAACCAGCCACCACCAACAACCATTTGCTGTGCTTTATTTCGAACCAACCACCACCAACAACCATTTGCTGTGCTTTATTTCAAACCAACCACCACCAACAACCATTTGCTGTGCTTTATTTCGAACCAACCACATTTTCCTTTTCAAACCACATTAAGGGCACTCAAGGTCACTAAAACCACACTCACAGTTTAGTAGAAATGTGTTCAGTGTTATTCACAGCTCAGACTGAGAGACGTGACCTTCTCGCTCCCCCATCTTGCAGAGACTGACTGAGGCACTCAACACTTCCAGGTTTTATAGTCCCTCCGGAAGGGGCGTGGCCTTCAGGAGAGAGAATCTCAACATTCTTTAAACACTAATAACCCTTTTATTTTTTCATCGATGGGAAACATCCTCTTGTCCTGCACAGCGGAGGGGGACTCTGAGTAAGATGGCTAAAAAGATGGCTAAAAATCACAGCCATAAGTGTCAGCATTTTTTTCTAAAATCAATATACAGAACAACCGTAAGTGGTCAAGATCAGACTTTTAGTAATATAGATGTTCAGTTCTGGGCACCATGTTATGGGAAAGATATTGCCATGCTTGAAAGGGTTCATATAAGATTTACAAGGATGTTGCCAGGCCTAGAAGATGTGAGCTGCAGGGAGGGGTTGAGTAGGCTGGGTCTCTATTCCATGGAGCGCAGGAAGATGAGGGGAGATCTTATAGAGGTATACAAAATCATGAGAGGAATAGATCGGGTAGATGCACAGAGTCTTTTGCCCAGAGTAGGGGAATCGAGGACCAGAGGATATAGGTTCAAGGTGAAGGGAAAAGATTTAATAGGAATCCGAGGGGTAACTTTTTCACACAAAGGGTGGTGGGTGTATGGAACAAGCTGCCAGAGGAGGTAGTTGAGGCTGGGACTTTCCCATTATTTAAGAACCAGTTAGAGAGGTACATGGATAGGATAGGTTTGGAGGGATATGGACCAAGTACAGGTGAGTGGAACTAATGTAGCAGGGATATTGTTGGCCGGTGTGGGCAAGTTGGGCCGAAGGGTCTGTTTCCACACTGCATCACTCTATGACTCTATGACTCTAAGGGATTGAAGGCTTTGTGGCCAAGTTTGCAGATGATACAATAATAGGTGGAGGGGTCCCTGGTAGTGTAAAGAAAGCAGGGACTCTGCGGAAGGACATGGGTAGGTTGGAAGAATGGGCAGAGAAGTGGCAGATGGAATATAGTGTAGCAAAGTGTGGAGTCATGCATTTTGGTAGTGGGAATAAAGGCATAGATTATTTTTTTACGGCAAATGAGAAGATAAACCAGAAATCAGAGGTGCAAAGTGACTTGGTAATGCTGGTGCAGGATTCCCAAAAAGTTAACCTGCATGTCAAATCGGTAGTAAAGAAAGCAAACACAATGCTAGCATTTATTTTGAGTGTGCTTGTATATAAAAATAGGGATGTAATGCAGAGGCTCTATAAGGTGTGGGTCAGGCTGTATTTGGAATATTGTGAACAATTTTGGGCACCACATCTGAGGGAGCTGGCTCTGGAGAGGGTCCAGAGGTTTACAATGATCCCAGGAATAGTAGGTTAACATATGATGAGCGTTTGACGGCACTGGGACTGTACTCGCCGGAGTTTAGAAGAACGAGAGGGAACCTCATGAAACGTACAGAATAATGAAAGGCTTGGATAGAGTGGATGTGGAGAGGATGTTTCCACTAGTGGGAGAGTCGAGGACTAGAGGCCATAGCCTCCGAATTAAAGGACATTCTTTTCGGAAGGAGATGAGGAGGATTTCCTTAGTCAGAGGGTGGTGAATCTGTGGAATTCTTTGCCACAGAAAGCTATGGAGGCCAAGTTAGTGGATACATTTAAGGCAGAGATAGATAGATTCTTGATTAGTATGGGTGTCAGGGGTTATGGGCAGAAGGCAGGAGAATGGGGTTAGGAGGGAGATAGATCAGCCATTGAATGGTGGAGTAGACTTGATTGGCCGAATGGCCTAATTTTGTTCCTATCACTTATGATCTTATGAACAATCAAGTTGTCAGGATGTGACCAAGAGGTTCTGCATGTATCTCTGCTGAGGTTACAGCTGTTCACTATTGTTAAAACCATTAAAAATAATAATTGTTATTATTGCAACTCCACCAAAATTGATAGGTGCCTGGGGCGGTGGTAGCGGTCCAGGCACTCAGTGAAAAATTCTTGCTACTTACATCTCCTCTATACATTCCACCACTCACCTTAGAGATACTGTATGCCCTGTAGTATTTGGCACTTCTACCCTGGTAAAAGAGTTCTGACTGTCTACTCTATCTATGCCTCTCATAATATTATAAACTCATCCCATCAGCCTCCGATCCAAGCTTGTTCAACCTCTCCTCATTGCGAATACTCTCCTATCCAGGAAGCATCCTGGTCAAGCTCTTCTGCCTCTCTGTAGCCTTCGCACCCTTACGTAATGGGACAACCAGAACTGCATATAATAGCCAACATTTTATAGAGCAGCAATATGTCTTCCTGACTCCAAAAATCAATGCACCAAATGAAGGCAAGCATACCATATACTTTCTTTACCACTCTGTTTACTTCAGTTGTTTCTTGCAGCTAACTCTGGACGTGCATCCCAAGATGTACAGATTTTCTGTACATCCATACTGTTAAGAATCCTGCCATGATTTTTCCCGTTAGTTAACCTACAAAACCCCCACACTTGGACAGATTAAACACCAGCTGTCTTGCAACTTTATTTATACTATTTAATGTACAATGCTTTTGCAGCAATCCAGTAGAAATGATGCATTTAAGGTTCATCTGCAAAACTGCTACACATGTTATCAATTTAAGAGAAACGGAGAACACCTGGATCCCTCACCATCCTGCATACCAGTCTGAGCCTAGACTGGCTGGCGCTAATCAAAGCCTGTAAAGTTCAGCTGACAAGGGTTAAGCAATTCTGACAAGTGCAGGGATCCTCCATTTTATGGTGTCTTTAATTTAGCCAATATTAACATTACCACGTTTTATCATTCATGATAACTCTCATCATAAATGATAACTCCAGAATACAATGATGACTGCTATACTTTAACAATGTTCTAACAAGAAGATGTTGATGTAGCTTCTCACAATTTCATCGAGCTTCCGAGTTTTCGTGGGCGAAGCTCCATGAATCCTGTCTGATGAGTCTTCACCACCCAAGTTTTCGTGGGCGTGATTCCCATCCATCAACCTTGATAGTCCATTGGTCCTTGATTCGTAATAGAGTGGAGAATTTCTAAGAAAATCTGGGAGAAAACAAGTTAACTACTGATACCTTCACTAATATTTTTACAATGATGAAGATGCACCCAGGCATTTCTTCCTTCTACCTTTACAGCTGTCGGGTCATTAAAATAACTTGGTACGGTCCTTCCCAACGAACATCTGATCCTTTCCTTACCCAATTCTTCACTAAGACATTGTCTCCAGGTTTTACTTTAATGGGAGTTACTAATGAAGGCATATCCTCATAGGCTGCTCTCACTCTACAATGTAAATCCCTTAAGGCTCTTGTCAAGGCTAAGATATAGTCGGTCATCTCTGCAGTCATATGGTGGAAATTAACTATTTTCATTGCATTCTGATTCCAAGGGTTTTTCAAGGGTCTACCATCAATAATTTCAGCTGGGCTTAATCTAGATTTTCCTGCAGGCGTGACTCTCATCTGAGATAGGGCTATTGGGAGTAATTTAATCCATCCAAGTACAGTCTGCACCTTTAATTTGGCTCATTTGGTTTTAAGGGTCTGGTTTGCCCTTCCTACAAGTCCGGCAGCCTGTGGACGATAAGCACAGTGTAATTGCTGCTGGATCCCCAGCTGTTCACAAAATTCTTTATTGATCTGTCCAGTTAGGTGTGGACCATTATCTGAGCTAAGTCGAATGGGAATGCCAAATCTAGGGACAATTTCTCTCATTAGCACCTTGACAACAGTAGCCACTTTATTGTCAAGGGTTGGGTATGCTTCGATCCACCGACTGAATACATCGACTATGACAAGAACGTATTTATATCGGCTTGTACTCGCTAGAATTTAGAAGATTGAGGGGGGATCTTATAGAAACTTACACTCTTTTGTTTCCTGCATAAAACTTTATAAATTCTGGAGTGATATTTTTGAAATATTTACAAAATTATTCAAGATAAAAATGGAACCAAATACTGAAATGATTATATTTGGAGTAATGGAAAATGGGAATAAATTGAACTCATCTCAACATTTATTTTTTAATTATGGGTTAATAACGGCAAAAAAACTTGTACTTAAATTTTGAAAAAATACACCCATACCAACGCTTAAAATGTGGATTTCAAACATGTTGGACACCGCACATCTTGAGGAAATGCGATTCCTCCTAATAGATAAATTAGACCAATTCTTAACGAGTTGGTCTCCATTTGTCGACTTTTTGGAAGCATATGGTGCAACAGAATCGTAGAAGCTAACTGTCCCAGGACTGGGTGAGGGATGGTCAAGAATAAAAATAACGATCTCCTTAATCTCTTACTTTCTACTCTTTCTCTTTCTATCTTCTTCTCTTCACTTTTCTTCTTTCATCCCTTTTTCCATCTCACACACTATATATCACATGTTTTTCTATCTTTTATTATCTATTCTCTCTCTTTCTTTTTCATTATTTAAAAAAAATAAGAAGCTGTACATAAAATGTAATATGTCAATATATATTAGGCACTTTGGTGCCATATGATTGTACTTACTTCTAATAAAATTAAAATTAAAAATAATAATAAAAAAAGAAACTTACAAAATTCTTACGGGGTTGGACAGGCTAGATGCAGGAAGATTGTTCCCGATGTTGGGGAAGTCCAGAACAAGGGGGTCACAGTTTAAGGATAAAGGGGAAATCTTTTAGGACTGAGATGAGAAAAACATTTTTTACACAGTGGTGAATCTCTGGAATTCTCTGCCACAGAATGTAGTTGAGGCCAGTTCATTGGCTATATTTAAGAGGGAGTTAGATGTGGCCCTTGTGGCTAAAGGGAGCAGGGGGTATGGAGAGAAAGCAGGTACAGGATACTGAGTTGGATGATCAGCCATGATCATATTGAATGGCAGTGCAGGATCGAAGGGCCGAATGGCCTACTCCTGCACCTATTTTCTATGTTTCTATCCGTGGCATCTTTCTAATTCAATATCGTCCATTTGCAATGTCTCAAAAGGACCCATAGGCAATGGTGTTTTCTCTCCTTCACATCCTATTCCCTTCCCTGGATTGTATTGCTGGAAGACCAGACAATTACTGCTTACCTTTTGAGCAAAAGATTGTAATTTTGGATGCCACCAAGCAGCTAATAGAGTGTCCCCTACTGCCCTTGCACCACAATGGGTTGCATAGTGCATACACTCGATAACCCATATGGCCAATGAGTCTGTCATGCAAGTTTGCCCTGCTGGAGTGGTCCACAGCCCAGTCATACAATCCAGTACACATCCCAGTTGTCTCCATCTCTCCTTCAGTAGCCTCTTCTTGTAATCGAACGATTTATTGGATGGTTGGCATCAGTTTCTCCAAGCGGGACTTGTTAGTTACACTTTTAGTCTGCCTAATCATTCTAGGTACCACCACCTTACGTTCCCATGATACGTTTTTAGTTACTAAATCGGAATTACGATTTCCAATGTCTACTGGGGTCTGTCCTTTAGTATGGGCACTACATTTTGTTACAGAGATTTGTCTGTGTAGCATTAAGGCCTTCAATAAATTTGTCCCCAATTGCTTGTGTGATATTTGGGTTCCCGCAGAAGTTAGAAATCCCCTATTTTTCCATAATTGTTCGAAATCATGCACCACCCCAAATGCATATCGAGAATCAGTTCAAATATTTACTTTTAGATCTTCCCCAATAATGCAAGCCCTAATTAAAGTGAATAATTCAGCTTGTTGTGCTGAATAGGGTGATTCAAAAGCAGCTGCTTCTACAATCTCCGTCTTTTGATTAATAATTGCATACCCAGACAACCTCTCACCCTGCAGTCCAATGGATGCACTACCGTCCACATAAAATGTGATGTCAGGGTCTTCGATGGGTACATTCCTCAAGTCCTCTCTCACTGATGTCTCCTCCTCTATAACAAATAGACAGTTGTTTCCTGCTTCTGCTCGCTCTTCTGGGGATGAAATATGAAAAGAGGTTGGCTTAATCAATGTACAGTGTTTGAACTGCAATTTTGGATTGTTCAACAGATAACTCATACTTATTTTGGCGGGCCTTTGTCAAATACTGGGTTTGAAGCTGCCCCAACAATGCCGATACCGAATGTGAACTGTACACTACAATTTCCTGCTGGAGTGTCAAATTAGCAGACGCTTGTAAACTATTGTAAATTGCGGTTACGATTTGAGTGCAAAGAGGATGTCCCCTAGCTACTGGATCTAATTTGGAGGAGTAATATGCAACTGGTCTATGTCTATCCCCATGCTTTTGCCGTTAATACCGAAATGGCACAATCGGATAGAATTGTACAATACAGCTGGAAAGGACGATCGTATAATGGCCTTCCCAATGCCGGTGCTCGCATCAATGATCTTTTCAAGTTCTCAAATGCTTCCTGTGCCTCCTTTGTTAGGATAAATCAACTCTCCTTGCTGGTATAAGGTGTTAGCTCCTTGGTTTCTAGAGCTATATTTGGAATCCAGGGTCTTCAATAATTAACCAAGCCCAGCCATTGCCTCATTTGTTTGGCTTCTTTTGGGACTGGAAATTCGCAGATAGGTTTGAGTCTGCTCTTCTCAAGACTTCTTTCAGTGACCGAAATTATAATCCCTAGAAATTTTACTTTCTCCTGAGCTACCAATACTTTTGATGGTGAGACCACATATCCTAGATTGGCAAGATGATTTAGTAGTTGTGCAGTGTCTTTCCAATTACTGGATTAATCTTTACTAGCCACTAATAGATCATCTATTAAACTTCAAGGTATTTAGCTGATCTATATTGACCCTCCTTTCCCGGTTTCGGAACGGCAAGAATAGGAGTGTTACAGATAGATTGGCACTTCACCAATGTTCCTTGTTCTAGCAAACCCCGAATTATTTTGTCTATGCTGCTGATGGCCTGTAGTTTCAATGGATATTGTTGGATTGAAGGAAGTGTTAAGCCCCTTTCCCACTTGGGTGACCTCCATCGCGACCTCCGGCGTGTTTGCCCGTGACCCATAGTCGCGGCAAGGTCGCCACGAGGTCGTAGGAGGTCTTCGTCACTCTCCTTCATGGTCGAGAGTGGTCTCGGCGTAGTCGAGGCTTCAGCTAGGTCGCGGCATATTTTTCAAGATGTTAAAAATTGACCACGACTAAAAATAGGTCGCGGTGGGAAAAATCTATATTTTTGTTGTTGTAGGTCTAGTCGAAGCCGGTCATAGTAGGTCGTGATGCTAATCGTAGGTAGTCGAAGGTGGTCAAAGGTAGTCAAAGGTAATAACTCCGGGGTGAAAAAAGGTCAGTAGAAAAAAAAGGTACTAACAGCAGAACGTCACCTCTTTCACTCCAAGGCATGTTCATTCATAGCTGAAGAGGTTTTTGGAGAGGTGTTTTAGAGATGGCACCAAAAAGGCAGCAGCACAGGGGGAGGGCACAACCCTAAAAAAAACCTGCCATGCAGGTGTTTCCCACCCAGGAGGAGGAGTGGCAGGAGGTGATGCCACAGGAGGTGATAGTGCAGGAGGTAGCCCTGCATGAGAGACCCCTGGAGGAGGAGACCAGGGGGATAGTATATGTCCCCACCACCACCCCATCCATCACTGCCTCATTTGAAGGCAACAAAGCAGCCCTTTCTCCTGTGTCTGACACAGCATCAGAGGCAGATGCCCCATTGGTGGTGAGGGAGGGCTGGAGGAAGGTTATGCCCTACACTTTCACCAGGCAGCAGGAGGGGGACCTTGAGGAATGGTTCCAGCAGAATGCCATCCTGTACGAAAAGGACAATGAGGGGTACAGGAACAGGGACAAGAATGGCATGCTTGCCATCCACTGCCCCACATGTGTGCTTAAAGTTTCATCTTATGTCAAAGCCCAGGGTCACTCTCTTCCAGTCATCTGGTGTACTGGGACAGTCCATCACATCATCTCCATTCACCCATTGAGACCTCTTCTTGTGCTTCCTCTTCACCCTTGCTCTTCCCCTTCTGCCTTTCTTAAAAGGCTGCTGAAGCAAAAGGGCTACTCCAAACAGCAGTAGATGTATTTTTACTAATCCTCCAAACTAATTCCTTCCTTGCTTGCATGGTTCAGAATGATTTAAGAAAAAAGCTGGGAGGCATTTTTTAGTGAGAAAAAAATGCAGACATGACATCATTTTATCAGGTCATCATTTGAGCTGTAGACACTTGTCACTAGTCCTTGTTGGTTTTAGGTGTGGTCCTCTGAGGTCGAAGGGGGTCGTGCTCATTCGCGGACCAATTTGCCAGAGACCATCCTCGAGCAAAACGTACATGGTCGAAGCCAGTCTTCAACAGTCGGAGGTCGAAGGAGGTCTTCTTCATAGTCGAGGGAGGTCTTCAACATAGTCATAGGTCGTACACATAGTCGAGGAAAGTCATAGGACGTCATAGGTCACCGCGACCTTGATTTTTTTTTAGTCGCTTAAGGTCGCCAGAGGTCGCGGTGGAGGTCTCCCAAGTGGGACAGGCCCTTAACCCCTTTCTGGAGAGCTACACAGATGGGATTGATGTTCACGCATCCTACCTGAGCAGTGTCCTCCGCCCACACTTGAGGGTCCACATACTCATATACCTCACTCCCCATATGATGACGTAAGTGGGTAACAACCTTCCTTGGGGCCTGGTAAAATTCAACAACATATTGATTAGACAAATTTTGCTTTTGATAATTATTTGGGTCTGCCAAGGTAATTGCCTTTCTTACCATCGTTCCTAGGTCTTTAGCTCTAACTGGGAAGTTCACCTTTCGGGTGATGTGAGGAGCAACTGCGTCAGTTCCTTTCCATAACTGTGCTGGTATTTTAGCATATTCGGCAGCTCCCTCTTTTCCTTCCACTTGCGCCAATACTTCTATTTCCCATTCCTGTCCTTCGTATGATTTAAAGAAAGTTTCCAGCTCACTGTTCTTTCCACTTCTATCATAAGCCAGTGTAATGTGAAGTGGGGGTTCTTCATCCAGATCTAAGGACCACCATTGAGGGGTCACTATGGAGTAACATTGTCGTGCAGGGGCCCAGGGGGTCACTACTATACCCCTATTGCCACATTCTCTTTGTAGTTGGAAAGCTCAGAGTAAATCTCTCGCCATCAGGTTGCAATCTAATCCGGTGGTTATCACAAATCTATGTTTAATTGCCTTTCCTCCATATACTACTTCGACTGGCTCAGAGATGGGATACTGGCAAATTTGTCCTTGAAACCCATACAGATTCTGAACTTCTCTTGCTTCCGGTGAATTATAAATTGATTGAAGAGATGACATGGATGCGCCTGTGTCTACCAGGAAGGTGCAGATTTGACCTTCAATCTGTAGAGACAACATAGGCTCCACATCAGACTTGCATCCAGTCACTACCGGATTCGCTAATCATAGGCGTGTAAATGGGTTATTCTGAGAAAAGGAGATTTGTCCCCTTGGCTCCTGATTTTCCTGCCAGTTCCCTCTGCTCTCTAGGATCCCGTTGATCCCTCCATTCTCTTTGATCTTGGAGATGTTTTCTGTGACCCCCTCTGTCATTCCTTTCTTTATTTGGGCACCCCCTACTCCAGTGACCTACCCCTCCGCAATTATAACACTGGCCCATTCCTGGTGGCCGGCTTGTCCTTAACCCTGGTCTTTGGAGGACTGGCTCTAGGGCAGATGCTTCCCTATAACATCGGTCTGGATATTCCAGAACTCCAACTTCTCCCAGTCCATAGTTTGCTGGTACTCTAGGGATCCATGATTCAGTCGAATTTTTATATTTCTTTTCTGATCACATATTCAGTTTTTGTTTTTCTGCAGGCGGGCTCTCCTGCTTCTTTATGTCCTTCCAATGATATCTTACAGCCCTGGCCATTTGACTGGCACTATTTTCTGTCCAGTCCATGTTATTAGTCTTAATGGCTTCTGCTACTTGGTGGGGAGACAATTCAGTAAGGTGGCACAATATCGAGGGGAATTTACTCCATTTCTGTAAGTCACCCGATTGATCCATATCAGAGAATCGCTCTAAAAACTCATCCGCTCCTTCTCCCCTTTTTGGTCTTACATCTAATATTCTGGCTAAATCGAATGGTTTCTGAAGAGTGTTGGCAAGGGCTGTTAAAACAGCTTCATCCCTTGCTCCATTGTCCACTATTATATTTGCAAGAGCTTCATGTGACGGATGTGCTAAATTTATTAGGAATCTGGTATGCTCACTTGGGGTCATTATTTGCTGGATCACCGCTCATAAATCCCGGGAATCAGCGTGATAAACGTGCATTGTTTTTTTAAGTGATCCACAAAAGAAGCGGGTAATTTTCTATGATCGAGTATTTAACTTAAAATAGCCATCATCTCGCTAGGCTTCCATGGGGAAAGGCTCTAATTGTACGCGGTTTATTTGCACTCACTGCATTGGTTGGATCAAAAGAAGGATTAGGCATTTCCCTTACAGGGAACAGTCTAAGGGTTGTTTGTTTAGCTTCAGGATCTACTGCAGCCTCTTCAATTATGGTCTCACACCCAGATGTATCTTCCCCTTCACCAGGGGGTTCACGGTACTTTCTAAATGATTTCCTTCCTTCCTTAATTGCTCATTCAATTTGTCTAGGGGTATGCTCTTCTTTTTCCTTAACTGATTTAATCTTTTTCCTAGTCTGGCTTCTGGTACCGTGAACTCTAGGACTGTCTGTAATGGATGGAGCGGTCAGGGTTAAAGAAGTTTGTGCCCTGGGATTTGATTGTCTATTCCCGTTACGAGCTCCGTGATGTGCATCTAAGGTATTGGGATCGTAAGATGAATAAGGTGGTGGACGTGAATTTCTAGTTCTAACACTCTTCCAGTCTAAATAATCATCGTCATCCCCCTCATAACCAGTGCCAACCATCGGATCCTCGCTCTTAAAACTTATGGATGTTTTCTTGCTTCTCGCTTCTCGCTTTATCCCTAATACTCTCAGGCTCTTCCCTTAGGCTACCTGGAGGTTCAAATGCTTCAGTATCTTCTAATTTTTTCCCCCGCTTTAGAGTTGCTTCCTTCCAACATGCCATTCTTTCCTCCGCTCTACTTGCTTTCGGTTCCTCATAATAATTTCTCCATAATTCAATTAATTCCTTTGCCTCTGTATTATCGCTGCACTGCCATATAATCTGCTCAATGTATTTTAATCCCTTTACTGTATCTATGCCCCCTCGGGGCCATAAATAGCTCCCTAATTCTCTATTTAACGATCCGGAAAGAATTCTCAATCGATCAGCTTTTTGTGGAAATTCACTGCATATTTCTTGTAAAGGACTTTCCGAGTCAGCGATCATATCTTTATTTGCGTGGTTCCCCATTCTGTTGGATATGGAAGCAAATCTAAAACCACTCGCACCTCTTAACAATTTCCCTTTCTAATTTCAAAATTACCAAAGTTGTTTTAAACAATATTCAAATCAAAATGCTCAAGGTAACAACCAATCACACTCACACACGTTCTTGCAGCCTGTCTCCTATCCCTGATCTTAATCTAAACACATGCAAATGAACTCCAAACACGTGAGCAAAATTGAACAAAGAAAATAAATTAGTCCACTTAACAGAAGTATACCTAACCACACTCCTGCATAAATCACAAACATTCACTTATTATAACTTTAAATCACACTCTAATAAATCCTCTTCATGGTGCAGTCGGTCAGCGGAACGACTCCTCCCCAACACAGCGATCGAAAGAGTACAGTCCCTGGTCGAACCACGACTCAGATTATCACAATACTACACTCTAAATAATCACAAATATTTAACTCAGACACACTTTTACTTCAAGTATCTAAACCCGTAATCACTCACACATGCAGCAATACAAACAACAGTCCGCGAACTTAACATGATCTAAATCTTAACTTCTAAATCTTAATACACTCTAAGTTTATTTAAGTACACAAAATATTTACAATTCGGATCCGATAACAATACAGACAGCTAGATTTTTACAATTTCCAAAATGATTTAAAGCACTAGCACACAGTTCACAAGCACTCGATCTTGACGGCGCGTCACGCTGTTATCACTCAGTGAACCTCTCCCTCTGATACCGAAGATTTTCCCCTTCCTAGGTTACTCTTTGCTGAGGGATACTGCTCCTTAAATGACTACTTTTCCTCCTGAATGTTACTATTCCTCTGCTAAGACTGGACTTCTATAGGGGGACCTCTATCCCTCCTCTCTAAGTTCAACAGAATTAGGGGTACCCTTCGCTATTCAGATTACTTTTCACCAAGTAAACAGGTTCCCATCTCTCAGGTACTCTTCGCTATCAGGTACTTGTCAACAATCGACCAGAGGGTTACTATTCACTGTTGGTCAGCTGCTATTCGGAATCGAACACGGACATGCACAATATCAACTCGTTCTCGAACTAATTTTAGTGCGTATCCCTCCTCATACGCAGGCACTCGAATCAAACTAAAATTGCCCAAATAAATTCTCGAATGGACTAGAGTATTCCGGCCATTCTATACTCTGACCACCGAGCCCAGTACCTTTACGTGATTCCTCGTCCGTCACTCCAGGGAGGGACTTCACGCAGACACTCCTCTCTGCTGGGCACTGGGGATTATCGATGCCGATTTTCAGAGCGCACCTTTCCAAATCCCGCTCCCGGCAAGAACCGATCGATACGTAGGTCAGACCTGTATTTCTATACCCCACCAATTGGATTCAAAATCTACCCTTGGGCCACTCCTCGCCCAATGAAGCTCTCGTTAAAGCAGCTGCAGTCTGCCAACTATGACCAAGTTTTGGGCCACTCCATGCCCAGTTTTATGGGCCCCAAACCCAAAGGAGTGCTAACCACCCCCCGTGCTTGCTAGACTCTTTTCAAATGATCTCGATTAGACCCTTTCCCAAGCCCGCGAATGATCAATCCACTCCGACAGACGAAGGGCCGAGAACCAATGCAAAAACCGCACAGTGGGCCCGATTTCTGCACTCGCGATCGAAACAGCTCAAGACCCTTGATCGCAAACTAGTGTTTGGGGGTCTATTGAGATCCCGGACGAGCCCCCAATGTAAATTGCTCATTCTAAGCTTCCCCCCAGTCTAGTTTCAGTAAAAAACCACTGAATCAACCACTTCACCAACTAATCATTATTTTGACAAAACACAATTACAGTTCCCACCACTGTACCTAACCACCACGGGTTCGATTCTCGTATCTGCCTGTTCAAGCCCTCTAGGCCTCACTCAAACAGAGACACTCCAGAAGGTCACGCAGTCCTAAGCGCTCTCCCAGAAGATTGACGGGGGATCTCGTGGCAGCGGACTTTTATAGGTCCCCCAGACCTTGAGGGGCCGAACCACATGGGTCTACCTGGTTTCTCTGCAATCCAATTACAGATATCAATTAATCCCATGCATAACAGACATTTCCCCAACCCAATAATACAGTGGCTAATACATTGTATAAGAAAGCTCTAGAAGGAAGCAAACAAGAACAAACATTGAAACATGTGCCCTGAGATTCAAACAATTTCTCCAAGGCTCAACAGTTCAACCAATCATCGATTAACAGGATGACCGTCTTGCAACATTATTTATACTATTTGCAGCGATCCAATAGAAATGATGCATTTAAGGTTCATCTGCAAAACTGCTATACATGTTATCAATTTAAGAGAAACAGGGTGAACACCTGGACCCCTCACCATCCTGCATACGAGTCTGAGCCTAGACTGGCTGGCGCCAATCAGAGCCTGTAAAGTTCAGCTAACAAGGGTTAAGCAATTCTGACAAGTGCAGGGATCCACCATTTTATTGCATCTTTAATTTAGCCAATATTAACAAAGTCACCATAGATCCCATGAAGATTAATCTTCTGGATCAGCTTTCCTTAAGGACCTTGTCCAATGCCACCTCGTAGAGAAAACATCCTCTGCCCTACCCTCGAGAATCATCTTCGTCACCTCCTAAAAAAATCCAATCAGTTTGTTAGGGCTGATCCTAATTAGCCCATTTTCTTCCAAATGTGTGTAAATCCTATCCCGAAGAATCCTCTCCAGTACCCAAATTCTGCAGCAAGGGCATTCAGAGGTCACTTGGTCAATGGTCACGTATACCAGGTACAGTCAAATACAGCTCAGCAAGACTATCCCCGTACATAAGCACAATAACTCCACTTAGTACAGTATGCACAGAGCAACCTGCTGAGTCCATATCAGGCACGGAAATCGCTATTAAAATATGGAGGGGACCGGGGGACAGGGGGGACACAATTTTTTGGTGGCCGCGCGCGCATGCGCACACTCACTCACACACGCGAGGCTTCGGAGGCTCAATCCAGTGCTAAACGCAGCTCAACTCTGCCTGTCTCGCCGGGTTAACCTGCAGCCCTGCGTGGACTGACGGGACACCAGTGCTGCTTCTCCGCACTGGCTGTAAACCTGGGCCATATTTCCTGCAAGTCCAGGGAGGGCTGTAGGTTAACCTGGCGGGACAGGCAGAGTTGAGCTGGGTTTAGCGCTGCTTCTCTGCGCTGGCTGTGGGCCTGGGGGTACAGCTCCCGTCTGACTCCCAATGTCTCTGGCCACCCATGGGGGGGGCACTCGGGTGGGGACGGGACAGAGCCGGAGAGCCGAGTTCGATCCTGGTTGCGGATGATGCGCAGGTCTGTGCCACGTCTCCCTCCTCCAATTACCGCACTCTATCCTCAATCCCACCCCCCACCCCACTCCTCCCTTCTCCAATGATCGCGCTGAATCATCATGTCCCGCCCCATTGCCTGCTGACCGACGTCTCTCTCGTCCAATCGCCGCCGTCGATCAGCAGTCCCACCCCAACTGTCTCGCAGAAAGCAGAGATTTCACCGGGTTTTAAAATCCGGATTACAAAAAATAGGGGGGGGGGATATCCCCCATCTCTCCCCCTGCCCCCCCCCCCCAGGATTTCCGCCCCTGCATATGCAAGAGGCACCATTTTACAGCCCCAGCTGCAGCTGATCACAAAGGCCTTTGCCGCCGTCGCCTCCATTCCGGTCCCTGTGAACTGATGTCCCTCTTCACGCCTGGCCCTCTTCAGCTCTCATTCCCCAGGGAGTGCATCCTGCAGCCAACCTCGACGGTGCAGAAGATAAGACACCCTGCCCTGGCTCTTCTTACCAGGCCTTTTTCCAGCGTCTGCTATCATTGCCGTCTCCTCTCCAATTCCTGATCCACAGAGTGTGCAGGGGCCAGGCCCGGCAGTCTTCCCTCTCCGAACGAGCCGAGCCTGCAGTTGGGATGCCAGCCATTGCTCGCCAGGCTGCTGGGCGGAGCCCCATGCTGCTGCAGGGCCTCCACCGGCTCTCTCCACTGTCGAGGCCTTGCACTGCTTCTCGCCAGCGCTCCGCTTACCGGCCCACTGTCGACTTACTCCTCACGTGTGAGCAGAGGCTGGGCTCAGCGAAAACCTCTCCCGGCTGGTTCTCATTACTGCGGCAGTGGGCAAGGCCTGTTGCTGGGCTTGGTCACAGCCACGGCAAACTTCTTCCGCGCGGCCCGTTGGGAGGAGACCATTACTTGGGGCACTACTGTTAGTTTATTACTTGGGGTTTACTATTATTTTGATTGCACCATCGACGTTATTTGAATAAATGCACCCTTTTTCCTCCAAACGTTCTTCTCCATGCGTTGATCTGTATCTCCCTGTGACCTGCATTCTCCATGCATTGCCTCCTCTTTGATGTTGAGGTGAATTAGTCACGTGTTGTACTGTGGCAAAAGCTTTGCTGAAATCAAAGTATAGACCACAAAATTGAAATACTAATGCTAGTTGGAGTCACTTCAATTCTGAATATTTCTGCCTTTAGGCATTAATAGTCCAGAATGAAAAGGATCAGACTGCATGTCAGTAAGTGATAAATACCGGGCACATTGCTTTTACGTAACGTGTTGGCCCTGTACATGTTATTATTGAAACTGTTAACCTTTCCATTGAGAAACATGATAATGTCTTAATGGCACTCGTTCTTCAAATAACTAATCAGTGTTTTTTCATTAACGACATTATAATTTAGTAATTAGACAAGAATAAATATAGTAAGATAGAGCTCAATAAATCTCTGAACTGACACTGACACTGCCCCCTTCTGCCTACTTTAATAAAGTTTGCATGAATAAAGTTAATCTCCTAATAAGCCAATTCAGTATTCCAAAAAACGCAGGGAATCATGGGATTTGTCAAAGGTCATTCAAGAATAAAAAAAAGCGAACGGGGTGCCAAGTAGCAGGGAGAGCGGGGTGTAACAGCGAGAGAGAGGGGGCAGATGCGAGTGGGAGACAGGGAGAGACGGTGAGAGGTGGCGGAGAGAGGTTTCAGTTAGACAGACAACCACTGGTAAAGCCATGGCTCGTTGCTTCTAGGAGAGTCGAGAAAATGTCCTCAATCGAGAGAATGCAACTTCAGAACCCTCTCGTCACAACCGCGCTGCTGATTTCCGTGGGTGCAAGGAACAAATGACCTAAAGTTTGCGTTGAGTGAACTGAGTGTTCTTACCATCCTCGTCGTACACTGCCGTTTTGTGAGAGTGGTTGGATCCCGGGATCGAGGAGTCAGCGCCCGACAGGTGAGCGGCCCGTGGTAGCTGGTGCCTCTCTGCACACTGCTGGAAGAACTGACACCTCTACTCCCCGGGTCGAGCGCTGCCTTCTCGACCCCGATGCTTGGCGGCGGCTGACTAGGATTCCAGAGCATCGCCGATGCCTCACATCAGCTCCTGATCCCCCGCCGCCAGTCCTGATAATGTGACCGACGTTGGTTAGGCTGAAGCTGGAATCCAACCACTCTCACAAAACGCCGGTGTACGGCGAGGACGTTTAGAACACTCAGTTCACTCAACGCAAACTTTAGGTCATTTGTTCCTTGCGCCCGTGGAAATCCCCGCTCCCATCCATCCCAATCACAGCGCAAAAGTCTAATGTGTAGGAAGTCTGAAGGAGGGTCTTCTATCCAAAGGTCCGCGGACTGGAGTGTAGGCCCAGGTTCGCAGCCAGCGAGGAGGGGAGGCGCCGGCCCCAACTTGACTCTGCCTGTCCCGCTGGCAGGACGGGCGGGGTTGAGCTGGAGTTCATACTTCTTTTCCACGCCGCCTGCGGGCCTGGGCCGCCGCACTGGCAGGACAGGCAGAGCCGAGCTGGAGCCGGCGCCCACCCCCCGCCCCCTCCACACTCCGCCGCTCCCGTCCAGCTCCCGCCGGCCCGGGGCCGCCCCGGACCTCCCCGGCTGCCCCCGGACTGGACACTTGGGAGGGGATGGGGACAGCCCAGCGGCAGCTGATTAGTGCCAGTTTGCCCATGGCTCTGCCCTTACGGTACCCGCTGCCACTTCATCCAGCTGGCGGCTGCCCATCTTCAGCAGGATATTCGGTGTCAGACTGAGGGGAGGGGGATGGAGGTGGAGGGCTGCTGGCCAACCCACAGATCTGAGCTGGAGCCAGTGGCTGCAAGTCCGGGGCCGCCCCGCCAGCCCAGGGCCACCAGGGACACCTTTGGACAGGGATGGGGACGGGGACGGGGACGGACCAGCAGCAACAAGAGCACCCCAACCCCGACCCCGACCACGGACGAAACGCAAGCCTACACACAATCCAGCACCACCGTTGCCAAGACTTCATAGCTGGTGACCTATGACCCGGGTATGCGCAGTCGGAATACCGAACTCGCTACTTGAAGATGTAGTTTCTTTCCACTAGCATCAGAGATTTTAATAAGATCATTTATGTCCAAATTTATCCTTAGTCAAGATTGGATGTACCAAAATACAGAATGCGTAACAGAAGAGGCAGTTGATTCACATAGTTGACCAATTATCTAAATACATGAGAAAAGTCCAATTTGATAATAGAAATAAGGATGGAATTCTTGGTGTTAGCTCAATTATAGAAATTTTATATCAATTTTATATAATTATTTATTATTATTATATAACAATAATAAAATATTATGATATGTTGTTATTATATAATGATAATATTAAATATTAGTAATTATTTAATTAATATTAAATTATTAATATTATTATTTATTATTAACAAATACTCAATAATTTATTATTTAGTGATAAATGTCATTAAATAAATTCAAAACTGAGACATGTTTGGTAGTCAGGGATTAACCTTATCAATTTTTGATTCAATAGGTTACTAGTTTAAGTTATCTATTATATGGAATTGTATAAAGGCCGACACAAATTGCTGGAGTAAACCTTTCAAGGAACTCAACCCGAAATGTCACCCATTCCTTCTCGCCAGAGATGCTGCTGTCCCGCGGAGTTACTCCAGCATTTTGTGTCTACCTTCGATGTAAACCAGCATCTGCAGTTCTTTCCTACACATTGTATAAAGGCCTTTTATTACAATCATTCAATGAATGCTGCATGAATCGCTTATATAAAAAGCATTAAGAATCTTTTATTACATATGTGGGTATACAGTATGTGCATTTCTAACCATTTTAGTATTACTCGTGAAGTGGTGGGGGCATGCTCCAGGGGGAGGAACTGATTTATTTGAGGAAATTTGGTAAACCTTCATATATAGTCAACCAGTTCCTCACAGACACATACTCAGACAAACAAACAAAAATAAATGATACAGAAATTATAAATAAATGACACGTAAAATTCTAAAGGAAAGAAGACTGCACAAAAATCAAGACATCAGTGCAAAAACATATTTAGGATATAAAACAAGTCCACAGCAGTGCAAAAGATGAGCCATAATGTTCAGTTGTCGTGGTTGGGTTATGGTTGTGTCAAGAAGCTGATAGTTGCAGGAAAGTCATTGTTCCTGAACCGGGAGGTGTGGGACTTCAGGTTTCTCTACCTCCTGCCCAATGGTACCAGTGAGAAGAGGGAACGGCCCAGATGGTGGAGATCCTTGATGTTCAATGCTAACTTCTTGAGGCTGTGCTTCATGTAAATGCTTTTGATGGATGGGGAAGGCTGTGCCCATGATGGACCAGGCAGTGGCCACCACTCTCTGCAGCCTTTTGTGTTCCTGTGCATTAGAATTGCCATACCAGGCTGAGCTGTGGTACAACCAGTTAGAATACTTACTACAGTACAGCTGTAAAAGTTGGTTAGAATATTTGGAGACATAAGAAATCTTTTTAAACTTCTACGAAAATAGAGACGCTGGCACGCCTTCTTGCAGATAGCTCTGTGCTGGACCCAAGACCAGTCATCTGAGATGTTAGGACCCAGGAATATGAAGCTGCTAACTCTCTCCAGTATTGACCCACCACTATAAATTAGTAATGATTTGACTGATAGCATGCAAACCTGTATCTCAGTACATGTGACAACAACAAACCAATACAATATCAATAGGCTCTTGGTAAGTCTAGAATCAAAATTAAGAGGTTCAGGTGCAGACAGTATCATCAAAGTGACCTTTAATTGCAATGGTAGAATCCATGGAGTGCCCAGTTACCTGAACATATCTTAATGGACACAAGAACGTGTGAATAAAAGCCAGGGGTAGGTCATTTAATTCCTTGTGCCTGCTCTGCTATCTAGTAAAATAAAAAGATTAAACGAGAACTTACCGTTTGAAGTTTGATCTTTATTTTATGAGAAGTTGAAGTGAGGGAATACGTGAAGAGCCCGCCAGCTCGCATGCGCGTCAATCTTCAGAGCAGCTGTATGAAACCACAGACTAGTTGCTGAACTTAAGCTATAGAAAGATTAACAACCTTAGAATTACCGAATGATCTTTATGAGAAGTAGGGTTGGGAGTGGAGGGCACGTATTCCCTCACTTCAACTTCTCATAAAATAAAGATCAAACTTCAAATGGTAAGTTCTCGTTTAATCTTTCTATTTTATATCGAAGTCACGTGAGTGACTATGTGAAGCCTTCAAAGCTCTGTGGTTTCTTGCAGTAACCCAATCTGTGTGTGAAACACTTAAACAGATAAACCATTAATGGTAGAGAAACATGGGTTATTAATACCATGATGCTAACTTGCATACATGGCCATTACTACTAACCATAGTCCCAATTGACTTTGAGTTAGACAATAACTCATGCAACACTGTTCAGAATTCTATCTGCAAATATCCAGACATATTCAACCAAATTTTATAACTTCTTAACACGCACTATGTAAGCCTCTTGCTGTATGATGAAAGGGAACTATCCATTCTATTGGCTGCTAATGAGCCATTAACAATCTCTTGAGAGACTATTAAATAACAATAAAGAAACTATCTTTCATCTCATAGGTACTAGCAAGGTCAGTGTACTTGTATACCTAATAACACCTCCAAATTCCGCTCTGGTTGGTATGCTGTCAACTCCAAATGTACGCAATCATGCCCATTTTGCTTATGAGATCATTCCCATAACAAGCTACCCTAATGTCAGTTATGACCCAGAGACCGAGCCAGAGATTGAGTAAAGAATGTGTTCTTTGTGCTGAAATCAGTTGCTAAAAGCTAGATATGTTAAGGGAAAAAGAGTAGCAAAGTCAAATATGGGTCCCTTGAAGGCAGACACGGGTGAAATTATTATGGGCAACAAGGAAATGGCAGAAGAGTTGAATAGGTACTTCGGATCTGTCTTCACTAAGGAAGATACAAACAATCTCCCAGATGTATTGGAGGACAGAGGATCTAAGGGGGTAGAGGAACTGAAATAATTTTTCATTAGGCGAGAAATAGTATTGGGTAGACTGAAGGATGATAAATCCCCTGGGCCTGATGGTCTGCATCCCAGGGTCCTCAGGGAGGTGGCTCTAGAAATAGTGGATGCATTGGTGATCATTTTCCAATGTTCAATAGATTCAGGATCAGTTCCTGTGGTATGGAGGATAGCTAATATCCCACTTTTCAAGAAAGGGGCGAGAGAGAAAACGGAGAATTACAGTTAGCCTGACTTCGGTGGTGGGAAAGATGCTGGAGTCAATTATTAAAGAGGTAATAATGGGGCATTTAGATAGCAGTAAAAGGATTAGTCCAAGTCAACATGGATTTATGAAAGGAAAATCATGCTTGACTAATCTTCTGGAATTTTTTGAGGATGTGACAAGTAAAATGGATGAAGGGATGCCAGTGGATGTAGTGTATTTAGACTTTCAGAAAGCCTTTGATAAGGTCCCGCACGGGAGACTGGTGACTAAAATTAAAGCACATGGTATTGGGGGTAGGGTGTTGACATGGATAGAAAATTGGTTGGCAGACCTGAAGCAAAGAGTAGGAGTGAACGGGTCCTTTTCAGAATGGCAGGCAGTCGCGAGTGGAGTGCCGCAAGGCTCGGTGTTGGGGCCGCAACTGTTTACCATATATATTAATGATTTGGAAGAGGGAATTAGGAGCAACACTAGCAAGTTTGCAGATGACACAAAGCTGGATGGCAGTGTGAACTGTGAAGAGGATGTTAGGAGGTTGCAGGGTGACATGGACAGGTTGAGCGAGTGGGCAGATGAGTGGCAGATGCAGTATAATATAGATAAATGTGAGGTTATCCACTTTGGCGGCAAAAACAAGGGGGCAGATTATTATCTCAATGGGGTTAGGTTAGGTAAGGGGGAGGGGCAGCGAGACCTGGGCATCCTTGTACACCGGTCACTGAAAGTTGGCTTACAGGTACAGCAGGCAGTGAAGAAAGCTAATGGAATGTTGGCCTTCATAACAAGAGGATTTCACTATAGGAGTAAAGAGGTTCTTCTGCAGTTGTATAGGGCTCTGGTAAGACCACATCTGGAGTAATGTGTACAGTTTTGGTCTTCTAATTTGAGGAAGGACATCCTTGTGATTGAGGCAGTGCAGCGTAGGTTCACGAGATTGATCCCTGGGATGGCGGGGCTGTCATATGAGGAAAGATTGAAAAGACTAGGCTTGTATTCACTGGAGTTTAGAAGGATGAGGGGGAACCTTATAGAAACATATAAAATTATAAAAGGACTGACTGGACAAGCTAGATGCAGGAAAAATGTTCCCAATGTTGGGCGAGTCCAGAACCAGGGGCCACAGTCTTAGAATAAAGGGGAGGTCATTTAAGACTGAGGTGAGAAAAAACTTTTTCACCCAGAGAGTTGTGAATTTATGGAATTCCCTGCCACAGGGGGCAGTGGAGGCCAAATCACTGGATGGATTTAAGAGAGAGTTAGATAGAGCTCTAGGGGCTAGTGGAGTCAAGGGATATGGGGAAAAGGCAGGCACGGGTTATTGATAGGGGACGATCAGCCATGATCATAATGAATGGCGGTGCTGGCTCGAAGGGCCGAATGGCCTCCTCCTGCACCTATTTTCTATGTTTCTATGTTTCTATGTTTCTATAATCAACTTAAAAAATACTGCTCCCATTAGGAATACAGTAGAAGAATATTTGCATAATTTACTGATATACATTGCACACTATAATGAGTGTAGGCTTTTAGAGCGGTCATATAAAAGACACCCTGCATAACGTTAGTGAACAGCTGGTGAATAACCAATCATTTATTGTCCCACTTAAGGGACTATAGAGAATGACAAAGCAGCACAAGCAGTGTCAATTGTGCTATGACATAAACGCTTCTCTTAGCCCAAACTGAAAGCAACACAAACCTCCATTTAAAAAGTAACACATATCTTGTTCACAACTTCCCATACAATCGTGCAGAGCTAGCTGCCCGAGAAAACAGGCTGCCCCAGCCTATTTACTCGTGACCGAGTAAATAGGAGCTGCTTCAGCCGCCTTACCATGGCCTGAATGAATAGGCACAGTTGGCATTATTAAATTTCATGTTGCCTCATCCTTAATATCGTAAGAGGTATCTACTGATAAACCCCGACATTTTATCAGCTGCAAATTTTGCATGTTATCTAAAAACTTGATGACAAAATGCCCGAGATCTGAGTAGGGCAGCATTAGCTTCCACCTCTGGCTTTTTTATCAAAACACCAGATAATCTGTGCCTCTTGTGTATAGATATGGCAAACTATGCATCTTCAAGATCAATTCTCTGAATCAACTAAATTGCTGAAAGCCAATCATCCATCTTAAACTGGGTAACTAAACACATGATCAGATTAGCCAAATCCTAACTTGATTTGGCATGCTCCACGTTTCTGTAATCTTGAGAAATATCAGAAATATACCCCTCTTGTTCTTGGGCAGACTACTACTCCTCTGTGAGATGTCACTGATTCCACTTGGAACCACCGTTCCTCTATTGACCATACGGACGGAATTTTTTTGGCTTCTCTTGCCATGGAAGATGCATTATCTAGTTATTCATACATTTCGCTGATAACATATAATCAGAACCTTATGACTAGAGCTGAAAACACAGTATCCACTTGATGTGGAAATACGAGTTCCCTGTCAACTCCTGACTATTAGAGTCACCACGAATCCTCAACGTTCTTCCTCAGAGTGGAATTTAGCATAATGCAAGCCTGAACCAGGAATTGCTTCGCAGTCCTCTGACTGAAACCACCTGTCTGAGTCGCCAGTGTGCGCAACACAATCTCTACAACCAGCCACTCAATCAGGAATACTGGTATTGAGAGCCTACAGATTATTATAAATACATTTTTGATTCACAACATGAACCTGCAGGTCAGATAAAAATACTATATGCCAGACCGGCTTCCTGCTGGTAGCTACCTGTCCCAGAGAGGATGGCAATGATGTTTCCAATGAACTGGCAACTCCACTAATTGAGCAGAAATTTAAACATGTGTTACATAGATACATAGAAATGGAGCAGTCTGATTCCACTTTTGATGTTGAGGGAGACTTCAACTACTTCACTCTACTGAGCAGCCTGATAACCTCATTCACAGAATATGACACATATGGCCAGCCAGTTCCATGATGGTCTACCCTGACCCAGGGTAACCAAGCTGTTCCTACTTGGAACTTACAGAGGTTACTATGCAAGGCACCCTACCAATGTCTCTGCATCAACCTGAATTTTTCCAGAGACAGTGAAAAGATACTAGACAGCCCATGCTGCCAGTAAACCCAAACCTGGCCAACAGACTGCTCCATTTCGGAGTTTTACGGAGGTTAATAAAGAGACCTTACAGCGTCTCTGAACCCGGGTCGATCTGCTTGTTGATGCTTCAGCGAAGTTCCATTTGCAGACCCTGTCTGACCACATCTTCAGCCCCATGCTTGCCATTCCTTCAGCTGGTGTGATGTTAGGTAGCTGATGCCGCTGGCCAACTCCTCTTGTAGTGGCTTGCCCGTCCCTAAGGGAACAGCAAATTTAGAGGCAAGAGCTGGCAGCTCTTCCTTATGCGACTCGTACATCATGCATTAAAGCATGGGATTCAGGCACATACTCATGTTCGGAGTCAGCTCCATACTGATCTCCGATACTACCCTCGACAGAGTGGGAGAAATACTGCAACCCTGAACCAGGCGTTGCCACAGGCGTATGACTCGAACTGCCTGTGCATGCCTCCGTAACATGGAGCATATATTGTGCCACCATCTCCGACACTCTCTTCATCCGAGTGGGAGGAATATTGCAACCCTGAACCAGGCGTTGCTACATGCGTATGACTCGAACTGCCTGTGCATGTCTCCGTAACACAGAGCATATTTTTGGCACCATCTGATCCATCAGTTGTTCCAATTGAGACAAACGGCCAATCACATCTGCCATAGATGTGGGGACTGAATCCTCTTGTCCCAAATCGTCCAACAGGACTTGTCTCACAGATTTGGCTTTGGCTTTGCCCCGACTCGGCGTTGCCAAGCTGCTCCCTCTCGGAGCCGAATTGGAACTAGCTGTGCAGATCGGCGTTGCCAGCGACTCCGAAGTGGCCGTCGGCTTTCCGCACTGCCGCGGTCCTCTGCTGTCGGTATAAATCATCATTATTTTTTGTACTTACCAGACAGGTTGCACCTGTTAGTGACTCCGAGTCCTTGCTCCCTTCTGGAGCCTCAACGGAGTATTTCAGGGGAGGGAATAGAGCGCAACCCTGCACCAGGTGTTACTCAGGCCTCTGGCCCCCATATGACCTGGATGAGCCGGCATCATAATCAGAGTCACCTCTTTCTGATACTCCCCACGACAGAGTGGGAGAAATACTGCAACCCTGCCAGGTGTTGTCATAGGCAAATGGCTGGCGCCATTTGTTAATGCCTCTGGTACACGGAGCATAGTTTGCTTATATGATTAAAAGAAGCATATCCCCATTAGAACAGAGATTCGACTGCTTTATCGATATCCACATAGTTGGAGTCTCTTATGAAAGAATCCCCAACAGTCCCCTCTACTGAGCGGAAATTATCATGACGCAACCCTGAACCAGGTATTGCTCCACAGATGTCTGCTAGACACAGCTCAAAAAAGGCTTCCCAAGCCAGGAGCTCCTTTCTGGAGCCTCAATGGAGTTTCTTAGAGGAGGAAATAGAACGCAACCCTGAACCAGGCGTTGCCTCCTCAGGCATCTGGCTGACTCCCTTTCGGAGCATTAATCTGTACAGGCATTGCCCGTAAGATGCTCCGAACAGCCGCCTGCTCCAGTGGAGCCCCATTCTGTGTCACAATGGCAAGTCAAAATTCACTACACCATTTGGTGTATGTGGTAATAAATGTCCTTTGTATCCTATCTGCTACTATAGTCACAAACGTGACCAAGCAGCAACCGCTATTAAAAAACTGCCAGTTCTACTTATAACTGCCCTATACACTATATTTACAACTGCCATACACTATACACTGCTCTACAGCGTATGCTGCCTCAGCCGGCATCATCTATGTTTAAAATTGATAGTTGCTACGGTAGCTGAGCTTACCTGGCGATCGCTGTCCTGGCCGCGGCTATTTTTAAACCAACGGCTGCTGCTAGTCTTTTGCAGCGGTCGCTGTCCTGGCCGCGGCTATTTTTAAACCACTGGCTGCTGCTAATCTTTTGCAGTGATCGCTGACCTGGCCGTGCCGGCAGCCGCCCCACCAACACCTTAAGGAGCCTCCACGGCGGCCTCCAAATCCGGCCGCCTGCTTCCGTTCGGAGCTCCCAGGGCGGCAGCCGCACAGGCTGTGCCTGTCAGCTACTCCGGGCCCGCTGACCCCAGCGGCCCGTTCCTGAAGACAAATTTGGCTTACCTGGCAGAGCAATTTCAAACTGCTCCGATTCTCGCGCCATGTGTCGACGTATTGACGCGCATGCGGGCTGGTGGGCTCTTCACGTAGTCACTCACGTGACTTCGATATAAAATCACACTGATTTTGCACTCTCTAGCTTAATCACATGTTTCCTACAGAGTGGTGATGAGAACTGTACATGATGCTCCAAGTGCATTCCAACTACATTGTTTGTACAACTCATACTGGTATGAACAACTTGGTAACAAAATTCTCTCTGAGATGCATGGTCAGCTTCCATCACAGCCTGCACTAGGGAAACAAGTCACCTTCTGGCTCTGTTGTTGCAAGAGGCTCACATCAAATTTTGAACATCAGGCAACAGACATCTCCAAATGCAAAAGGCAGCTCAACCTGACTCTTATTAAAATATCCTTAAGTTACTTCAAGGTAATTCTCCAGCATGGTTTAAAGGCAGGATTATTTACAGTTCATCCATCTGCAGACATTAGAGAAAGCAAGTGCTAATCCAGATGATCACACCCCCAAGCTCATCTTATTTTCCACTATTTACGTCAGATTTGTTTTGAAACTGTATTCCAGAACCAGAATGACCTGATTTTTACATATTTTTGCCTAGAAATGTGTTGAGCTAAGCATGCGATATATCCAAAAACAGACACAAAAGCAGGAGTAACTCAGCGGGATGGGCAGCATCTCTGGAGAGAAGGAATGGGTGATGTTTCGGGTCGAGATTCTTCTGCAGCAGTTCCTTCCTACATATGCAATATATCCATACTAACGGTTTGTACTCAACTCTTTGGAGTCACTGGAATGAGTTTTAAAGGCACAGTACAACAAGGTGATGCTCCATAGAAAAAGAAGCATAGAAAATGGGAGCCTTTCGACCTGCTTTGCCATGGCTGACTAATCACTTCAGCACTCTGTTTTCTCCTTCTCCCCATATTCATTGATCCCTTCCGCAATAAGAAATATATCTTCATCCTTGAATATATTCAAGACTGGTTCTCCCCTATCTTCTGTGACAGTCAATTTCACAAGTTTACTGTCTCCGGGGTGAATACATTTCTCCTAATCTTGACCCTGATATATCCCTTATTACAAGGCTGTGACCTCCAACCACCAGGAACATCTTGTCAGTCTTCTCCTGCTTTTTCAGTATCTTAGAGATCATCACACATACATCCACACTACAGTAAATAAAGACTGGACTAACCCAATCTTTCCTCATACACCAGCCCTGCAATCCTTGAAAGGCAAGAACATCCTTCCTCAAATGAAAAATGCAGAAAAACCTCCAGATATGGTCCCCCGATGGCCTCTTAAGGCTGCCTCCTTGTATCCTTCTTGCAGTGAAGGCCAACATGTCTTTCACTGTCCTAACTGCTTGCTATAGCTAAACACATCTGTCATGTTGAACCTTCTCTTTTCATTCAGATAATAATATGTCTTGGAGACACAAGAGAATGCAGATAATCGAATCTGGAACAGCAAACAAACAGCTCGAGGAACTCAGTGGGTCAGGCAGCATCCGCAGAGGTAAATGGAAAGATAACGCTTGCCCTTCAGTTTGCAAAAGGCTCCAGATCTGAGGCGTCATCAATCTATTTCCCACTGTGGGTCCTGCTTGGCTCACTGAGTTTCTCCAGCAGTTTTTTTTGCTTAATAATCTGTCTTTCTATTTTTAGAAACAAACAAGATACCCTCACCTTTACCTACATTAAATACATCCACCTTAAAATTGCCTATTCGCACTTGTCCAAATCATATTGGAGTTCTTTGCCTCCTCTCCACAGCTCATATTCTTCCCAACCTCATCTCCCAAACCTTATGCTTTTCCCTGCTCAAGCACTGATTCCTACAGCCTCCATTAGTCACTGCCAACCATCTGGAAAAAAGATCCATTCATTCCTGCTTTATAGAACTTTTCAACCACAAATTAAATTCTATGCAGTCAAACTTGTCTTCATGCACTGTAAGAATTAAACAAATTAATGTCTTAATTCACATGAATGCTCAGGTAATTGATCCAATAGATGGCAAATATGTTCTAGAATATAAACTGCACAGTTTAACAGGGAGAGGATAAAGGTTAAATGAATGCCTATTATGAAAGCTTAAAAAACAATTACTGTTGTTTTGAGAGTAGCTAGAATTTCTCTTCTAACAGTTCCACTCAAAACTGGTTGAAAGCAATTGTTTTTCTCAAGTGAATTGCAGGCATGCTTTTGTAATTTTAATTTTTAATTAAATCATCAAATTGCTAGATTTATAATCACTCTTAGTAAAGTAAATGTAGAAAATGAAACCATACAGGATAGTGATATTTAATTACCTGTCTCTCAGCGACTAACAGGTATGTGTTGAGTCCTACAGTATGGAAACACTATGCTCATCCACTGAGTCCATGCTGACCATCAACCACTCATTTACACTAATCTTACACTAATCCAATTTTTTATTCACATTCCATTTCCATCAACTCCCCCCACATCCATCTTGCCGCCTAGATCCTACCACTCCCCTGCACACCAGAGCAATATCTACAGTGGCCTATTAAACTGAACACATTTGAATGTGGGAGGAAACTGGGGTGCCTAGTAACATAGAGAATGTACAGGCTTCACGCAGATGACAAATGGTCATGACTGAACCTGGGTTGCTAAGTAGCAAATGCAATAGATGAAATATCATATAAGGTATCAGAACAAAGCCAATCTGTTCCTGTCAATCTAGTCATGAATGGCAATGGGCAATTGAAGACCTAGCAGGATAAACGTCCATGAACATCCCCATCCTTAGCAACAGCACAAAGCAGCATGCTATTGCAAAAGACAACATTAATGCATTTGCAAACATCTTTACTCGGGTCTGTAGGTGCTCATGAAGCTAATACAGGCAGAGAAAGGGGGTTTGGGGAGAAAATCCAGAATGAGTACTGGAGGTTTGGTGAGAGAGATGAAGAGAGGGAATAGGAGCTTGAGAAGAAAGATGGAGGATGTAGTAGCCATTTAGCTTAACTCTGTATGTTATAATTATAACCAGTTACCTTTAATTATATCTGCCTGTAAGTATGTGGGTGGGATTTATATGTAGTCTGGGGCGTGTTCGTGGCTAGGATTCTGGCGCAGTTTAGTTTAGTTTAGTTCGGTGAAGACTATGGGAATATATAGTTTTTGAACATGATCACGACATGATCACGAGTATGATTGAAACATATATATATGCTGGAAGACCATGTACTTATACAGGAAGAAGTTTTTATGAGTGTTTTTACTGTTTTGTACTACTACAATAAAGAAACTGTTTCTGGAATACTCATCTTTCGATGGCTCTGAATGTCTCTTGGAGAGCTTGTGGAATGCGTAAGATTATCTTCTGAACCAGAGTCAGCAAATTAATGACTATCGAGGGCTAAATCCTTGAAACGTCGTAAAGACTGTCACTACAGATCATAAATTGATTAGGTAAGGAGGGACCAGTGGATGTGGAGTATTGGGATTTTCAGATAATCTTCGACAAGGCATTGCCTAGGAGATTGTTCCACAAGTTATTGCATGTGAAATAGAGGATATGACAGGAGATGATGAATGGGAATAAACAAACCTTTCTTGGGATAGTCAAGAGTGTTTTATAGTCATATGTCCCAGATAGAACAATAAAATCCTTACTTGCTGCAGCACAACAGAATATGTAAACATAGTACACTGTAAACAATATAATAAACGAGAGAGAGAAAAAAGTTCAGTGTGTATATATATACATACTCACAAATACACACATATATGTATAAACACACACACACACACAAAACAAACAACAATAGTGTAATCATAACAATAATAGTCTATTGTAGTTCCGAGCTTATTTGAGGTTGTAGTGTTTAATAGCCTGATGGTTGTAGGGAAGAAGCTGTTCCTGGACCTGGACGTTACAGTTTTCAGGGTCCTGTACATTCTTACCGATGGCAGGAGTGAAATGAGTGTATGGCCAGGGTGGTGTGGGTCTCTGATGATGCTGGCTGCCTCCGGTAAATCCCTTCGATGGTGGGGAGGTCAAAGTCGGTGATGGACTGTGCAGTATTCACAACTTTTTGCAGTCTTTTTCGCTCCTGGGCATTCAAGTTGCTGAACCAGGCCATGACGCAACCAGTCAATATGCTCTCTACTGTACACCTGTAGACGTTCAAGACAATCCTTTCTGACATACCAAATCACCGTAATCTTCTCAGGAAGTAGAGGCTTTGATGGGCTTTCTTTATAATTGCATCAGTGTGCTGGGTCCGTGTGGGGTAATGCCGGGATTGGTGTTTGGACCCTGGCTTTTCATGCTTTGACAGAGGAGAGCAAATTTCACACTTCCAAGTTTGCTGAAGATACAAAATTATGTGGGAGTGGATATAGGAAGAGGCTTTTACGGACATATTATATATTGCGGATGCAATATAATGTAGGAGAATGTGGAGTTATTCATTTTCGTGGCATAAACAAAGTATTTGTTTTAAATAGTGAGGGAAATGACTGAGTTACATTTGTACACAAGACAAAAAATTATTGATGCGCGACATACAATTAGGTTCAATCTCGATTTTGGGTGCTGCCTGTGTAAAGTTTGTAAGAGTTTGAAAGATACTGTCAGAGTAGCCTGGGCTAAATTTGTCAGTAGCGGTGGATATGTTGGCAATCAAGCAGGCTGCTTTGTCCTGGATGGTGATTAGTTTTGTGAGGGATCCTGCTGCACCTCCCTAGGCAAGTTCAAAAGTTCATAAGTTCTAGGAGCTGAATTAGGCCATTCGGCCCATCAAGTCAGACCACCATTCAATCATGGCTGATCTATCTTTCCCTCTCAACCCCACTCTCCTGCCTTCACTCCATAACCCCTGATATCCTTACTTAAGTGAAGAATATTTACCATGCTCCTTATTTGTTCCCTGTAGATGGTAGAAACATCTTGGGGTATCAGTAGGTGAGTCACGGTATTTATCTGTCTGCACCAGTTGACTTTCTGGTTAATGTTGACCTGCAAGATTTTCATAGAGGTGGGTACATTGAATAATGCCAGCGAAAGACAAGGTTAGCTAGTTAGACTCTCTCTTATTGAAGTCCACTTGGCACTTTTATGGCTCAAATGTTGCCACTCATCAGCCCGTGCCTGAATGTTATCTAGGTGTTGCTGCATGTAGGCATGGATTGCTTCATCTGAGGAATTGTGAAAGTAAGAATTATGAAGGAAAGAAGGAAGCTGATGTAGAGCTATCTCTGTATGGGGCTGTGTTTCCTGCCAGTCAGGCATTGAGTTTATGAGTCATCAAGTCATGTTGCAGTTTTACAAAACTTTGGTTAGGCCACATTTGGAGGATTGTGTGTAGTTCTGGTCACCCCTATTATAGGAAGATGTAGATGCTTTCTAGACAATGCCAGAATGCTGGTTGGATTCAAGGGTACCAATTGGAAGGAGAGGTTGGACAAACTGCATTATTTTTGCTGGAGCTCGAAGGTTGAAACGTTGACCTGATAGACGTATATTAAAATATGAAAGTCTTCCGGTGGCGCTATGGAGGCTTGAGTCCAGCGCCAACTAGCTCCGTGCCGAAGAAACTAAAAACGGGAGAAAATCGGGTCTTACCTGCAGCGATCGCGATCTGAACGGCTGCCTGCGTGACGTCATCAGGCGCGCTACTTTACGGTATGTCGTTACAACGTACCCCCACCCGTGTGACACAAAAAAAAGCCGTTAAAGGGAAACTGCAGACGGAAGAGGAAGGCCCTACAGAGGCCTCGGCCTCAGTTACAACGACGCCCCAGGAAGACCCTCCAAAGAAAACAAAACAGAAAAAGTCTGAAATGGAGGATCTTAAAACTTTTCTCGTTGCCGAATTGAAAACCTTTGGAGAGAATTTTGGAGAGAAATTTAAAGAGGATCTTTACTCTTTTAAGGTAGATTTTAAAGCAGAAATGCTTTCTACCGTTCAACAAATACTGGAAATCTGGAAAAGGACTACGGAGGAAGAAGTCAAGGATCAGATGGAAGCGCTGGAAACCAGGCTCGTTTCGGTGGAAGCGAACGTCAATATGGATGTGGCCCCCATTCATCACGAACTTGATCAACATAGAACAGCGATAACCGAACTTGAGAAATGGGCGGCGACAAGTGCGGAAACTGTAAGTCGACTCCTTACTGAAAACCAACGCCTCTCCGATATGGTGATCAAATTAAGTGTTAAATGTACCGATTTGGAGGGACGTCAAAGACGTAAGAACCTAAGAATTGTAGGGGTGAAAGAAGGAAGTGAGAAGGAAATGGGCTCTCGGGACTTTGTGGCAGGTCTATTACAAAAAGCCTTAAAATTGGATCACAAACCTTCACTCGGTCGAGCTCATAGAGCGCAGCGACGTCGTACACAAGATGATGCCCATCCAAGACAAATCATCGTAAAGGTGCAACTGGATCATGAATTTGACGATATAATGAAGAAAATTGTTCGAGGCGGACAGCTCCTTTTTGAAGGTGTGAGATTCAGTATTTACCGAGATTATCCGGCAGAAGTCTTCAAGAAAAGAGCGTTGTTCACTGAGACAAAAAGAATACTGAAGAATGTACCTGGTTTGAGATACGGCCTGCTTTATCCCGCAAGACTAAGAGTCACCTACAAGTCCAAGGAGCAATTTTTTACAGACCATGAAAAAGCACTGGAATACGCCAAAGAAATCGGGAACACGACCGTAGACTGAAGAATTTACTTTACTCCTTAGGAGTCAAGGACTAACAGGACCGCCAGATCTAAAAGGTCCTTTAATGTTCTTTTAAGAGCTTTAAGGACATTCGAAAACCGAAATGGACGGAGGACATTGGAGAAAACCGTGATCTTTGTATTTTTTTTTTTTTTTTTACTTTTTTTTTTTACTAATCATTATTATTATCTGTATATTCATATCTAACTATATATGTAACAACTAATACTTATTAAATATCCATATTACCACTAAAATTATTAACATTAACATTTCTCATAAAAATGTAATACTGTATATGATTGATAACAATGATTAATAATTAATAGTCTTTGATTAACGTAGAAATGAATTACATACTTATATTATATAAGAGGATATGCAAGAGGTAAATAAGCCTACGTCATAATAAAACTTGACGGTTTTCCTCTTTATTTTTCAATTTAAAATTACATTTATAGATTTAGAGAAGAAATTAATATGATATGTAGAGAATAATAACGTTGTGAATTTTTGCTATTCTTGAACTTTTCTGCAGGGATACGTGCTTATGTATGTATGCACATGGGTATATATCCATATATATATGTATGTATATTGTGTGTGTGTATGTATGGGTATGTATATAAGTTTGTTACTCCCAAAGAAGTTATTTGAATGTTAGAAATAATCTTTCTTTTTCTTCGGGCACGGAGCTGGGAATTTTTTTTTTCTTACAAAGGCTACGGAAGTCTTTAGAATTCTAGCCACGTTAGTGTGGCTATCACTAACTACACTAATTGTAGATGTAGTTCTTTTTCTTTCACCCTTTACTAATCAATTCTATCACTTTTTTCACTTTAAATATTTTTATAACTTAATGTTTGAATGGAAAAACAAGTCTAATACAAGGAGATGTGTTCGGAAGAGCGATGTATATGATTTTAAATTCATCTATCTGAAGTTCGGTAGCAGGGTCAGGTTTTATGTGTTGTACCTTCTGCTCGGCTATAGACCACCTTAGAAACAATATGCAAGATGTTAATATGACAAGAGGGGGTCAGGGAATAACATTTTGTAGTTGGAATGTCAAGGGAATCAATGAACCAATTAAGAGAGGTAAAGTTTTGGCACATCTAAACTTAATCAAAACAGATATAATATTTCTCCAAGAAACACACCTTAAAAAGGAATCTCAACATAGACTTAAAGCTAAGTGGATCGCTGAATCATATCATTCCTCTTTTTCCCATAAGTCCAGAGGAGTTGCAATATTAATTCGTAAAGGAATACCTTTTACGACCTCTTCAACAATAGTGGATATTGATGGTAGATATATTATATTAGTTGGAGAGTTAAATGGAGAAAAAGTGATTCTTCTTAATGTATATGGGTCTAACTTTGATAACCCCATGTTTTTTAATAAAACATTTAATAAAATTCCTGAATTTACACAATATAAATTAATAATTGGTGGAGACTTCAATTGTACATTAGATTCATACTTAGATAGATCATCAAGGCAAAAAAAAGTAAAATCTCAATCAAGTGTATTTCTAAATTCATTTATTAATACCACTAATATTAAGGATGTCTGGAGAATAGAAAACCCAACTGGACGGGAATATTCATTTTACTCACCAGTACATAAAACATACTCAAGAATAGATTATTTTTTAGTTGACTATGTTTATTCCATTTATTTATAATTCAAAATATTATAACATTATAATCTCAGATCACGCACCTGTAACATTCATGATTAAATTAAATGGAATGTCTGAGAAACAAACATATTGGAGATTTAACCCACAAATTTTGAACGAAAGATCATGCCAGGAATATATTATTAAACAGATTCAAATATTTTTTGAGGTAAATGACAACCCTGACACACCTACTTCTCTTATGTGGGAAACGTTTAAAGCGTTTGTTCGAGGTACATTAATTTCCGCTCAAGCATTTTATAATAAAGAGAACAGGATTAAGCAACAAACATTGGAAAGTGAAATCAAGCAACTAGATATAGAAAATGCGAGAATGCCATCTATTTTAAAACATAATAAAATTGCTGTATTGAAATATAAATTAAATAAAATGTATTCAGAACAAGTAATAAAACTTTATCAAAAAACCAAACAATTACATTTTGAATTTGGAGACAAACCACAAAAACTATTAGCACGTCAGTTATGAAAAATGGAAGGGGAAAAAGTAATTCATAAAATTAGAACAGAGACAGGAGAATTATTAAAAATGCCCAAGGACATAAATGACAGATTTCTCCAATACTATCATAACCTTTATTCAACTAAAACCGTAGGACAATCAGAAGGAATAGCAGATTTTTTACTAAAATGTAATTTAAAAGGTTTAGATTCAAACGATAGAGAATTATTAGAAAGGAAGATTACCATAAAAGATATTGAGGAGTCTATTGGCTCTTTAAAAAATGGTAAAGCAGTAGGACCAGATGGTTTAGGCTCCAAATTTTATTAAAAAAATTATGATTTGCTTTGCCCACGTTTACAAAGACTGTATGAGTATATCTATACTCAACAGAAACTTCCAGACACTTTAAATGAATCTATAATAACACTTATTCCTAAAGCTGATAAAGATCCGGAAGACCCGGGATCATATAGAGCAATTGCACTTTTAAATACAGATCAGAAAATATTAACTAAAATACTAGCGCATAGATTAAGTACAGTGATGAATAAATTAATACACCCTGACCAAACAGGCTTTATTCAGAAACGGTACTCATATTATAATCTAAGAAGATTATTTAATATTATATATTCCAAGAGAATTATTAATGAAGATCTAGCAATAATCTCACTTGACGCTGAAAAAGCATTTGATCAGGTCGAATGGTCTTATTTATTTTCGGTGATGGAAAATATGCAGCTAGGGGAGAAATTCTGTACATGGATAAAACTTATATACAAATCCCACGGCTAGAATATTTACAAACCAAAGGTTGTCATCTAAATTTAGCCTATCTAGAGGTTGTAGACAAGGATGCCTGTTATCTCCATTATTATTTGCGCTTGCTATTGAGCCACTTGCAGAAAGAGTCAGGGGGCATCCGGAAATACACGGATATAACACAAAGGACACAGTGAATAAAATTTCTCTATACGCAGATGATGTATTAATTTACATTACAAAACCAGAAATTAGTATTCCAAACTTATTAAAGCTAATAACCCAATTTGGTTCACTTTCAGGATACAGAATAAATTGGAATAAAAGTGAAATTATGCCAATAAGGGAACATAACAAACAGATAATACAACAATTTCCATTTAAAATAGTAAAGGAAAAATAGTAAAGGAAAAATTTAGACAATTCCGATATATCTGGCAAAAAACTTTTAAAAAAAACTGGACTCTATTGTTAATGATTTTATCTGGGATTATAAGAATCATAGGATAAACAAAAGACATTTGTGTAAATCAAAAATAAATGGAGGCTTGGTTTTACCCAACTTTTTGTTTTATTTCTGGGCAGTTAATATTAAAAATATGAATTTCTGGTTGGAAGAAATAGATCATCAACCAGACTGGTTAAAAATGGAAAAGGAAGATTGTTTACCTTTTGATATCGGCTCGATATTATTTGCTACGTCTAAATTAAACAAAAAAATTTATAGGGAAAACCCTATAATATTTAGTGCTATACGAACTTGGAAACAATTAAAAAAGACATTAAAATTAGATAATTTATCACTTTTTCTTCCAATTGTGAATAACCCTTTGTTTAAGCCTTCATGGTTGGACGGGGGTTTTACACAATGGAAGAATTATGGAATTAAAAATATGGGACAACTTTACAAGGAAGGCACTTTTCTGATATTTCAGGAGTTGCAACAGACTTATGGACTTCGAGGAAATGATTATTTCAGATATCTTCAACTTAGAGATTATGTAAAATCGAATACTCAAAATTTTCGAATTAGAAATTCAGAAATTCTTGATGAATGTTGGAACAAACATCCTAATACAGAAAAATTAATATCTTATATATATAATATCTTATTAGACAGTGACATTCCATCGACGGACTTACACAGACAAACATGGGAAAAAGAATTAAATCAAATAATAACGAAAGATACTTGGGAAGAAAGTTTGCAATACATACATCAATGTTCATTAAACGCCAGACATTCTCTAATACAATTTAAAGTAATACATAGGTTACATTATTCAAAAACAAAACTACATAAAATTTTTCAACATATCTCACCTATATGTGATAAATGTCAACATTTAGAAGCTACCTTATCTCATATGTTTGCAAACTGTATAAAAATTAAAAAATTCTGGGTAAATATTTTCAGTATAATATCTAAAGTAACCAGCACACAATTGGACCCAGATCCAAAATTAATAATACTTGGAATATTAGAATTAAATCAAACATTTAGAACAACACAAATAAACTTTATTGATTATAGTTTAATAACAGGAAAAAAATTAATTCTAAAATTTTGGAAAGGCCCTACGACCCCCACAATCAAAATGTGGATTATAGAAATGACGGAGACCTTAAACGTGGAAAGAATCAGATTCTCCCTGTTGGACAAACAGGAATTATTCGTTGGAACATGGTCTCCTTTTATTGATTACTTAAAGGGTCAGAACAGTTCAGCACAGGAACCTGACTAGCACCCGGGCTAAAGAATGGATGAAATGCTATATTTAGAAATGTACGAATATATCTCGAATGAAGTTTTCTATTTTAATAAATTTTTCCATTCTTCTTTAACTATCTTTTTTATTTTTTTTAATTTTTTTTTATCTTTTTTGTTTTTCTTCTCTTTCTTTTCTTTCTTTACTTCATCTTTCTCTTTAGTTCTATTTAGTTTTTTAAAAAAAGGCAAAAGGTATTGGAGACAATGTAATAATAATTGACAATATTATCAATTTAAAAATGTAAGACTGTAATGATGTAACTAGGCTGTGTACATATCTCCAATAAAAAAATATTAAAAAAAAAAATATATATATATGAAAGTCATAGATAGGATACACAGTCAGAACATTTGGCCCAGGGAGAAAATGTCAAAAAACTAGAGGGGGGGAGTTTAAAGGAAATGTGTGGGGCAAGTTGTTTAAACAGAGAGTGGTGGGTGCATGGAATGCACTGACTGGGTTAGTGATGAAGGGAGATACAATAGTGATGTTTAATAGGCTTTTAGATAGGCACATGGATATGCAGGGAATGGAGGAATATGGATCTCTTGCAGGTAGAGGAGATCATCATGCTTGGCAGAGTCACTGTGGACTGAAGGCCTGTTTCTGTATGTCCTGTTCAGTCTGCTATGTGCCCAGCAATTGTGATGGCACACACTCAAACTTGAATTGTTTTCACAGCCTTGGATTGTTTTCTCAGACTTGGATCACAGGATGTTGAGGGGAGACCTGATATCTATCTATATATCACTAAAACTCTAATCTTGTATGTTTCTATGCCTGCGTGCGTGTCTGTCTGCAGATTTGATCCTGAAACTAAGCCAAGATGGTACACAATAGCACTAAAACATTACTCACAATAGTCATGTGGTGGTTTGTGTCAAGTTTCATTCATATTGATGTTATATTTCACAAGTTATTAACATTTTTAGCTTTACAAAAATCCCACTTTGAGAAGGATTTCTTCAAATCTGCACTGGCAGCTAGCAGCTATGATGTCACAATGGGATTGTAGCCCTACCGACTACAATGTTGCTATCCCAGGACACTGAGTCCTTGGCAGCAAATGTCCTGCAGGGAAATAATCTGCCAGCCTAACCCAGCACATTTGCGATTGTAAAGCCTTTTAATTAATCTCTAAATTGAAAGTTTAATGATTAGATTTGGATAACAAAAAATGGCCTTGTCGGTGGCACCTTAAAGAATCACATTAAAGAATAAAAAAATGTTAGTACAATTGCATTTTTAAAAAGTTTAAAATGAGGGAGGGTCAAAAAATGAGCCGACCTGCACAGTTGGGGGCGATGGTTGAGTGGTGGAATATTGCGTTCGGGGAACAGGTTGCGTTGGGGAACAGGTGAGTGGTCGAATCTTACATTGGGGAACAGGTTGTGCTGGGGACCAGGCCTCCCATGTGACAGGGACCCAACAGGTCCCACTTGGTCTTGTATATTACTAAAACTCGCATCTTGTTTGTTTATGAGTCTGTCTGTGTGTGATTCATGCTCTGAATTACGCCAAAACAGTACATGATAGTGCTAAAATGTTTGGACCACCTTACCCACAATTGTCTTATGGTGTGTTTCTATCATGTTTCATTTAGATTGATGATATATTTCACATTTTTAACTTTACAAAATCCAGTTTGAACACTGCAGTGGCAGTTACAGCTATGACGTAACATTAGGATCTCATTTACATTTTAAAAATCTCCCTGTCCGCAATAAAGCACGCTGGACATCAACACAGACACAGACTGGGCCCGGCACCTCCCTCCCCCTCCCGTGGCTCAAGACCTTCAGTTATTTTAAAATGCCGCGCGTGCGAAGCCGCGGGAAGGGGAGGGAGAGGGAGAGGCAACCAGCCGTGGGAGGGGGAGGGAGAGGGAGAGGCAACCAGCCACGGGATGGGGAGGTAGAGGGAGAAGCCTCCCCATGGGCCCAGAGCAGCTGCCCCAGAACCACGCACCGGCTCGAACCACAGCCCAGGGCCCTGAACGTGTCTGGACACAGACACGGACATGGACTGGGCCCAGAGCCGCGCTTCTCCCTCCCCCTCCTGTGGTTCCAGAGCTCAAACCACAGCCCAGGGCCCTGAGCATGGCTGGACAAAGACACGGACACAGACACGGACCGGGCCTGGAGCCACGCTCCTCCCTCCCCGTTCCGCGGCTCCTGACCAGAATATTGCGTTGGGGGTTATGAGGCCCAATGGGTCCCACATGATGTAGGAAGGGGAGAGGGGTAATGTACAATGTTAACAAAGACAGGACTCCCAGTCCAATGAGAGATTTGTAACATTGTAAGGAGAGGGAGAGAGTGAGGTAGGGGATGAGGAGAGGATTGTTGTTTAATGTTATTTAAACACATAGAGGGAGAGGAAGGGGGTAGGGAGTGGAGAGGGGTTATGCATGGAGGGCGGGATTGAGGGTAGTGGAAAGGAGAGGGAGGGTTAGGTGAGGGAGGGAGTGGGGGAGGGGAGGAGGAGAGTGGAAAGAAGAAGGAGGAGGAGGAGGGGGAGGGAGTGCTGGGGGATGAGGGGAAATGAGCCACTCCTGCGCAGTTGGGGGCTATCTGTGAGTGGTGAAATATTTTGTTGGGGGAATGGGTTGCGTTGAGGAACGGGTGAGTGGTGGAATATTGCGTTGGGGGAATGGGGCCCAATGGGTCCCACTTGGTCTAGTATATTACTAAAACTCTCATCTTGTTTGTAGTGAGTCTGCCTGTCTGCTTGTCTGTCTGTGATTCATGCCCTGAATTATGCCAAAATGGTACACAATAGCACTACAGTTTTGGTCCATCTTACTCACAATTGTCTTGTGGTGTGTTTTTATCAAGTTTCATTCAGATTTATGGTATCTTTTACAAGTTATTCACATTTTCAACTATATAAAATCCCACTTTGAGAAAAATGTCTTCCATCTGCTCTGGCAGTTATAGCTATGACGTCACAATGGGATTGTAGCCCTGCCCACTACAATGTTGCAAATCCCAGGACACTGAGTCCTGGCATTTTTTTTACTGGCAGCAAGTGAAATTGCATTTTCTTTTGTTTAAAAAGAGGGAGGGTGAATAAGGGGAAATGAGCCACCCCTGCGCAGTTGGGGGCTATGGCTGGGTGGTGGAATATTGCCTTGTGGAATGGGTTGCGTTGGGGGACAAGGCCTCCCATACAACAGGGACCCAACGAGTCCCACTAGGTCTACTATGTTACTAAAACGCTCACCTTGTTTCTTTGTGAGTCTGTCTGTTTGCGTGCATGTCTGTGTACATGTGTGTGAGTCATACTCTGAATTACGCCAAAATGGTAGATGGTAGCACTATAATTTTTGAACCACCTTACTCACAATTGTCCTATGGTGTGTTGTATCAAGTTTTGTTCAGATTGATGGTACATTTTACATGTTATTCACATTTTCAACTTTACAAAATCCAGTTTGAGAAAAATCATTTGAAGTTGTAGTGGCAGTTAGCAGCTATGACGTCACAATGGGATCTCATTTACATAAACTGCCCATCAGTAGTGATCCACCCCACAATGACATCACAATGGGATCTCATTTGCATCTCATTTACATAAACTGCTTGTCAGCAGTGCTCCACACCACAATGACATCACAATGGGATCTAATTTACATAAAAAACAAAATAGCAGCTTCTACCTGACAATGACGTCAAGGGGGGTAGGGAAGGGGAGGGGTTATAGAGGGAGGGAAGGAGTGAGTGACTGAGGGTAGGGGAAAGGGGAGGGAAGGAGGGGAGGGGAGAGAAGAGGGAGGGTGAAGAGGAGGGGAGGGAGTGTTAGGGGATGAGGGGGATTGAGCTGTGCCTGTGCAGTTAGGACCTATGGGTGGAATATTGTGGTGGAACATTGTGTTGGGGGAACTGGTGAATGGTGGAAATGGGTTGCGTTGGGGGAACGGGTGAGTGGGGAATATTGTGTTGGGGGAACAGGGCCCAACGTGTCCCACTTGCTTTAGTTAGTATATAAAATTATGAGAGGCATAGAGGTAGACAGTCATAACCCTTTTCTCACGATGGAAAAATCAAGTACTGGAGGGCACAGCTTTAAGGTGAGAAGAGCAAAGTTTAAAAGAGAGGTGCAAGTCTAGTTTTTACATGGCGGGTGGTGAGTGCCTTGAACCCGCTGCTGTGGGTTGTAGTTGAGGAAGATGCAATTGTGGCATTTAAAAGACTTTTGGATAGGCACATAGATATGCAGGGAATGGAGGAATATTTGGGTGGGTGGTGCGACCCACGTCGCAGCGGCCTCTGCAGTCCGTCTGTCTTTTTTAATTTTGTTGTCTCGTTTGGGTGTAGTTTATATTGTTTTTTTGTGGGTTTTTTAACTGGGTATGTGTGGGGGGGCAGGGTGTGGGGGTGGGTGGGGAAACTTAAAAAAATCTTTTCCCTGTACGGAGAACCCAACCTTTTTCTCTGTCGGGTCTCCATTGTCGTTGGGGCCTAGCACCGTGGAGCGGCCTCCAACCGGAACGACCTGGGGCTCCAGTCGCGGAGCCTGCGGACTACTCACCATCGTGGAGCTGGGCGAGCTCGGAGCGTGGAGAGCTGCGGTGACGCGCGGCTGTGACCCGACCCCGGAGATTCGGAGGCTCCAGCCGCCAGCCCAGTGGACGGTGACATCAGGAGCTCGTGGGTCCCTGGTGGGAGACCGTTTTTCGGAGCTCCAGCAACGGCAACTTCTCCCCCCCGAGTTGCGGGGTTGAAAATGACCTGGAACGGGGCCTTGCATTGCCCGGCGCGGCTTTAATGGCCGCGGGACTTGCTAGCGCCTGCCGGGGGCTCCAACATCAAGACCCGGAGCATGGCCTTGCATCGCCCGGCGCAGCTTTAATGGCCGCGGGACTTATTTACCATCGCCCACCGGGGGCTTTGACTTTGACATTGGGAGGAGAATGGGGAGTGCAGGGGAGAGATAAGACTTTGCCTTCCATCACAGTGAGCAGGAGATTTGCTGTGATGGATGTTTGTGTAAATTGTGTTGTGTCTTGGTTCTTTTTCTTGTTTGTATGACTGCAGAAACCAAATTTCGTTTGAACCTCAATGAGGTTCAAATGACAACAACTATATTGTATCATTGTATTGTATCATTGTATCAATATGGATTATATGTAGGCAGATAAAATCTGCAGGAAGGAACTGCAAATTCTGGTTTAAACTGAAGATAGACGCAAAAGGCTGGAGTAACACAGCGTTAACTAATGAGTTGATCTTGACATCATGGGCCTGTTCTTGAGCTGTTACTGTTCTATGTTATATGTGCTCAGAAATTGGAGGAATTTGGCATTTCATCTGTAGCATCACTTAAAATGTGGCATGATCCTCAGGATACTCCTGCAGTAAATGTAATTATTATCTACCTGTGGCTGTGCTATTAATGGGATACAGCACCCTTCATTATTTGATGTTTCATTTAATTATATTAAAAATACTGTTGTGTGGTGTTGCGGTTGTTAATAAACTGACTTTGAAACAGAGCCCGAGTTCCAAGTTAGCAGAAGCTAGCTGAGCGATGACAGAATGAGTTGTCAGCTCTTGCTTGGCTGTTAGCCATTCTGGTCACATGGCTGCCTCCAGCACATCACACATTTCAAATCCACTGTAGGTGTGTTCACTGTAATCTGTCGACAGGCTCGGTCATGCCAAAATGAGCTAAATAGATATAAGGCAGATGCTAATAAAGGCAAATGGAAATTAGAACAGCACTTGAGATTGACAGAATGTGGAACCGTCTCCCACAGGATGTGATTAAGGTGAATGCATTTACAGAAAGTTAGGTGTGCAAGAGTGGAAGGATAGTGGTGGATATAGCATGGGGAGGGGTATGCTGCACTATAAACGGTGGCACTGAGTTGTTGCACCAAATTGGCCTGATTCTGTCCTGTACAATACATGTAAGTTGAATGTCACTGAGCTAAAGCTGACAGAATTACCTTGCATAAAATAATTATAGATGATTTCAGTCATTTACAAATAAGTGATTATCTATTAAAGTGTATTGCCTGCAGCTAGATCCATGGATTTCTCTTCTTTTTCATGGAATACATGTTTCATGTATATCAATTTGTCACCAATATTGCCAAGGCACAGTAGTTAATGATTTAAAAGGTTGACAGTACGTATAGGCCCAGAGGATAGGTTTCAAACAGGTTTAGAATTTTTAATGATAAATCTGCTATGTTTCTTTGCGCCATACAATACTACACCAGTCTCCAGTGGTCAGGTTGAAGGGACATGTATCCAAACATTAATCAACTTGGCTGACCAGATAAACATTAAAAATGCAATATAAATTGATGTTGCTTTTAAGAAACTGGCTAATTTAATTGATTAACCTTTCAAAAATGTTTCAGATCTCCAGGCATCTCATCAATACTTCAGCCTCCGTAAATAAAAGCAACTGTTGAAAAGACCTATTCAGTTGTTTAACCAACTAAAAGGTAAGGCAAGACTATTAGCTGTTTTATGAAGTGACATGAGATATGTTTATGTAATCACCAGACAGATGTTTATGATCAGACAGTCCAACGAAAGGTCTCGACCGGAAACGTCACCTATTCCTTTTCTCCAGAGATCTTGCCTGACTCGTTGAGTTGCTCCAGTCTTTGGTGTCTGTCTTCAGTTTAAACCAGCATCTGCTGTTCCTCCTACACAGATGTTTATAAGCAATGGGTGATTCCATTGATGGCAATTGATAGCAGGGTTGGCTTACTTCTAGAAATTGATGAAAAGAGAATTATTCAAAATATGTAAAATCATAACATTTACAATATTATTAAAGTAGCCTGCCTTTTCTCGAGTAACTGCAGCCTTTAATGGTAATTGTTTGTCATGAATTTACGTGAAAATAGATAATTAATAGTTGGATGGATGAATTGATGCTACCTTACGCAGAGTAATAGAGTCATAGAGCTATAGTTTAGTTTAGTTTAGTTTAGAGATACAGTGCGGAAACAGGCCATTCAGCCCACTGAGTCCAGGTTGACCAATGAAACCCAAAAAATAATGGCAATTTACAATCTTTACCGAAGTCAAATTAACCTACAAACCTGTACATCAGCCCACTGAGTCCACACCAACCAGAGATCCCCACACATTAACGCTACCCTACACACACTAGGGACAATTTACACTTAAACCAAGTATACAAACCCAAGCCAATTAACCTTCAAACCTGTACATCTTTGGAGTGTGGGAAGAAACTGAAGATCTCGGAGAAACCCATGCAGCCACGGGGAGAACGTACAAACTCCTTACAGACAACACCCAAAGTCAGGATCGAACCCTGGTCTCTGGCGCTGCAAGTGCTGTAAGGCAGGAACTCTACTGCTGCATCATCATGCCACCCTAATAGAGCATTGAAACTTGTTCTTCAGCCCACCTTGTCCATGGTGACCAGGTTGGCATACTGGGCTAGTCCCATTTGCTAGCATTCAGCCCATATCCTTATAAATTTGTCCTACCCAAATGTCTTTTGAAAGTTGCAATTTTATTAGCCTAGCTTTTGTTTCGTCACATCTGTAGCTTCATCTGGAAGCTCATTCCAGAAATGGACTATCCACTAAGTGCAAATGTTGCCTTTGAAGTCTCTCGTAAATCACTTCCCTCTTGCCTTTCAGAATCCACTGCGCTAGTAAAACATAGAAACATAGAAACATAGAAAATAGGTGCAGGAGTAGGCCATTCGGCCCTTTGAGCCTGCACCGCCATTCAATATGATCATGGCTGATCATCCAACTCAGTATCCCTTACTTGCCTTCTCTCCATACCCCCTGATCCGTTTAGCCACAAGTGCCACATCTAGCTCCCTATAGCCAATGAACTGGCCTCAACTACCTTCTGTGGCAGAGAATTCCAGAGATTCACCACTCTCTGTGTGAAAAATGTTTTTCTCATCTCTGTCCTAAAAGACTTTCCCCTTATCCTTAAACTGTGACCCCTTGTTCTGGACTTCCCCAACATCGGGAATAATCTTCCTGCATCTAGCCTGTCCAACCCTTAAGAATTTTGTAAGTTTCTATAAGATCCCCCGTCAATCTTCTAAATTCTAGCGAGTACAAGCCGAGTCTATCCAGTCTTTCTTCATATGAAAGTCCTGACATCCCAGGAATCAGTCTGGTGAACTTTCTCTGTACTCCCTCTATGGCAAGAATGTCTTTCCTCAGATTAGGAGACCAAAACTGTACGCAATACTCCAGGTGTGGACTCACCAAGACCCTGTACAACTGCAGTAGAACCTCCCTGCTCCTATACTGCAGTTGAACGACTGTGAGTGTTCACTTTACCTAGGGCACTAATGACCTTGAACATCCCAATAAGGTCACCTCTTAGCTCCAAAGAAAAAAGTCCTGGCCTATACAACCTTTTCAATTATTAAAAATTAGACAGATTTGTACTATGGTTAACCCAATAACTTTACATTCTGGTAAAGGATGATGGGAGATTAGGCCAACGTAGTAAAAGTAACTTAAAGGTCATGTTAGAAGCAGTAGTGATTAAATTAGGTTATTGTTCAGATTGCAAGGCACGGCTAGCTGGAGCAGAGATAAATCTAGGGACTTTGTAAAGAGGGTGAGTACAAAAGACGTGGTCACAAGATAAGAGGAGTCATGACATGGCCATGATTTATAACTCCAATTTATAGAGAGAGCAGGGAAATTGGCTGTCAGACAAAGGAAAACGTCCGAGCTGTCAAGCAGATAGAGGCAACTCCGCAAAGATAAACAAGGATCAAACAGTAGAAAAAAGGGATGTTACTGATGATTTACAGTGAAAATGTAATAATTTATATTATTTGTAATGTCAGCATAATTTACACAAGATGTTAGTTGCAAGTAGCTTCTTCTTTATTCACAATAACTTGTCTGACAAGTAAGTAAGTAAGTTTATTAGCCAAGTATTCACATACAAGGAATTTGCCTTGGTGCTCTGCCCACAAGTAACAACATGACATACAGTGACAGTTATGAATGACTCAGAAAACACTAAACATTAATAATAATAGAACATTAATTTTTTTAATTTTTTTTAATTAAAAAAATATATATATTAGTAGTATTGTACAGTGCAATAATCTCAAACAAACTTAAAATTATACATAACTTGTACCACTTCTTATTTTAAACTTTAATAAGAAAAAGGATAGAAAGAGTTAGCAGAGATAGTAAGTGAGTGAGTGAAAGAGTGGTCCAGGAAACCCCATAGGGACCTAAACCACAAGAAAGAGTTAAACAAAAAGCAAAAACCAAAAGAAGGAAAAAGAAAAAAAAGGAAGTAAGATAAGATAAGACAAGATAAGAGGGATGTACCTACTTCATATCTTTACTCACCCCTCACCAGGTCCTGAAACCATTTATTATCAACATTTTGTTGCACCCTATGTTTGTAATAAGTCGATAAATGGAGACCAAATCTTTTGGAAATGGTCTGGTTTACCTGCTAAGAGGAATCTCATATCTTCTAGGTGTAACAGTTCCGACATATTAGAAATCCACATTTTTATCGTTGGCATGGGAGCGTTTTTCCAAAATTTCAGTGTTTTTTTTGCCATTATTAAGCCATAATTAAGAAAGCTCTTTTGAAACAAAGTCAGTTCCAAACTGGCTTTGATTGTTCCAAAAATGATCAGTTCTGCATTCGGTTTCAGTTATATTTTAAATAATTTTGTGAAAATTTCAAAGATTTCATTCCAATATTTTTGAATTTTTATACAAAAAACAAAAGAATGTGCTATAGTTGCTTCTTGGGTTAGACATTTATCACAGATAGAAGAGACATTTGGGTAAAATTTACTTATTTTAGCTTTTGAATAGTATAATCTATGTAAAATTTTAAATTTAATTAGAATGTGTATTACGTTAATCGAGCATTTATGCACATATAACAAGTGTTTATCCCAACTCTCTTTCGAGATTTTTATAGCTAGTTCTTGTTCCCAATCTCTCCTAATCCTATCAGATGATGGTATTTCTATATTTAGGATGGTATTATACAGGTATGATATTAAATTAGTTGATTCCGCTTTTATATTCATTGTCTCGTCTAATAGGTCTGGAGACATATTTTGATATTCTGGTGTATATTTTTTCAAATAGTCACGTATTTGAAAATATTTAAAATATTGATTACTACTCAAGTTGTATTTAAGTTGTAGTTGGTGAAATGATAAAAACCTTCCATTATCATACATGTCTCCAAACGTTTTAATTCCTAATCTATCCCAGTGTGTAAAAGATGTATCTATAGTAGATGGTTTAAACGAAGGATTATTCATTATAGGTGAAAGAAGCGATAGATTTCTTAATTTTAAAGTTAATTTTATTTGTTTCCAAATTCTAATTGTACTATGAATAATTGGATTTTTACTATATATTGTATTCTTCAATTTTGTTGGTGAGAGAAGGATCGCTCCTATATTAAAAGGGGAACAATCCTCTCTTTGCATTACTATCCAATCCACCTGCTGGGCCAAATTGTCCAACAGGTGAATCATATTTTTGACATTTGCGGCCCAGTAATAATACAACAAATTAGGGAGTGTTAATCCGCCAAATTCTTTAGGTTTGCACAAATGTCTTCTTTGAATTCTATGGACTTTATAGCCCCATATAAAACTTGTGATATCAGCATCCAGTTTAAAAAAAAAAAATGTTGGTAAGTATATCGGTATTGACTGGAATAGATATACAATTTGTGTTAAAAAATCATTTTTATAGCATTTATTCAGCCTATTAGAGACATCGGAAGAGTTTTCCAAAATTTAGTCAGTATGTTCAGTTTATTGAGTAAGGGCATATAGTTTGCAATAAATAAAGATTTATATTTTCTAGTAATTTCAATTCCCAAATATTTGAATTTTTCTGAAGCAATTTTAAAAGGGAATTTTAACAGGTGTGTTGAATCTTGAGGTTTTATCGTCATAATTTCACTTTTATTCCAATTTATTCTATATCCTGAAAAGGACCCCGTTTGATCCGCATTTATTAATTTACTAACATATTTACTTAATCTTCTAGCCAATGTTTTCGCTAATATTTTTTGATCTGTATTTAACAGAGCAATAGCTCTATAAGAACCCGGGTCTTCTAAATCTTTAACTTTTTTAGGTATAAGTGTAATCGTTGATTCCGCTAGTGTTTCTGGAAGTGTATGTTCTTTAAAAGCATATGTATACATTTTATGTAACTGTGGTGTAATTATCTCGTAGAATCTTTTATAAAATTCATTACTAAAACCATCTGGTCCTGGTGTTTTTCCATTCTTTAATGAATTTATTGTTTCTTCTATTTCCTTAGTTGATATTTGTGCACCTAGTTCCTCTTGTTCGATCAAATTAAGTTTTGGGAGATTACAATTATCCAAGAACTCTATAACTTTAGTACTATCTGCTAACGCTTTAGATGTATATATATTTTGATAAAATTGAGCGAATCTTTTATTAATATCCTTAGGTAGTGTTAACAATTCCCCTTTATCTGATTTAATCTTTAAAATCGTATGATCTTTTTCCCGTTTTTTCAGTTGTCGTGCCAAAAGTTTGTGTTGTTTATCCTCAAATTCAAAATTTTCCTTTGTAATTTGAAATAATCTTATAACATTAGCTGATAATATTATATTTAATTTAAATTTCAATATTGTTATTTTATTATGTTTATCCATAGTTGGCTCTTTAGCGTTATCTAAATCCAATTGTCTAATTCGTTCTTCTAACTGCCTTTGTTCATTCTTATTCTTTTTATTTAGAAAAGCTTGGTATGAGATTATAGATCCTCTAATAAATGCTTTGAAAGATTCCCATAGTAAGGTTGGTGAGATCTCTGGGATATCATTAGTCTTGAAAAAAAGTTCCATCTGTTGTTTTATATATATTTCCCCTAGTGGATCATTTAGGATTTGAGGATTAAACCATCCAAAACGATTTATTAGTAGGCATTCCTTCTAGTTTAAAAAAAAAAGTTAACGGGGAGTGATCAGAAATTGTACTATTGTGGTATTTTGGATTCAATGTATAGGGAATTAGTTTTGTATCCACTAGAAAATAGTCAATACGTGAATAAGTTTTGTGTACCATTGAATAAAACGAGTATTCCCTTCCAGCAGGGTTAGCGATCCTCCGGACATCTGTTATATTTGTATTTTTTATATATGTATTTAAGATTTCCCAGGTTTTAGATTTTGTGTGACCCCTGTTCTGTTGTGAAGATTTATCCAAGTATGGATCTAAAACACAGTTAAAGTCTCCCCCAATTATCACATTTTGATAATTGAACTCTGAAATTATATTCAGGATTTTATTAAAGAATTGGGGATTATCAAAATTAGGCACATAAATATTTACCAAGGTGATTGGAGTAGCATGAATCTCTCCGGTAACTATAAGGTATCTCCCTTCCTTATCAATTATGATATTCTTTGATTTAAATGGTATACCTTTGCGAATAATAATTGCTGTGCCTCTAGATTTGGAAATATATGAGGATTGATATGTTTGGCCTATCCAATTTGCCTTCAATCTAGTCTGAGCTTGCAGTTTCAAATGAGTTTCTTGTAGAAATATTATGTCCGAATTGAGCGACTTCAATTGTGCAAAAATCTTACCCCTTTAAATTGGTTCATTAGCACCCCTTATGTTCCAACTGCAGAATGTGATTCCTCCAAATTTCTTTTGTTTATCGTCTTACATTTTAACTTATTTAATACCTTTAAATCATATGGTGCAACCAATGCCTCAGGTCTCTGGCTGTTGGGGGAGCATTTGCATTATTAAATTCAGTTGCCACATCCCTCTTAAAATTGTCCTTGAACAAAGAAACAAGAAAGTGTGAATTATTGTGACACAAAAATAATTTAAAAAAGTGAAGTTACAGTGTCTAAAAATGACGACACTGTAACCGATTATCCACCTAATGGTGGTAGTTACACATTTATTGACTTCCGTAGATGTTAATCTACATTTAGCTCCGCCCCCTTGAATAATCTTGCAAAAGGGAGTTGGGGCTAATTCAAAGCCAAGTTTTATATATCACCATTACCGTATCTATATATCTAATTAAATCTTATCTAATCAAATCATCTGCTTATCTACCATTTACCTATGTAACAATTATTACATTTTCTTCCCCTTCAATACTAATCAACTGTTGGTTCGAAGGAGTTAACCATATTCAGGCTCCTGGCTATTTGCCAAGGTTCTGAATCTCCTCACCTCCTCCCGAGCGTAATTTGAACTGAATCCCATTTTATTTTCTAAATTAGTTTTTTAATCTGTTATGAATCTATTTCCTTATATTTAGCCCCCCCCCCCCCCATCCCCTCCCCGGGGGGATCAATCCTTATACTGGATTATTACATTTTACCATTTGAGCAATTCGCTTTTAATTCAATTACTATTACTGTTAAGATATTAATTTCATTAGATTTAATTACTATTACTATGTTAATTCAGTAATTTCTGTGTTAGTATAGGGTTAGTATAGGGTTACAATTTTAACGGTCTTTAATTCAGGAGATTTTATTTTCCAGTCCATCTGTGTTACGTTCCTCATTCAGCCACGCCCTTGTTATTCCATCTTTCGCTCGAGTTGGAACAAAGAATATCCTTGAAAGATAAAATGTCTAGACACCAGCACATGGAGAAGCTCCGCCATCTTAGTCTTTTTTTTTTAAAGTCATCTACATCAACTTTCCCTCAGCCGATGTCTGCAGAATAAAAACCCTGTCTTGAAGATGTAGTGCTGTACTTAATCAGCTATGTCTTTTAAAATGTCTTGAGCATATTTGTAAGCAGCTTCTGGTTCATTGAACTTACGTTCATTTTACCATTATAGGTGATAATCATTTTAGCCGGATAAATGATCCCATACCTAATGTTTTTGTGCCCTTTCAAGATCTGTCGTGTGTTTGTAAACAATTCACGTTTTTTGGCGACTTCATAGGGATAATCTCTAAATAGTTTGATGGTATCAGTCCCAAACACCATATTCTTTCCGTACTGGATTTTTTTCATAACATCTTCCAAAGCTGAAATGTCCCGAAATTTCACAATGATCTGTCGTGGGGAGGCTCCTGACTTTGTTTGTGCTCTTGATTTTGCCCGTTGCACCCGATGTGCCACTTCTATTTTCGGTTTGACAGGCAGGTCGAGTATATGTTTAAGTAAGTTGGCAGTGTACTCACGGGGCTCATTCCCCTCCGCTCCCTCTGTCACTCCAACAATTCTTAAATTCTGCCGTCTATAATAGAACATTAATAATAAAACACCATTGATCAAGCATGTGAACCAACAAAATTCCAGATCAAAGAGAGGCTACAGATGTTTGGCTGTTGAGTAAAGCAACTACTCGTGGATAAAAGCTGTTTTTTATGTCTGGCTGTGGCAGCTTTGACAGTCCGGAGTCGCCTTGCAGAGGGAAGTGATTCAAAGAGTTTGTGGCCAAGGTGAGAGGGGTCAGAGATGATCTTGCCCGCTCGCTTCCTGGCCCTTGCAGTGTACAGTTCATCAATGGAGGGAAGGTTGCAGCCAATAATCTTCTCTGCTGATCGTACGATTCGCTGCAGCCTCCAGGTGTCGTGCTTGGTGGCCGAGCCAAACCAGACCATGATGGAGAAGGTGAGAACAGACTCTACGATGGCCGTGTAGAATTGGACCAGCATTGCCTGTGGCAGTTTGTGCTTCCTCATCTGCCGTAGGAATTACATCCTCTGTTGTGCCTTTTTGACTGTGAAGTTGATGGTAGCCCCCATTTAAGAGAACAGTCAAGCAAGAAACTGTTCTACAGACTCAAAAAAGCATGCAGCCATTTTATATAATATTTGATAGCAAAAGTGTAGGTAGATCCTTCCCATAGAATGCAGCCTTATCACCAAAAAACAAGATGTGCATGGTCAGTTTGACACAAATAAAACTTCCAGTAATTTTCGAGTCCATAAAATATCATTTGAGCCCTCTCTCGAAGTGCATCCACCGTAATTAGTAGACAAGGCCTGAGTAAACTGATTTGGTGAAGAAACTTACCACTGCCGTGCAAGATTTATTTGGTTATTTCTTTATTTATCTGAGCCATAACTGAAACGGTAATGGGCTCCACATGAAAGCCTGTTTCAGGGTGCAGGTCAAGCACATTAATCCCTCTAACATCTCGTGCTGTGAGCTGGGTACTGCACAGGCTGTCCATTAACAATTGGCTCCTAATTGCATTAATTTTACCACCCACAGTCAAATGCAGGAGTACATTTCATATTGTTGTCAGGCAATGGTAAGTTGCAGTACCAATGGAATGAATGAGAGGAAAAAGCCAAGGTTGGTGTGATGGGTACGATGTTATGGTAGAGATGCAGAGAAGTTAGAAACCAAGGTATTGATGCAGAGAAATAGGAAGCTTGGCTAACCTTTTACTGGAAAAAAAACGTAAGATGATAAATAATGCAACGCATTGGTATGGCACACAACACACTGACAATGGTTACCAATAAGAAAAGAGTGACCTCAAATGTGACCTGTGATCAAGTAATCCATTAAAAAAAAAGATGATAAAGAAAAGATGTGGCCTGGAGGCTCCCCTCACAAAGAAAAAGGCTTGGTGCAAGAGACAAGGAAAAGTTAAATATGAAAAAAGAACTGCTATTCTTGCAACTATGGCAAAGAACTAACAAGAAAGTACACACAGGACAATGCAAGAAACCATGCAGGAGAATGGTGGTGACTATGTCACCTAGTGTCGACTATGTCAACAGTGGATGCAGACGATATTGACTGGTGAAGTTTCGAGGAGGAAACCAACATAATGAGGATTATGAGTCACCCCCACCTGAAGACAAAATTGTAACCAATCCAGAGACGCAGTCCCAGACGCCTGAATTAGGGCAGTAATAAAGATAAGGAGGGGATAAGATACACGTAAGGAAACAGAACCTTTGGCAGCCTCAGAGAAACAGATGTGAATGAGAATCAGAGGCTGCTAGAGCTTCTGTTGATGTGGGAATATTTAAATGTATGTCTTTGCATGATTGAAGTCTTCCAGCATTCGTGTGTGTCAAAGTCTTAAGGGTTTGCCTTTCCCTTTCCCTTTCCGCAGAAAGATCTCGCCCCAAAACATCACCTTTCTCCAGAGATGCTGCCTGACCCGCAGAATTACTCCAGCTTTTTGTGTCTATTTAGGGTTTGAACAATTTCCTTGTGGTCTGTCTGTGATAGTAATCGTATTATGTTTGAAGTGGGTGAATGGTCTGAGAGTTTTAACATGTAACATGAGTTGCGGCAAGTTGTGAGTTCACATCAATAAGTGAGTGAAAAGCTGCATCCGTTTTTTAAAATCTGTTTTGCGAGGTATTTAAATATTAATCCATTATAGGTTCCACCTTTCCTCGGTCATCGGTGCCAGCTTGGATTTGTTCTGAACCTTTTCATATCTATAGTTTCCTTCTCCACTGACTCTCAGTCTTAAGAAGAGTTTTGACCCAAATCGTCACCAATTCCTTTTCTCCAGAGATGCTGCCTGACTGCTGAGTTACTCTGTCATTTTGTGACTATCTTCGATGTATGAATCAATTTTGGCGGTTGCAAGAACGACAACTAAATCTTATCAACTTATTTATTTCGAAAATAACTTCTTAGTTCACAGGTCCTTTCAAACATGTCTGGCCACAACGGTGGTCGGCACACAACTGCCGCGCGAAAGCGAAACCGCGCGAAAAACTGCAGCCCCTCCCAAGTCACGTGACCGCGGCTTCCGAACGACGGGTTCGATACCTGCATGCGCCTGCAGGCGGCGCTACATGGTCCCCCCCAGAATCCACGATACGAAAACGCACGGGTAACCGGATGGTTTGACCGGAACGCGTAATCCGAGGTCACGGGGCGAGCGTAACAGTAGGGGCCGGCAAAACAGAACCGGAGGGACGCGACAAATGCGAACGAGGGACGGGCGTAAGAGAGGGGATCGGTGAAACATAACCGGGGGTAACAGGTGCAGAGGGCGGCAAAACGGCCAGCGGATGCCCTCTATGCCGCGGAGTGGCCACCGCCACCGGGCTATCCTCGTCGACGTGAGCTGGCTTAAGGCGGCTGACGGAGACGAACTTCTCCCTGCCACCCATGTCCAACGTGAACGTCGAGGTACCAGTCCTCAGCACCCTGTACGGACCTTCGTACACCTGCTGTAACAGCGAGCGATGAGCATCCCTTTGAAGGAAAACATAAGCACAATCCCGTAACATAGTAGGCATATGCACCGTGGATGACCCGTGTCGGGAACTGGGAACCGGGACCAAAGCACGCGCTCGCTCGCGAAGGTCCGCTAACACCGCCGAAGCCAGGATCTCCTAATCACGGGTGACGGGCAGAAAATCCCCAGGTACCCGCAAAACCGAACCGTAAACCAGCTCGCCCAAGGAGGCGTTCAGGTCCTCCTTAGGCGTAGTTCTGATGCCTAGGAGAACCCAGGGCAACTGGTCAACCCAATTGGGGCCGGTGAGCCAAGCCTTCAACGTCGACGAGGTGTCTGTGGAAACGCTCAACCAACCCGTTCGACTCCACATGCCTCTGCACCTTGGAAGTCTGACAGGGGATACAAGAGCGGGCCCATGCTACGACCTGCTTTCGTAACCCGTGCCAGACGAACTTGGCCGCGACCAGGGCAGAGGTGGCGCGAAGGGACGGGTGAGCTAGGTTGTGGATGGTTCGAAAATCTGATGCCTCAAGGCAATTGAGACAATCGGGCGGGCTTTGCCCGTCGAGACATCGCAAAGGACCCGCATGCCGGCGGCGCCGCAGGGCACCTCAGCCAATTTAAGGCCCGATTCAGCATTGCGGTAATCCGCCATACCGGCATGAGCCTGTTGGGCAGCTGCCAGCTCCATGTAATCCACACCTTGGCTTAAAGCGGAAACCTCAGGGGCTGCCGGATGAGATAGCGCGTCAGCCACAACGTTCAGCTTCCCCGCCACATGCCGAATGTCAGACGTGAATTCGGATATGTAGGCGAGGTGCCGCTGTTGCCTGGTGGACCAGCGATCGGACACCTTAGTCAAAGCGAACGTGAGTGGCTTGTGGTCCGTGAATGCGGTGAACGCGCGCCCCTCCAGGAAATAACAGAAATGGCGGATCGCTAAGTAAAGCGCAAGGAGCTCCTGATCGAAAGCGCTGTAGTTGATCTCTGGGGTCCACAGCTGCCTGCTGAAAAACGCCAGCTGCACCCAGCGTCTACCTACCCATTGTTCGAGGACAGCACCCACCGTGATGTCAGATGCATCCATGGTGAGGGCCGTTAGGGCCGATGCCCTAGGGTGTACCAGCATGGTGGCATTGGCCAACACTGTCATGGCCCCCTCGAAAGCCATCTCAGCCTCCTTGGACCAGACCAGGTCATTAGGCTTGCCCGCTAGACACTGGAACAACGGCCGCATGATGGCGGCTGAAGACGGGACGAATCGGGTAGAAATTGACCATTCCGATGAATTCTTGCAGGCCCTTGACGGATAGTGGCCTCTGGAAGCGACGGATTGCGTTGACCTTCTCGGGCAGCGGCTGTGCGCCGTGGCATGTAATGCTGTGACCCAAAAAGGAAATGGAGCGCAATGCAAACTGGCACTTCGCAGGGTTGATCACCAACCCATGTTTGCGCAGCCGTTTGAAGAGCAGGCAGAGGTGCTTAACGTGTTCTGCCTGCGAGCTGCTGGCCACCAGAATATCATCGAGGTAGATGAATATGAACGGCAAACCCCGACCGACCTGACCCATTAACCTTTTTAACGCCTGAGCGGTGTTCTTCAGGCCAAAAGGCATTCTTAGCCATTCGAAAAGGATGAAAGGGGTGATGGTGGCCATCTTAGGGATGTCGTCGGGATGGACTGGAATCTGATTATACCTGCGAATAAGGTCGTCCTTCGAGAAGAAGGTTGCACCCTCCAGATGAGCCGAGAAATCTTGGATGTGCGGGACTGGGTACCTGGCTGCCGTGGTTACGGCATTGAGACGCCTGTAATCACTGCAAGATCTCCAACCCCCGGACGCTTTGGGCACCATGTGCAGCCGGACAATCCCCATGTCCTCCATAAGCTGGAACTCGTCTCGTGCGATGCGCAGTTTATCGGGCGGGAGTCGGCGCACGCGGGCGTGAACCGGTGGGCCCTCAGTGGGAATATGGTGGACCACACCATGACGGGGCGCGGCCCCGTCGAACCGGGGCCCGGCCCCGTCGAACCGGGGCATGAGCAACCCTGTGAATTTGGTGAGTAGGGCTGCGAAAGGTTGCTGGATCTCAGCTACCTCGTCGAGTTGCTGTAGGGGCGTGGACGGATTACGCGGCTTGGCACGGCACAGGTCCGACACTGGAACCATGCGCCCGCTTCACACATCGACTAACAGGGAGAACGCGTGCAAGAAATCAGCCCCCAATATCGGTTGGGCGACGTCAGCAACGGTGAACTTCCATCTATACGGTGGGAGTCTAAATTTAAGTCCAGGGACCACTTACCGTAAGTGCGAATGTCGCTCCCGTTAACAGCCGAGAGGACAGGTCCTACCTTACCAACGCGGGTATCTCGAGCGGTCGGGGGCAGGATGCTGGTTATGGCACCGGAGTCGACCAGGAAACGGTGGCCGGAGTGGCGATCATGGACGTAGAGGCATTCGTTAGGGCCGATCGCGTTCACCTTTGTGGGCGATCGGCCGAGGCATTTCCCTGAAACGAACAGGGAACGCAACATCTTCGGGCTGGGCGAGTTCAGTCCTCCTTCTCGATTTCTCCTAGACTGCACCCTGGCCGTGGCAGCGGGGCGGGTGAAGGAGCAAACGTCTCATGTTCCATAGCTCATCGGTTCTCTCCGCGAGGTGCTGGGGATCGCTGATTCCATCCATGTGAAGGATCTTCGCCACCCTGTCTCGGCGGCTGGCCGCGAAGGCGTGGGGCAGGAGGGCCTTCAGACCTTCGTACTTAGCGATCGTCGGTGGGTCTCTGATGTAAGGGAACAGCCTCGAGGCACAGTCCTGTGGCAGAGCTCCTACCACATGAAAATACATGGTGTCGTCCGCAATAATGCGGTGCAGGTCGAACTGTGCCTCAACATGGGCGAACCACACCTGAGGTTGATCCGGCCAAAACAAAGGTAGTTTGAAGCCCGGTGAGCCCTGCCTCGTGCTGGATGATTCTGCGGGAATGTAGTCTTCCTGCATAATCTTTGCTTGTCTAACGATGGCTAGACAGGTTGGGGTCACCAATTTGGCAGTCGCAAGAACAACAACTAAGTTTTATCAACTTATTTATTTCGAAAATAACTTCTTAGTTCACAGGTCCTTACAAACACGTCTGGCCACAATGGTGGTCAGCACACAACTGCCGTGCGATAGCAAAACCGCGCAAGAAACAGCAGCCCCTCCCTAGTCACGTGACCGCGGCTTCAGAACGCCGGGTTCGATACCTCTGTGCCCCAGCAGGCGCCGCTACACAATATCATTTAATTAATGTAATGTTTTATCAATGGTTCAATGATATCTTTATGTCACGTGTACCAAGGTAGAGCAAAATACTTTTTTTGCATACAGATCACAAGACTATCACCATAAATAAGCACAATCCTCCAGTTAGTACAGAATGTCCAGACAGGCCACTGAGTCTATATGCAAGAGTCACCATTTTGGCACCATTTTACTTGACTTCAATCATGCAAAGTCGCATCTGCAGCTGGTCACAAAGTCTCATTGCAGCCATCGCTTTCATTCCAGTCGACCCGTGACACACGAGCCAATTCTACCCATCAAGCTGCACTAGTTATTTGAAAGACCTGTCCAATTTCCTGTCTTTTCCCAAAGTGCTGCAAGCTCGTCCTTGTGTATAAATAGAACTGTCTTCTGAAAAGGAAAGAGTAAATCTGTTTTCACCATACTTTAAGATATTTCATTCTAGATCACAACAGTGTACTGCATTAAACTATCCTCCATAGAGCAATTAACATATATTTTAAGTTTGTTTCTTTCACCTGAACCTCCCTCCAGCTAATGAAAGCAATTTTTATCACCTTTAGTTTAGTTTAGTTTAAATTAGTTTAGTTTAGTTTAGGTTAGTTTAGTTTAGTTTAGAGATACAGCACGGAAACAGGCCCTTTGGCCCACCGAGTCCCTGCTGACTAGCGATCCCCGCACACTTACACTGTCCTACACACCAGGGGCAATTTACAATTTTACCAAGCTAATTAGCCAACAAACCTGTAGGTCTTTGGAATGTAGGAGGAAACCAGAGATCTCAAAGAAAACTCACGCAGGTCACGGGGAGAATGTACAAACTCTGTACCGACAGCACCCGTAGTCAGTATTGAACCCTGGTCTCTGACACTGTAAGGCAGCAACTCTACCGCTACACCACTGAGCTGCCTCATCAAGCACTGAGAAAAGGAAAAACGAATCCATTCCTATTCACTCATAGCTAGAGAATTATCTGCCAGCTCCTGTTCTATAATGTTTGGAACTCCTGAAATCAGCCCCTCTCATTTCTCATTTACAAGATGCCTCTAGGCACACTCGACATGCATTCTGCTGAAACGAAATCCACTTCATCATTTCCATTCTCTCAGTTTTGCTCTGCGACTGGATTGTCACACTATTTTCCAGCATGATCCAATACTCTATGAAATATCAGGAAGAATGAAGCCACTGTTCTTTATCCCTCACATGCATCACAGACTTCATCTCCTCGCCCCCATCTCCTCTCTTCACCAATTCTGTCAGTATCTAAATTAAGCATAGTTGAACTCAGTAAAGTAACATGCAGGGAATAGTGAGTTTAAAGCTGCAGTTAAAAACAAGATAACATTTCTTCTCCTAAATTTGGGGTAGTTACGATAGGTATTGAATGGCAGAGATTGTTGATGGTTTTCAATGGCTTTGGACACAAAGCCTGTCTGTAAAATACAGGTTGTGGGCCATGAAACAGTGCATAAACCTCAGGAGAAAATCACATCTTTCTGCCGAGTCATGAAATGAGGATCATGTACATCCTCTCAGCTCATAGAGTTATTTTTATCTCCTAGAAATAAAAAACATAGAAAGATAAGCGCAGGAGTAGGCCATTCGGCCCTTCGAGCCATTCAATATGATCATGGCTGAACATCTAGAATCAGTACCCCGTTCCTGCTTTTTCCCCATATCCCTTGATTCCTTTAGCCCTAAATAACATAAAAAACACAATTATTGGTCATAATTACATTACTGTTTGCACGATCTTGTTGTGGGTAAATTGTCTGCCATATTTCCATCATTGATATTAATAATATGTCACAGACTGTAAAGAGAGTTTTTTTCTTATAACTGTCGATCGACCTGTTATAACCCACAACTCTAAATGTAAAGTTACCATTGGGAAATTTGTATTCTTTTAGAATAGTTGTCTAAAGTAATTAGGGCATTAGATATGGTTCTGAGAAATACTGTGACAATTCAATTTTGGATCTGAAATTAAATTAGAAAATATTCATTAGAAAAATAAGTATTACAGGTAGATTTGATTGAAACGATTAGCGCTTATGAAATGGAATAATCACATTTTTGGTTACGAAAGGAAATGGATAGATGGATTATGGCATTTGGTTACTGCCCTTGTCTAAGCAAGAAAATATTACATATAACGCCGTGTTGATAGGTTTAAGTAATACAATACTTTTCTCTCAATATTCAAGTGATATAAACACAATATTCAAGTGTTATGAGAGTGGTGGATCAAATGAGAATATAAAAGATACAGGATATGAGAATTTATTTCAGGTACAGGATCAGGACTGGTTGGCATGCAAGAAAAGCTTTTCAGTGTTCCTTGGTAGTTGCAACGTGCAATACGTGATCATGGACAGTGTGTCAGTGATGGGGAGCTTGTCCACCACAAATGCTTTGTGAATGATTGTTAGCTGAGGCTTGTGAACCTGGGATAATGGTGGGCTGTCATTCCAGGAGGGGTGTCCTGAGGGGGATAGGGGAAACTCACTTGAGTAGCACTAGTCTGCATGACCAGCATTATGGAAGTGCTCCTCACTGCTGGTGTTACGACATATGTGCTTTAAATCCACACAGAATACCCAGACTAAAAAGCACATAACAATCTCTGATTTTGGAAGATGTTTCATGTTCTCAGAGACTGGATCGTGCAGCACACCAAAAATGTGGAACCATGTTATCTATTGTTTATCCTTTACCTCCATGGGATGTTGCAGCTATGATGCTCGCTTTGCCATGAAGAGCAAAGAGGAAGCAGGAAATAATAGTTCACTCCTTCATGCTGGATCATATGTGGGTTATCACTTTGTCAGGTTCCATAGACTATGGAACAGCATCCCTCTTCCCATCAGAACTGACCCCTCCATCGACTCTTTTAAGTCTAGACTTAAAACGTCTTTCTACTCTCAAGCCTTTCTTGAGGTCCTCTGAGGGAGCGCTGTATGTATACATCTATGTATGTATTGTTGATCTATGTACCACTGTTTGTAGCATGTTAGTACCTGCACCAATGTAAAGCACTTTGGTCAACGAGAGTTGTTTTTAAATGTGCTATAGAAATAAAATTGACTTGACATTCACACTGGCATATGAGAGAAGGAGGAGTTGAGGAAACAGATGAGATCTCAAGTTTGTGCAGTGGCATCCTTGGTTGCCACTTTCCCCTCTTCCCTTTGCATGTGGACTGTGCTGCAGTAAGATCAAATAACTAATGTCTGGCTCATTTAAATGTGTTCATCGAATCCCCCACTCACTTGCACAGATAGCAGCAGAAATCAAATTTCTCCTCTTCATGTTGCAGCTGTATAGAGCTTTGGTTAGGCCACATATGGGTTATTATGTGCAGTTCTGTTTGCCGCCCTATGGCATGAAAGTGAAGTCTTTCGGGAAGATACAGAAGAGGTTCGCCAGGATTTTGCCTAGATTGGAATGATTGGAGAGGTTGGGCAATTTTGGATGGGTAAGTTTGGAGGAGTCTTTTTTCCAGGGTGGAAATGTCAAATACTAGAGCGCAGGTGTTTAAGGGTGGGGTGGGGAGTTTAAAGGAGATTTCTGAGGCAGATTTTTCACACACAGAGAGTGGTGGGTGCCTAGAACAAGCTGCCGAGGGTGGTAGGGGAAGCAGATACGAAAACAACATTTAAGAGTTATTTGGGCAAACATATGAACAGGCAGGGAATAGGCAGGGAATGTTCCTTGGATATTTCCTGAAACATCAGTTACAGGGAAAGAGAGTACAGGAAAAATTAAGAAAGGCACCAGAATTAACAGGGCAGCAAGCTGACGAAGGGAAAGGAGAGTATGGTCGAGTGAAATAGGAATCGATGTGAAAGGTGAGGTGAGTAATGGATTAAAAGTATTATATATAAATGCACGGTATAAGAAATAAAGTAGATGAGCTTGAGGTTCAGTTAGAAATTGGCAAGAATGATGTTGTGGGAATTACAAAGACATGGCTGCAAGAGGACCAGGGCTGGGAACGGAATAATCAGGGGTATACGTCCTATCAAAAAGACAGACAGGTGGGCTGAAGGGGTGGGGTAGCTCTGTTGGCAAGGAATGAAATTCAGTCCCTTGTGAGGGGTGACTTAAAATCAGGAGATGTAGAGTCAGTATGGATAAAACTGAGGAATTCAAAGTAACTTTAGTAAATTTGCAGATGACACAAAGTTGGGTGGCAGTGTGAACTGTGAGGAGGATGCTATGAGAATGCAGGGTGACATGGACAGGTTGGGGGAGTGGGCAGATGCATGGCAGATGAAGTTTAATGTGGATAAATGTGAGGTTATCCACTTTGGTAGCAAAAACAGGAAGGCAGATTACTATCTAAATGGCGTCAAGTTGGGAAAAGGGGAAGTACAATGGGATCTGGGGGTCCTTGTACATCAGTCTATGAAAGTAAGCATGCAGGTACAGCAGGCAGTGAAGAAAGCAAATGGCATGTTGGCCTTTATAACGAGAGGAATCGAATATAGGAGCAAAGAGGTCCTTCTGCAGTTGTACAGAAGCTTGTGACACCACACCTGGAGTATTGTGTGCAGTTTTGCTCCCTTAATGTGAGGAAGGACATTCTCGCTATTGAGGGAGTGCAGCGTAGGTTTACAAGGTTAATTCCAGGGATGGCGGGACTGTCATATGCTGAGAGAATGGAGCGGCTGGGCTTGTACACTCTGGACTTTAGAAGGATGAGAGGGTATCTCATTGAAACATATAAGATTGTTAAGGGCTTGGACAAACTAGAGGCAGGAAACATGTTCCCGATGTTGGGGGAGTCCAGAACCAGGGGCCACAGTTTAAGAATAAGGAGTAAGCCATTTAGAACGGAGACGAGGAAACACTTTTTCTCACAGAGAGTGGTGAGGCTGTGGAATTCTCTGCCTCAGAGGGCGGTGGAGGCAGGTTCTCTGGATGCTTTCAAGAGAGAGCTAGATAGGGCTCTTAAAAATAGCGGAGTCAGAGGATATGGGGAGAAGGCAGGAACGGGGTACTGATTGGGGATGATCAGCATGATCACATTGAATGGCGGTGCTGGCTCGAAGGGCCAAATGGCCTACTCCTGCACCTATTGTCTATTGTCTATTGTCTATTGTCTATTGAATTGTAAGGGTAAAAAGACCACAATGGGAGTTATCAACAGGCCAACAAACAATAGCCTGGATATAGGGTGCAAGTTGAATCAAGAGTTAAAATTGGCATGTTTCAAAGGTAATGCTACGGTGGTTATGGGAGATTTCAACATGCAGGTAGACTGGGAAAATCAGGTTGGTACTGGACCACAAGAAAGGGACTTTGTGGAGTGCCTCTGAGATGGATTCTTAGAGCAGCTTGTACTGGAGCCTACCAGGGAGAAGGCAATTCTGGATTTAGTGTTGTGTAATGAACTGGATTTGATAAGGGATTACGAGGTAAAAGAGCCATTAGGAGGTAGTGACCATAATTTGATAAGTTTTAGTCTACAATTTGAGAGGGAGAAGGGAAAATCGGAAGTGTCAGTATTACAGTTGAGCATGGTGGACTACGGAGCCATGAGGGAGGAGCTGGCCAAAGTTGGCTGGAAAGAGACCTTAGCAGGAATGACGGTGGAACAACAATGGCAGGTATTTCTGGGAATAATACAGAAGGTGCAGGATCACTTTATTCCTAAGAGGAAGAAAGATTCTAAGGGGAGTAAGAGGCGACCGTGGTTGACAAGGGAAGTCAAGGACAGTGTAAAAATAAAAGAGAAGAAAAATAACATAGCAAAGATGAGCGGGACGCCAGAAGATTGAGCAACTTTTAAAGAGCAACAGAAGATGACTAAAAAGGCAATATAGGGAGAAAAGATGAGGTACGAAGGTAAGCTAGCCAAGTATATAAATGAGGATAGTAAAAGCTTCTTTAGGTATGTGAAGAGGAAAAAATTAGTTAAGACCAAAGTTGGACCCTTAAATACAGAAACAGGTGAATTTATTATGGGGAACAAGGAAATGGCAGATGAGTTAAACAGGTACTTTGGATCTGTCTTCACTAAGGAAGACACAAATAATCTCCCAGATGTACTAGTAGCCAGCGGACCTAGGGTGAAGGAGGAACTGAAGGTAATTCACATTAGGCAGGAAACGGTGTGTGGTAGTCTGATGGGACTGAAGGCTGATAAATCCCCAGGGCCTGATGGTCTGCATCCCAGGGTACTTAAGGAGTGGCTCTAGAAATCGTGGACGCATTGGTGATCATTCTCCAATGTCCTTTGGATTCAGGATCAGTTCCTGTGGATTAGAGTGTAGCTAATGTTATCCCACTTTTTAAGAAAGGAGGGTGAAAGAAAACAGGGAATTATAGACCAGTTAGCCTGACATCGGTAGTGGGAAAGATGCTGGAGTCAATTATAAAAGATGAAATAGCGGCACATGTGGTTAGCAGTAACAGGATTGGTCCGAGTCAGCATGGATTTACGAAGTGGAAATCATGCTTGACTAATCTTCTGGAATTTTTTGAGGATGTAACTAGGAAAATGGACAAGAGAGAACCAGTGGATGTAGTGTACTAGGACTTTCAGAAAGCCTTTGTTAAGGCCCCACAGAGGAGATTAGTGGGCACAATTAGAGCACATGGTATTGGGGTTAGGATACTGAATAGAACATTGGTTGGCAGACAGGAAACAAAGAGCAGGGATTAACAGGTCCCTTTCAGAATGGCAGGCAGTGACTAGTGGGGTACCACAAGGCTCGGTGCTGGGACCGCAGCTATTTACAATATACATTAATGATTTAGATGAAGGGATTAAAATTAACATTAGCAAATTTGCAGATGAAACAAAGCTGGGTGGCAGTGTGAACTGTCAGGAGGATGCTTGGGTGACTTGGACAGGTTGGGTGAGTGGGCAGATGCATGGCAGATGCAGTTTAACGTGGATAAATGTGAGGTTATTCACTTTGGTGGCAAGAACAGGAAGGCCAATTATTATCTGAATGGTGTCAAGTTCGGAAAATGGGAAGTACAACGAGATCTGGGTGTCCTTCTTCATCAGTCACTGAAAGTAAGCATGCAGGTACAGCAGGCAGTGGAGAAAGCTAATGGCATGTTGGCCTTCATAACAAGAGGAGTTGAGTATAGGAGCAAAGAGGTCCTTCTGCAGTTGTACAGGACCCTAGTGAGACCACACCTGGAGTATTGTATGCAGTTTTGGTCTCCAAATTTGAGGAAGGATATTCTTGCTATTGAGGGAGTGGAGCTTAGGTTCACAAGGTTAATTCCCGAGATGGCGGGTCTGTCATATGCTGAGAGAATGGAACGGCTGGGCTTGTACACTCTGGAATTTGGAAGGATGAGAGGGAATCTTATTGAAACATATAAGATTATTAAGGGTTTGGATATGCTAGAGGCAGGAAACATGTTCCCGATGTTGGGGGAGTCCGGAAACAGTGGCTACAGTTTAAGAATAAGGGGTAAGCCATTTAGAACGGAGATGAGGAAACACTTTTTCACACAGAGAGTTGTGAGTCTGTGGAATTCTCTGCCTCAGAGGGCGGTGGAGGCCGGTTCTCTGGATCCTTTCAAGAGAGAGCAAGATAGGGCTCTTAAAGATAGCGGAGTCAGGGGATATGGGGTGAAGGTGGGAACGGGGTACTGATTGTGGATGATCAGCCATGATCACATTGAATAGTGGTGCTGGCTCGAAGGTCCGAATAACCTACTCCTGCACCTATTGTCTATTGTCTATTGTCTATTGTCTATTGTCTAATTAATCATGCCATCCACATTCTCATCCAAATCATTAATAGAGATAACAAAATGACAAAAAACAGTGGACCTAGCATCAATCCTCATGTAACTCACCTGGTCACAGGCCTCCAACCTGAAAACAGTCTATCATTACCACCCTCTCAATAACTCCACCGACAATTTTGTATCCAATTGGGTAGCTCCCATTCCTATGTGCCTCCACCTTCCGGACCAACCTATTATGCAGGACCATGCCAAACAAACGTACACCTCAAATCCCATTCAAAACTCCCTCCCTTCACTTTAAATCTATGCTGTCTTATTTTCAGTACCCCTACCCTATCAATCCCTCTTTGAAGTTAATATACCTCTATCAAGTCTGCTTTAACCTCCCTTGCTCAGGGGAAAACAAACCCGTCCGATCCAATCTCTCCCCATAATTAAAGTCCTTCATTCCTGGTGAATCCCCTCTGCACTCTCTCCAGCACAACCACATCTTTCCCATAGAGTGCCAGAATTGCACGTGCTCCTTCAAGTGCTGTCTAATCAGAATTTGTAAAGTTGCGACATAATGTCTCCGTTCACACCTATGGAACCAACCATTGCATGTTCCCCTCCACTTCACCACACTATCTACTTGGGTTCCCACTTTCAGTGAACTATGGACTTCAGCCCCAACATTACACAGCCCCTTACCATTTTCCTGTATATGTCACACACTTTTCAAAATGCATCACCTAGCACTCATCTGGATTGAATTCCATCTGCATATGCTCTATCCAGTTTTCTGTCTGGTCCATATCCTGCTGTTGCCATGAACAATCTTCCTCGCTATCCACAACACCACAAATATTTGTGTCATCTGCAAACCTACTAATCATGCCTCCTACATTTACATCAAAGTCATTAAAATACAGCAATCAGCTAAGGTCTGAGCACCAATGCTCACAAACCATGCTGACTCTCCCTGATTAACACTTGCCTTTCCAAATATGCATAAGTCCTATCCCTCAGGATTTTCTCCACCACATGTGGCAAAGCCCACTGTCCTGTAGCTACCTGGCTGTCTTTAACAAGGAACAACATTAGCCTTCTTCTGGTACCTCATCTGTGGCTAATGAGGATGCAAATGTCTATATAAGGGCCCCAGCTATCTCTTCCCTCTTCCCTCTCTTCCCTGGCTATCATTATTCTATGATCTCTTCCAGCCCTGGATATGAGATCAACCTTTATGTTTTCAAGAGAGAGAGAGAGATTTAGCTCTTAGGGATAATGGAATCAAGGGATATGGGGAAAAAGCAGGAATGGGGTACTGATTTTAGATGATCAGCCATGATCATATTGCATGGCGGTGCTGGCTCGAAGGGTCGAATGGCCTACTCCCACACCTATTTTTCTATGTTCTATGTTTCTACCTTTATGTGCCCCATCTCATCTTACACCACCTCCATCATAATACTGATCTGATCCAGATTATCTACGTATCTCTCCCTGAACTCATCATCTTCCATGTCCTTGTCCTTGGTGAACAGAGATGAGAAATATTAATTTAGGACCTTGCCCACATTCACCTGGTTCCACGCATAGATTGCACTTTTAAATGACCCATTCTTTCTCTGACTACCCTCTTGCTCCTGTTACACATGTATCACATCTCAGGACTCTCTTTGTCAAGGATAATTCATGGCCATATTCTGGTCTCCTAATTGCTTTCTTATGGGCCTGTCCCACTTAGGCGATATTTCAGCGGACTGCCGGCAACTGTCAAGTCGCCGACAGTCACCTGAAAAAACGGGAACTGGAATGGCGACTGTCAGAGTGGAACACACACACACAAACACACCGCAAAGGCGGGGGCCAGGGCAAGTGGGGGGAGTGCTGTCTGAAATTCACATGGTGCAAAGCCAAGGTGATACAGACACACACTGCGATGAAGGAAGGTTGGTGCTGTAATTAAGACGACTAGCACAGTGTACGGTAAGTCCTTTAAGAGAGGGAAGGGGAGAAGGGGGGAGAAGGGGGGAGAGAATGGGGGAGAAGGAGTGGAGACAACTTTTAAGAAGCCAGACAACTTTTAATAAGCCAGAGATACACAGCTGTGATGTTCGGCGGACATTTAACATTACCGGTCGGTTATCCTTGGTTCTGAAAACAACTGCTTAAGATTTTTTTCACCGATGAGCAAATGAAAATGACCGGTCAGCAAAGGCGATTAACTAAAACTACCTACGACTCCCTCGACTACCTACAACTACATGGCGACCCCACTACAACTGCACCTACGACTATAGGATTATTGATTAACTCCATGGCGACCAAATTTTCAACATGTTGGAAAACTGAGGCTGCGACTAGTTCCCAGAATGCAGGAACTCCTCGCGATCATGAAGGAGAATCACCAGAGACCACCAGCGAACATGTGGTGACCATGTGGCGAGCGCAGAGTCTCCTGCACTCGCCTAAAAAGTCGCCTAAGTGGGGCAGGCCCATTCGGTCTCTCCTACATACTATATAGTTCTCAAGAGATTCCCTTGATTGCAGGTATCTATGCCTGTCCTGTGTTTTCTTTACTCTCCTAATCAAAGCTAATGTATTTTTTTCATCCAAGGTTTCCTAATCTAGCCGTTTTTCCCTTTCCCCTAACATGCTGGCCTTGAACTCTCAGTCACCGTCTTTTAAAAGATTCACATTTGTTTTGCTGTTATTTTACCCATAGACACCTGCTGCCAGTCTATTTTTCCCCTTTCCTCTCTGACACTATTGAAATCTGTCTTCTCCCAATTTAAGACATTAGCTTGATGACTTACCTTATCCCCTTCCATAATTAATAACTTTCTTTAACTTGTCTGTCTGTAAAAATGACCAAGCTAAAGCATGATTGTGTGTGTGCTTCATGGTGTTCAGAAGATAGTTTGGATAGATGATGGACAGTCTATTGTTGAGCTTCTGCTGTCGGAATAACTTAAATCACACACCGTGATTAAGATCCAAAGACTTTATTAACGTTACAGCATTGGTAACTTCATCTTAGCACGTTACTCTAAAAAGTGAGAAAGGGCAGGGAGGCTTTCTGTTAAACTAGTGGGCATAGCTACCAAGTATGACTCATATAACATGAGTCACTGATCTACATCCTCCCTCTTAAAGAATTAAATGTCAGTACAAAACCATTGACTAAATAAGGCATGCATAGCAATTGATAATAAGCTGGAGGAAAGTCAAACAGAGCCCTGGTACTTCACGGTGGGCTTGCAAACACGACTAGCACATGTGCGATGAAGACCATCTCCATTTTTCCCCACCGGGGACAGTGCCGGTGGCTTCACAGGTGATGGAGACTGAACCAGCATTCCCGGTGATGAAACAGGGGACTGCGGCGCAGGCGGAGAGGGCGTCGCCACTGGCAAAGCAGCCGTTCCAGAAGTGGGTTGTTGTGCTGGTATAGGCGGATTAATGCCGCTGGACACGGACGGAAGTACACTTGTACAGTCTGGATAATACAGAGGTGGAGCTGGCTCATTCACAGGTAGGATATGTTGTCTGTTACTCCTGTAGGTGCCGCCATCGGCACTGACCAGATATGAGCGTGGCTCAGAAGCAGTTCCAGAAATTATACCGATACGGTCATGGCCTTTGTCAGTCTGCAAATGAACCACTTGCCCCTTGGTTAATGGTGGCAGCGGCCTACTTGTTTTGTCATACCACTGTTTTTGAATGTCAAACTTTTGTTGTAACCTGGACTGGACTTCCGATGGTGGAACCACCTGTGTGATCAATGCCTGATCCGCCACAGGCACCGTGGCTCGGGTCTGCCTCGACAATAAACATTGAGCAGGTGAACCCAAAATGGGGTCGCGGGAGATGTTGCGTAAGTTGAGTAGATCCAGGAACACGTCGGAATTAACTCTGTACGAACGTTCCATGAGCTGTTTGGCACTCTTGACAGCCCACTCAGCTAGTCCATTCAACTGTGGATATTCAGGGCTGCTGGTGATGTGGCAAAAACCCCAGCGAGCAGCAAACTCCTTGAAATGTTGGCTGGTAAATTGACTGCCGTTATCAGATAACAGAATGCATGGAGCTCCGTGGTCTGCAAAATGGCGAGCAAGTTTCGAAACTACTCCGCGAGAAGTGGGGCTGCTAAGAAAATCAATGTCAAACCATCCATAATACGAATCGACAAGTATCAGGTACTGCTTGCCATGCCACTCAAATATGTCAGTTGCCACTGTAGACCACGGGAGCGCAGGAGCCGGATGTGAAAGAAGTGGTTGCTTTTGTTGATGAGGGTGCCAAGCTGTTACACACTGCACAGGATGCCACATTCTTGGTGATGTATTTGGCCATGCCAGGCCAGTAAAACATGTTTCTTGCCCGTAGGATGGTAGCTTCAGTGCCTGGGTGCCCTGCATGGACAGCGTTAAAATACTTGCTGTGCAGCGAAGCAGGGACCGCAGCCTTGTGTCCTTTTACAATAATGCCATTCTGCAGCACTAGCTCATCACAGATGGCAAAGAAAGGTCGAACTGGCAGCGGAACGTTGTAGTGTTTGTCTTTACGGTCGCGCCAACCGCGCTTAATGACGGAGGCAAGCGACCGTAAAGTACTGTCAGCAGCATTGTGAGCAACCAAGTCCTCTGTACAGGATGAGGGAATAAAGGACAGAGTCATTATGATAAAGTCTTCATGCGGCGAGAATGGACCCTCACGGGTCTTCCGGGGTGCGCACGAGAGAGTGTCAGCCAGGTGCATATCCTTACCACGTTTGTAGGTCAGAACGATGTCATATTTTTGAAGCCGCAGCAGCATCCGCTGTAGGTGTATCGGTTTGTTAAAGATGCTGATCAGAGGTTGGTGGTCAGTTTCAATCGTGACCGTTTGTCCAAAGATAAAGTCATTAAATTTCTTGCAGGCGAAAACAACGGGCTTATTGCCGCTACCGTCATTTTGAAGACATGCTGCGCCTAGTCCGTGTTGTGAAGCGTCACAAGTCAGAGTAACTGGTCGTTTAGGATCAAAGTAAGCGAGAGTACGAGCACAAGACAAGTGCTGCTTTAAAGTGTCGAACGCCCTCTGTTGTTGCTCGTGCCAGGTCCAAGCAGTGTCTTTGTGTGCAAGCTGGTGCAACGGGGCTGATATTTCACTGAAGTCCGGAATAAATTTGCTCAAGTAGTTAACCCTGCCAAGGAATCTCTGCAGACCGAGCACATCTGTGGGTGCTGGGAGCTCGTTGATAACACTGGTTTTCGCCGGATCCATTGTTAAGCCATCTTTGGTGAACACATGGTCTATGTATTTCACCTCACTTACCCTGAATTTGCATTTTTGACGGTTTAGCTTGAGGTTAATATTCTTGCCGCGATCCAGGATCTTCGTCAGATTAGCATCGTGTTCTTCGACAGTTCATCTCGCAACGAGAATGTCATCCACTACAATGGAGCATGGGTAACCTGCAAACAACTGCTCCATAGCTTGTTGAAATACTTCACTGGCAGAGCTTATGCCAAAGGGCATACAAAGAAATCTGTAACGCCCGAACGGTGTGCTGAAAGTGGTTAACTTGGAGGAGTTGTGTTCAAGCGAAACCTGCCAGAATGAACTCTTGGTATCTAGTACTGTGAATACAGTTGCCTCAGCCATCTGTGCTGCAATCTCGTCCACAGTGCGCATGGGATAGTGAGGTTGTTTAATGGCTGTGTTTAAGTCCTTAGGATTGATACAAATCTGTATTTCATCTTTATTCTTCTTCATTGCCACGGCCATGGTGGAAACCCAATCCAAGTGGTCAGCAACGGAAGCAATCACACCTAGAGACACCATTCTGTTGAGTTCACTTTGAACACGGTCCTGCATAGCATGGGGAATCTTATGAGCTGGACGAACAACTGGAATTACCTCAGGGTCAATGGTAATTGTGTACCTAACAGGCAACCTGCCCAGCTTGTCGTCAAACAAAGTTTTGTATTGTGTCAGAATTTGTTGATAAAAACACAGGTTGTAGTCAGATGACAAACAGAAGGGCTGAAAGAGACAAGTCCCATGTCTTGACATGCGTTGGCACCCAGCAAAGACAGCACATCCTCAAGAACAACATAGAGATTCAGGTTGTGGACACGTGAGTTAAGACAGCAGCGTAACTCAACTTGACCAATAGGGTTCACTGGACCTCCTGCAAATGGGAGAAGGGAGGCAGCCGTAGAAGTGACAGTCTCTGTTTTCCGTAACTTTTTAAACACAGCTAGACAAATCACGTTACATCTTACGCCTGTTTCCACTTTGAGATAAAAGTTCTTGCCATTAATTGTTCAACAACAATTGTTCATCCCAGTTTGGCAAAAGAATAAATCAGGGAAGGTAGTGCATCCGTGGATAACAAGGGAAATCAGGGATAGTATCAAAACAAAAGATGAAGCGTACAAATTAGCCAGAAAAAGCAGCCTACCAGAGGACTGGGAGAAATTCAGAGTCAAGCAGAGGAGGACAAAGGGCTTAATTAGGAAAGGGAAAATATATTATGAAAGAAAACAGGCAGGGAACATAAAAACTGACTGCAAAAGTTTTTATAGATATGTGAAGAGAAAGAGATTAGTTAAAACAAATGTAGGTCCCTTGCAGTCAGAAACAGGTGAATTGATCATGGGGTACAAGGACATGGCAGACCAATTGAATAACTACTTTGGTTCTGTCTTCACTAAGGAAGACATAAATAATCTGCCGGAAATAGCAGGGGACCGCGGGTCAAATGATATGGAGGAACTGAGTGAAATCCAGGTTAGCCGGGAAGTGGTGTTAGGTAAATTGAATGGATTAAAGGCCGATAAATCCCCAGGGCCAGATAGGCTGCATCCCAGAGTACTTAAGGAAGTAGCCCCAGAAATAGTGGATGCATTAGTGATATTTTTTCAAAACTCCTTAGATTCTGGAGTAGTTCCTGAGGATTGTAGGGAGGGAGAGAGAAAACGGGGAATTACAGACCAGTTAGTCTAACATCGGTAGTGGGGAAACTGCTAGAGTCAGTTGTTAAAGATGGGATAGCAGCACATTTGGAAAGTGGTGAAATCATTCGACAAAGTCAGCATGGATTTACGAAAGGTAAATCATGTCTGACGAATCTTATAGAATTTTTCGAGGATGTAACTAGTAGAGTGGATAAGGGAGAACCAGTGGATGTGTTATATCTGGACTTTCAGAAGACTTTCGACAAGGTCCCACATAAGAGATTAGGATACAAACTTAAAGCACACGGTATTGGGGATTCAGTATTGATATGGATAGAGAACTGGCTGGCAAACAGGAAGCAAAGAGTAGGAGTAAACGGGTCCTTTTCACAATGGCAGGCAGTGACTAGTGGGGTACCGCAAGGCTCAGTGCTGGGACCCCAGCTATTTACAATATATATTAATGATTTGGACGAGGGAATTGAATGCAACATCTTCAAGTTTACGATTGACACGGAGCTGGGGGGCAGTGTTAGCTGTGAGGAAGATGCTAGGAGGCTGCAAGGTGACTTGGATAGGCTGGGTGAGTGGGCAAATGCATGGCAGATGCAGTATAATGTGGATAAATGTGAGGTTATCCACTTTGGTGGCAAAAACAGGAAAGTAGACTATTATCTAAATGGTGGCCGATTAGGAAAAGGGGAGATGCAACGAGACCTGGGTGTCATGGTACACCAGTCATTGAAAGTAGGCATGCAGGTGCAGCAGGCAGTGAAGAAAGTGAATGGTATGTTAGCATTCATAGCAAAAGGATTTGAGTATAGGAGCAGGGAGGTTCTACTGCAGTTGTACAGGGTCTTGGTGAGACCACACCTGGAGTATTGTGTACAGTTTTGGTCTCCAAATCTGAGGAAAGACATTCTTGCCATAGAGGAAGTACAGAGAAGGTTCACCAGACTGATTCCTGGGATGTCAGGACTTTCATATGAAGAAAGACTGGATAGGCTTGGCTTGTACTCGCTAGAATTTAGACGATTGAGGGGGGATCTTATAGAAGCTTACAAAATTCTTAAGGGGTTGGACAGGCTAGATGCAGGAAGATTGTTCCCGATGTTGGGGAAGTCCAGGACAAGCGGTCACAGTTTAAGGATAAAGCGGAAATCCTTTAGGACCGAGATGAGAAAAAAAAAATTCACACAGAGAGTGGTGAATCTCTGGAACTCTCTGCCACAGAAGGTAGTTGAGGCCAGTTCATTGGCTATAGTTAAGAGGGAGTTAGATGTGGCCCTTGTGGCTAAAGGGATGAGGGGGTATGGAGAGAAGGCAGGTACAGGATACTGAGTTGGATGATCAGCCATGATCATATTGAATGGCGGTGCAGGCTCGTAGGGCCGAATGGCCTACTCCTGCACCTATTTTCTATGTTTCTATGTTTCTATGAGAAAAGCGACCTTGGGGCCTAGTTCTTTATGCATTGAATCAGACAATTCAAAACCTTTGTCGGCAGCCTGTAATCCATGGGAGCTGGTTGAGAGCATTCTGAGAGCAAGTTCTCATGGCCAAGTGAATTAACAGATTGCCTTGTTTGAACTCTGTTGCTACGTGAACGACAGCATCTGAAGAAATGATTTCTTTTTTTGCAAAATCAATGTAACTTTCCATACGCAGGGCAATGGTCACGAGCAGCAGCATGTGAACACCCACAGTTAAAGCAATTGTCTATTAATCTCACGATAGAGCTGTCGGGCACGTGAGGAGAACGGCAAGAGATTTGATAAGACATGCCGGCAACATTAATTTCATGACCAGCAGAGTGCCCTAAAGCTTTTGTATGAGCATCAGCCATTTCAGCAAATGTGACAGCGGTTTTCAGCAGTCTCTAGAGTAAGCTCAGCATCTCACAGTAACTCGTTGCGTAATTTATCATTGCGGCACCATAGACCAAACGGTCACGGAGTAGGCTATCACATACATCCCTGCAATCGCATCGATTGGCAATGTGCTTCAACGCGCTGACATACATCTCCACCGGTTCTCCCTGTCTCTGGCTTAGGGAAAAAACAAATGCCTTTCCATGACCAAGTTAGTACGTAACTCACGTAACTGTCGGAATTTGCGTAGTAGGCAGTCAGGGTCTCGGATAGACTCTGCGGGAGCGATCTGGACACCAGCCGGGTCAAATATAGCCAGTTCATAATTAAATTTCCTGGCACGTCAAGCAGCTTCTGTGCCTGCCAGATTAAGAAGAATTGACGCTCGAACACCGGGAGCAGCGGTAGGGTGAGCCGCTTCAATGTAAATTGAGAAATCCTCTTCAAATACGCGCCACCGTTCTGCGAGGTCCTCGTCAAACACCAGGATCTCTGGTTTTCTGAGAGCAGAAGCCATAGTAATATATACTGGAGAAAACAACAAACTAAAATAAAAGCAATATAATTAAACAAGGAGTGAGTCCGTACACTTTGACACCATGTTGAGCTTCTGCTGTCAGAATAACTTAAGTCACACACCGTGATTAAGATCCAAAGACTTTATTAATGTTACAGCACAGGTAGCTTCATCTTAGCACGTTACTCTAAAAAGTGAGAGAGAAAGGGCAGGGAGGCTTTATGTTAAACTAATGGGCGTATCTACAATGTATGACTCATAACATCTACATCTATCAACAATGATGAATTTAGTATGTTTGCAACCTACTTATTCCTCACACATTGTAATATCACACCTCACTGCCCATGCCCAGAGAGTTGGGAATCTGTGGAATTCTCTGCCTCAGAAGGCAGTGGAGGCCAATTCTCTGGATGCTTTCAAGAGAGAGTTAAAGGCCTGTCTCACGAGTCTGCGGTCATTAGCGGTGAAACGGGAAGAATCTGCCGCCATAGACCGCGCACTCGTGAGAACGCACAATTCCGGGGCCGTGCGGCGGTGTTCCCAACACCGCACGGTGCTAAAATAAAACCTACACTGTTGAAAACTATATTCTTACCGCACAACCTCCACCAGTGATGCACGAGTGTGGCACGGCCGCCCGCACGGGCCTCCGCCAGTGTAGCTCGAGCGCCGTGCGTCAAACTTCCACTGCCACAGCCTCCGCCAGTGAGGCACGTGTGCGGCACGGCCGCAGGCACAGCCACCGCTACAGCGCCGCGATCAGGACAGCCGCCGCCACAGCCACCGCTAGTGAGTCACGTGCGGCGGGCCGACGTCATCGCAGTCGGCCCGCCCTTTTTTTTTACTTACCGCAAGCACGTGGGACCAGCCGTATTTGAATTACTCGGCCCCCGCGCAGCATCCGTGCGGCGCTCCCGTGGATAGGCTCGGCGCTCTCGCCATTGCCGTGCGGTCCCCGCTACTGGCGACGCCGCGCTTCACCGCCGATGACCGCAAACAGGTAAGACAGAGCCTTTAGATAGAGCTCTTAAATATAGCAGAGTCAAGGGATATGGGAAGAAGGCAGGAATGGGGTACTTGTAGATTAGTTACTTCTTACTAACCAATTGTGGTGCTTGTTAGTAGAAGCTCCACCTACTATGCGGTTTATATTATCAGAAGTCTGCTTAAGTAATTAGTCAGAGTAGCTGCTAGTTTACTGTAACACCTTGCAGAAGAATGCTGTTAGTGAACTTAAATAAACATGTGTTGTACCTTGACGTATGTATGAATCGGCTCATTACATGGTGTCAAGAAGTAGTTTTTACCTACCCCGTTTAAGTTTATCGGGTTTTATTTATTTCTAACTTGTTTTATGTGCCTGTTATGTACATCATGGCAAATTTGTCTCGCTGTCCTAGTCCTCTGATCTTTGACACTGATGTCGCTGAGCGATGGAGCCTTTCGAGTGTGACTACACCCACTATATTCGTATCGTTCACCACAACGATCCGCCAGAGGTACGTGCTTCGGTACTCTTAAACGTTTGCGCCTGCTGTTTTAGACCACAACAATCTGGTCATGGTGCCTGCAGAAACGATTGATGACCCTGCTGTTCTACTTGCAAAGTTCAGACAGCTGTGTGAGCTCCCTTCGAATTCTATAATCAAACGCACTAAGTTTATTGCTCATTTCCAACAGCAGGATGAACCATTGAGTGTTTTTTGAGCGACTTAAAGCACATGGCTGCACGCTGTCATTTTGAGAATTTATGCGATGATCTGATCCGTGACAAACTCATTGGAGGTATGCTCAGTGACAAAGTGAGAGACGAACTGCTTCATAACACTGAACTGACTCTAAATCAAGCCAAACACGCCTGTCAGATCACTGAGATAACGGCTTCTCACACAAGGTTTGTAACCTCTGGGCAGTGCTCCCAGTATAGTGTCAACCTTGCCAATACCTCCTATCATAACAAGCCTTCACAGCCTTCCCCTCCCTGGCAGCAACAAAGGTCTACTGCTCAGTGCCCTAATTGTAACAATTCTCATGCTCTAGGTTGGGAATTCTGCATTGCTTATGGTAAAACTTGCAACTACTGTAAGAAATTTAACCACTTCGCAAAATGTTGCCGTTCCCGTGCGACTCGAACTGTCCCAAGGACAAATGTGCACCTGCTAAAACATGAACCTACTGATAACGAAAACCAAGAGCTGGATGCGCCATCCCCCACTCTCCTCTCTGAAAGCCAAGATAACAGTTCAGACATTCACTCCCTCCTCCCTTCCTCTAACAAGCAACTCGACCCTGAAGTCACCATGATTGTTAATAACAACACTGCGTTCGCTAAGATTGATACCAGAGTGAAGTGTAATCTCTTTTTTAAATCTGAATTTAAAAGAATACGTAATGCTGAGCATGTTGAAAAAGCTTCAGCCATGTTATGGGCCTACGGGGGTGAGGTTCTTCACCCACTTGGAGAAACTGATTTGAACTGCATCATAGACTCGTACCCTTACGTTTTTTTTATCATCCGAGGGCATTCTGCACCTCTGCTTGGTATCAATACATGCCACGATCTGGGACTAGTCTACTTTGGCCCTGCTGCCCATCAACTCTTTCTCGCCAAGGACCCCACTCAGCAGATACTCTCACAATATAAAGAAATGTTTAACGATGAGCTTGGTAAGCTGACTTTAAAATACAATATCGCTGTAGATCCCAAAATCACTGCTGTGGTCCGAGCCCCACACCGTGTTCCGCATGCCATGCACGACACAATGAGCTCCAGCGAATGTTCTCCCTGGGTGCCATAGCTACAGTTACTGACCCATCTGATTGGGTTTCCACTATGGTGGTTGCAAGAAAATAAAACAAGGAAGAAATCCGTATCTGCATCAACCCCAAGGACTTAAACACAGCAATCAAACGCCCTCACTAACATATGCAAATGGTAGAGGAAGTTGCTGCTCAAATAGGCAACGCATCCGTGTTCTCCGTTCTGGATGCCAAAAGCTCTTTTTGGCAGATCCCGTTGGACCCAGACTCGCCCAACCTTACTATGTTCAGCACCCCCTTCGGCCATTACAAATGCCTGAGAATGCCCTTTGGCATCAACTCTGCCAGCGAGGTTTTCCAGCGCACAATGGAACAACTGTTTGCGGCGTATCCATGCGCCATCATTGTTGATGACATTCTCGTTTATGGACGAGACTTGGCTGAGCATGATGCCAATCTGAAGAGAGTGCTGGACTGTTCCAAAGACATTCAGTTCAAGCTCAATCCCCTGAAATGTAAGTTTCGGGACCCGGAAGTTACCTATGTTGGGCATGTTTTCACTAGTGATGGTCAGACCGGACCCATCAAAAACAACTGCTATCAACGAGATGCCGGGTTTACGAGTTTACAAACGTTCCTTGGAATAGTCAACTACCTGGGAAAATTTATTCCCAACCTTTACTATCGCACCCGGTTCCTCCTCTGCCGTGGTCCATGGTAGCCACCGACATATTCGAATGGTCTGGGAAACAGTATCTGATTCTTGTTGACTCATATTCGGCCTGGTTCGAAATTGACCTACTCCAAACCATCACAGCTGAAGCAGTCATCCAGAAGTTGCAATGCCATTTCTCCGAACATGGTTCCCCTGCACGCCCCCTATTCGACAACGGCAGTCAGTTCACCAGTCAGCTCTTCTGAAACTTCGCTCAACTATGGGACTTTCGACATATCACCAGCAGCCCTGAATTTCCGCAGTCCAACAGACTCGCCGAATGGGCTGTCCGAAGTGCAAAACAACTAAGCGTTTTTATCTTGCCAAATCCGACGTCTACCTGGACTTGCTCAACTTGAGGAACATTGACCGCCATCCTATACTGGGTTCTCCAGCGCAATGACTGATGCCTCGCCAAACCAGTGCTGCCCTGCCCGTACCCCAGCAGCTGTTGCTGTCACAGGTCCGTTCACCTCCCACGCTCCAGAAACAACTACAAATGAAGCGCGATGCACAAAATCGATCTTGTGACATGTCCAGCAAGCCACTTAAACCTCTCTCCAGTGGACAGGTAGTTCGCCTCCAGACCAACAAGGGCTATGGCCATCTGGGTCCTGCTAAAGAATGGCGCTCTTACCTGGTAAGCGCGGACAGGGGCATTTACAGACACAACCGTCAACATCTCCTTCCTGTGAAGGAACCATGTCCTGCTGCTCTGTATCCAGAGGTCACACGTTTAATATTCCCTCCCACTGCTCAACAGACTGTGTCCCCCACAGCCTCTCCACGGCGTTCAGCGCCCAGCTCGCCTATTTCACAACCTCCACTCGGCAGGTCTCCGGTGCCTTCCCCGGTCACTTCGCCGATTGTTTCACCAGTGAAAGGAGGAGACGCGGATTTATACCGCACGCGCGCCAGATGGGTCAGCAGGGCACCCCTTAGATATGGAGATTTTATGTAATCAGCTATACTTCCCCAGATGCATTATTAACGTTTCGGCTACTGTATTGTATAACCACCATGTATCAATGCCTTATTTTGTTTCTACAAGGAAAGATGTAGATTGGTTACTTCTTACTAACCAAATGTAGTGCTTGTTAGTAGAAGCTCCGCCTACTATGCGGTTTATATTATCAGATGTGATTAAGTGATTAGTCTGAGTAGCTGCTAGTTTACTGTAGCACCTTGCAGAAGAATGCTGTGAGTGAACTTTAATAGTAAGATTAAACGAGAACTTACCAGTTTGAAGTTTGATCTTTATTTTATGAGGAGTTACGTTGGTGATTACGTGAAGAAGACCCGTCAGGGCGCCTGCGCGTCAATCTTCAAAGCAGCGGTGTGAAATCACAAACAACAAGAACAAAGTAATATAGTAACCTAATAAAATGAGTAAATTCAGAACTTCCATCTGACCTTTATGATAGAGGGTTGGGCGTGGCGGGCACGTAATCACCAACGTAACTCCTCATAAAATAAAGATCAAACTTCAAACAGGTAAGTTCTCGTTTAATCTTACTATTTTACTTCAGAGTCACGTGAGTGACTACGTGAAGATTTTAAAGCTTTGTGATTTCATGCCGCAGATACAAATCCCGGCTTCTCACTGCATTGATTGACTCAGAACGGGAAACATCAATAATGCATTAATAATAACATTTGTACAACAAATGCAGTAATTCATTTATTTTAATAATGAAATTAATAGGATCCCCTTTAAACCAGAGGAATTTATACAGAACTTAAAATAGTTTCTGCAAACAGTCCCGCATTAACAATAGGCCGATGGTAAAATTGTTGAAACATCAACTCATTGGACCACCCGGCGGCTGCGAGAATATGGTCGACGGGGACGTCCTTCACCCTGGCCGCCGACGTTGCTGCTGCCCTAGTCGAGTGCGACATAAAAACATCAGTGTTAATACCTGCAGCTGTCAAGACTTGTTTTAGCCGTCTTGAAATTGTCTGTACTGAGACTCTCTTGTGTGGTTTCTTGTGTGTGATAAACAATCCAGTTTCCATATTTCGTAAGACCTTTGTAACCTCAATGTATTGTAACAAATATGTCTTAATACAGAGACATGGATCAGTTGGATATGCTGACAAAACAATTCTGAATCCTGTCACACCTGGCCTACTTTGTTTCAGTAGGTCATAAATGTAAAACATAACATTATCTTCAGCTACTTCCATCCTGTCTATTTGCAATTTTTGCAATGTCTGCACTCGCTGTGCTGTTACTAATGCCATTAACATGACCACTTTCATACTGAGTTTGGCCAAAGGCAAAGACATACCAGGGGACCATTCACGAAGTAGCTTAAGAACCACACTTACACCCCAGATTGCCATGTACCTAGGCTTAGGAGGTCTGGAATTAAACATTCCTTTCATCAATCTGGAAACAAGTGGATGAGACCCAATAGGATTTCCTTCTGACTCCACAACTAAATATGAGGACAATGCACTCCTGGCTGAATTAATTGCACTATAACTCAACCCTTCATCGTAGTAAAGTGTTGACCAAAACTCTAAAAAAAATTTAGATATCTGCCGTACAATATTCAACATTCTATTGTACACAGAACTCTTCCCATTTCTTAATATAAGAAAGGTACTGCTTTTGAGTGCTCTTCCTCCAGGCTGCCGTAAGCATGTCCACAATATGCACAGACAGTCCTCGCCCGAGAAAAGGCCTTCTTAAAATCTGAAAATTAACAAATCCAAACGATCATATAATGGATGTTGTTCTCCTGTTACCGGATCCAGTAGTAGATTCCTTCTTTTTGAGATTTTCATCAAAGGCTGTGTCGTCAATTCTAATATTAAAGGAAACCATGGCTGGGTAGGCCAATCTGGTACCACTAATACCCCTGAAGCGGTATCTTGCCTGATTTTAAGCAAACACCGGCTTATGAGGCAGAAAGGTGGAAATGCATACAAAAACATACCACCCCAATGTAGCGAGAAAGCATCAATCGCTACTGTCCCTGGATCTGGTTCCCATGACACATATCTCGAGAGTTGAGGATTTCATCTAGATGCGAATAAGTCGATATCTGGCATTCCAAATCTGATTACTATGTCATTGAATACCTCTCGATTCAACATCCATTCTTTGTTATCATGGAATTTTCTTGACCTGGTGTGTGCTATAATATTCAATCTACCTGGGAGATAAATAGCTGAAATCCAAATATTATTTTCAATACACCAAGACCAGATTTGATTAGCCAACTTGTCACATGACACCGACTTGATTCCTCCCATATGATTAATATATGCAACTGCTGTTGTGTTATCAATTTGAAACTGAACATGCAGGTTAGTCGTGTTAGAGCAATAAGCTTGGAGTCCATAGAAACCTCCTAAAAGCTCCAAATAGTTAATTCCCCATGTCTGCAGTAACAAATGACTCTTCCTGATTCCATCTGCCTCCGCAGCTGCATACCAAATCAGTTGCACCCCATCCTAGTGCACTGACCTCAGTTTGTAATATCATGGAAGGCTGTTCAATCAGTACTTTACTGAAACTGCTTGAGACATGTAGAATCCACCACTGCAAATCAGAAACAGCATTTGTTGTTAATTGCATGGCTCTATCAAAATGGCCACCATGCGTCCTCAGTGCCTGTTCTTTAGCTCTCTGTAACTGCTGGTAATGTAATGGCCCATATTGTACTGCTGGGAAAGCTGCTACTAATTTCCCCGGCACTCTAGCCACATGTCTAATTGAAGGTTTTTGCTCATTTAACAGCTTAATGCAATCATCAATCAACTCCACCCTTTTTTCACTGAGCAAAGTAATTTCCATGTGAACTGAATCAATTGTGAAACCCAAATAATCAATTGATGTACTTGGTGTTAACCTTGATTTCTTTGGATGAATTGAAACCCCAAACTTTCAAAAGTGGATTTCACAACTGAAACAGACTGTTGACTCTTTTGTTCATCCTATAATCAGGACATCATCCAAGTACACCATTACCACATGCCCCTGGCCTCTCAACAGTCCCAGAATTGGTTTTAACAATTTAGTGAATATTCTGGGAGCTGGTTAACCCATTAGGCAGAGCTTTAAACTGCCATAACTGGTTCATCCAGGTAAATTTTAGATAATTTCTATCTTCCAAATGAACAGACACGGAATAATATGCATCTTTTAGATCTATAGTTGCCATATAACATGTTTTTGAAATAAGTTGCTTGGCAGTCACAAAAGTCTCCATTTTAAAGTGTTTAAAATTGAACAAAAGGATTAAGACCTGTCAAGTCCAAAATAATCCTACATCCTCCATCCCTTTTAGGTCGAGGAAATATATTTGACACAAATTGGTGTGTTTGATAAACTGACTTTTCAATAACATCTTTATTACACAGGTTTTCAAGTTCAGCTTGAACCTCCATCACTTCTTTTTGTGAAAACTGGAGCATTCTGCTAGGAACATGCTGGATGGGCAAATCATAATTTGGATTGAACTCAATTCGAAATCCTTGTATAATACTCAGAATAACAAAGTCTGAAGTAATCTGCTTCCAACTTTATAGAAGAGATGTAATCTGCCTCCAACGTTTGGCTGTACTGCCTTTAATATGTTCCCATGAGAACCAGGTCCACCTACCTCCTTAGTCACTTGAGTGACCTGTGGTCCCTGGCTTCTGGCGGGAAGACCCACACTTGTTCGTGTTCCCGCTGCAGGTCGCCAACTACGTCCCTGCGATGATGATCGACTTGTTCCTGGTTTAGGTCCAGGATCAGTATGACGTCTGAAAGGATACCTCCTCTTGACAGACTTGCCAACCATCGATGTTTTCATCAATCCGGCTGTTTTCGCCTCATCCTCCAACTCCTTTACACGTCTCCCGAGATCCTCTCCAAAGAGTAAGTTGGGTAGCTGCACATTACTGGGCTTGCAGAGTGCTGCGAATTTAGGATTGATGGTAGGCCGAATAGCACACTTCCTCAAACAATTAATCTCGAAGTGGGCGCTACATAGCAACCCCAGTGCCTCCTGATGCAACTCCGTCATCTGCTGGCCTTTATCCGTTATTCTGGCAAATGCAGTTATTCCAGAACCCAGCAGCTTTAATATTCTCTGCAGCTTTATTTCCTGAGCTCTCATAGTCATGCTCATTTGACCCCAGATCACTTGGCTTACTGCTAGTGCCTTCAACAACACGCAGTTCCTCGGGGTCTCGTGCTTTTTTGCAGTTTCATCCATTTCAAGCTGTTCCAGCTGATGGGATACCAAATAATTGATTGTGGAGGCGAACTCCTCTCCCAGTGGCTCTCCTGACCCTGACGGGGCAGCGAATCGTACTGCCAGAGGTGGAATATCTGGCAGCTGCCGTTCTTCGCCTAAAACGGTCTCACCATCAGAGTCGGGGTCAGAACTCTCATGACCCTGTGCACGCGCCTCATCAATGAGGGTGCTTTCCAACAGCCCTTTGCTAGGTGCTGCTGACCTGGCTTCTGCAACCTGGCTTTTGCTACACTCTTCACTGAGTGTGCTTTTCTCCAACAGCCTGTGTATAAGGCTTTCCATTTGAGAGATCCGCTCAAAAGCGGTATCCAGCCCTGGAGTTACATCCATCTCTTCGGACTCCTCCTCCGTGGGCCGTACGGACTTGAATTTTGCCTTGCGCCCCACTGGCGCTGACAGTGTTCTTTTTAACCCCAAGTCCACAGTCGCTACGCTCCCAGCCGGCGACTGTACAGGGGTCAGAGGCGGCTGTTCGCCGACCGCAATATCGCGACTTTCCAATGGCTGTGCCACTCGCCTCTTCCCCTTGCCCGTTTTTTCCATGGTGCCTGTGGAAAAAATCCCCACAGACCCACAGCAAACGGACATGGAAATGTCGAAAAAAGTGTTTTACTTACCTTGTAGTTTACAACTACATTTCCACTAGAGGAGCACTGCTCCTCACGTCCTTTCGCGCCAATGCGTCTGACGTAATGACGCGCAGGCGCCCTGACGGGTCTTCTTCACGTAGTCACTCACGTGACTCCGAAGTAAAATAAACATGTATTGTGCCTTGACGTATGTATGACTTGGCTCATTACAGTACTGATTGTGGATGATCAGCCATGATCACAGGGAATGGCGGTGCTGGCTCGAAGGGCCGAATGGCCTACTCCTGCACCTATTGTCTATTGTCAATTGTCTGTTGAAGTAGAGAGCCTTTTTATACACAAATTGTGAAGGAATACTAATTCATCATGAAATAAGGGCATCATCCAAGCAAACCTTTATTGCCTTTTTATGAAACTACTGACGAAAGCTGCATTTGACAAGAGCAGGGGTGGGGAACCTGCGGCCTTCTAGGTCATTAAGTGCGGCCTTTTGAATGAATCCAAATTTTGTAGAACAAATCCTTTTATTTTTATTTTATTAATATGTTTTTGTTCGTCTTTTATTATTTTTATTTTTATTTTTTAAATGAACGTATTTAAAATACCAAAGAGTAGAAGAAGAATCAACTAAATAATCCTCCCTGACTGATGGCCACAATTAAAACATTAGTAAGTCATGAGTGCTATTTTAACACCTGTTATGCTTATGACTTAGTTCCTATGCGACTAGAATATACGTTAACCTCCCACAAAACGCAGTCACAACAAACTCATTAAAAGGTTAGTTAACTTTAGAATTAACACAGGAACTAGCGATAAAAATCTCGAAAGAGAGTTGGGATAGACATCTATTATATGTGCATAAATGTTCGATTAACATTCGATTTTACATAGATTATATTATTCAAAAGCTAAATTAAGTAAATTTTACCCTAATACCTCGGCTAACTGTGATAGATGCCTAGTCCAAGAATCAACTATAGCACATTCTTTTGTCTTTTGTATAAAAATTCAAAAATTTTGGAATTAAACTTTTGAAATTTTCTCTAAATTATTTTAAATAAAATTGAAACTGAATGCAGAACTGATTATTTTTGGAACAACAGAAGCAAGTTTGGAGCTGACTGCGTTTCAAAGGAGTTTTCTTAGTTATGGTTTATTAACGGCAAAAAAACTGATATTGAAATTTTGGAAAAATGCCCCTACACCAACAATAAAAATGTGGACTTCTAATATGTCGGAATTGTTACATTTAGAAGATATGAGATTCCTCCTAGCAGGTAAACAAGACCAATTCCAAAAGATTTATATTGACTTATTACAAACATAGGGTGCAACAAAATGTTGATAATAAATGGTTTTAGGACCTGGCGAGGGGTGAGTAAAGATAAGAAGTAGACACATCCCTTTCATATTGTCCTATCTTATTTTCTTTTTTCTCTTTTTTTCTTTTCTTCTTTAACTACTTCTTGTGGTTTAGGTTCACAAGAGTGTTCCTGGACCACTTTCATCCACTCACTGACTATCTTTGCTAGCTCTTTCTATCCTTTTTTCTATTAAAGTTGAAAAACAGAAGTGGTACAAGAATTGTATAAAATTATGTTATGTTATTGCAGATAACTGTAATGTAAAATACTTCTAATAAAAAAAATTTAAAAAAATTAAAAAAACTTTAGAATTAACAATTTTTTTTCATTTTCTTGAAGTTGGTACATAGTAGTTAGATTTTTATAAAATAACTAGACCAAGTGCAGACCCGTTGGTCTGGACACCGAACATGCTTAAGACCCCGGGGTGTGAGATCCCGAACGTGCTTCAGACCCCGGGGTGAAAATCATTAGTGAAAAAAAAACAGAACATGTTTCAGACTCGGGGGTGAAAATTCAGAATGTGCTTCAGACCCCTGGACACTGAACGTGCTTCAGAACCCGGGGTTTTAGAGTCCGAACGTGATTCATACACCGGGGTGAAAATCGCTAGCAAAAAAAAGATGGCATCGTTTTCAAAGCAGAGGCGGTCGACAGCAGCCGTTATGGTGGCTGACCAGCAGGAGGAGACAAAATGAGTGAGTGGGGGGGGGGGGGTGATGGATTTTATTTTAAAATGTGTACATAAATACGACAAAACGTAATCAGGAGTAAAGAAAAATGAAATCTCTACCGAAATGGAAAAAATCTCGGCGTTTCTGCGTGCGGTGTTGGCGTAGCGCGGTATCAAAGGGGCTGGCTGGCACAAGTCAAGCAGACACACACACACACACACAGAGTTTTAATATTATAATATAGATATAGATATAGATATATAGATATAGATATATAGATATAGATATAGGTATAGATAGACATATAGATATAGATAGATGTACATTTTGAAGTAAATCTAATTGAAGTTTCTTAGATGCGGCCTTATTAGATTACAGCTAACTTAATGCGGCATTCCAACATGAAAAGGTTCCCCACCCCTGGACAAGAGGAATACCACCTACATTTTGATTGCTAATACCGTACATATTCATTTCTGCAACAAAGGGAATTAACCTTATCATCTGCGTGATAAAGAGAAGAAAAAAAGCATAAAAGTAAATGCACAGGAACACCCAAAATTCAGATCTTCATGCCTGGCGATATAATTCTTGTGAACTACGAGAACCACATACACAATTGAAGAATTCCTTGTGTGATACATATTATAAACCACCAGGGGCGCTGGGGAAATGGCTGCCCTGCCGGCAGTTTGTTCATATTATCTTTCTTTTTGTTATTTTATAGTTTGTTAAAAGTTTGTTTTAATGTTCTTCGGTTTGTTTTATTTGGGGGGAGGGGTGAGGGGATCGGGGGATAATTTTTTTCAAGTACTTACCTTCCCGGAGATGTGATCAATTTTCGGATCACATTCTCCGGGCTCTGCGGCCGACCATCGATGGAGCTGGAAGCCTCCTCGGACTATCATGAGCCTCACCGCAGGGCGCGGACTTATCATCGGAGCTGATCCCTTGCCTGGGATCGCTCCCACCGTGACCACTGCAGACTTTAACATCAAGAGCTCGCAGTCTGGAGAGGCCGAGTTGGGAAGCTCCAACGTTGCGGAAGGTTCGACCAGCCCCAACGCGAGGTTCGATCGCCCGGCGCGGGGCTGCTGACATCCCCCTGATGTGGGAGCGGATCACCTCGATGCGGAGGGCCCGTGCAAAAGTATTCAGCCCCCTTTACTCTGATACCCCTAAATAAAATCCAGTGCAACCAATTGCCTTCAGAAGTCACCTAATTAGTAAATAGAGTCCACTTGTGTGTAATCTAATCTCAGTATAAATACAGCTGTTCTGTGAAGGCCTCAGAGGTTTGTTAGAGAATATTAGTGAACAAACAGCATCATGAAGCCCAAGGAACACACCAGACAGATCAGGGATAAAGTTGTGGAGAAGTTTAAAGCAGGGTTAGGTTATTAAAAAAATATCCCAAGCTTTGAACATCTCACGGAGCACTGTTCAATCCATCATCCGAAAATGGAAAGAGTATGGCACAACTGCAAACCTACCAAGACATGGCCGTCCACCTAAACTGACAGGCCGGGCAAGGAGAGCATTGATCAGAGAAGCAGCCAAGAGGCCCATGGTAACTCTGGAGGAGCTGCAGAGATCCACAGCTCAGGTGGGAGAATCTGTCCACAGGACAACTATTAGTCGTGCACTCCACAAATCGGGCCTTTATGGAAGAGTGGCAAGAAGAAAGCCATTGTTGAAAAAAAGCCATAAGAAGTCCTGTTTGCAGTTTGCCACAAGCCATGTGGGGGACACAGCAAACATGTGGAGGAAGGTGCTCTGGGTAGATGAGATCAAAATTGAAGTTTTTGCCCTAAATGCAAAACGCTATGTGTTGCGGAAAACTAACACTGCACATCACCCTGAACACACCATCCCCACTGTGAAACATGGTGGCGGCAGCATCATGCTGTGGGGATGCTTTTCTTCAGCAGGGACAGGGAAGTTGGTCAGAGTTGATGGGAAGATGGATGGAGCCAAATACAGGGCAATCTTGGAAGAAAACCTGTTAGAGTCTGCAAAAGGCTTGAGACTGGGGCGGAGGTTCACCTTCCAGCAGGACAATGACCCTAAACATACAGCCAGAGCTACAATGGAATGGTTTAGATCAAAGCATATTCATGTGTTAGAATGGCCCAGTCAAAGTCCAGACCTAAATCCAATTGAGAATCTCTGGCAAGACTTGAAAATTGCTGTTCACAGACGCTCTCCATCCAATCTGACTGAGCTTGAGCTATTTTGCAAAGAAGAATGGGCAAAAATTTCAGTCTCTAGATGTGCAAAGCTGGTAGAGACATACCCCAAAAGACTTGCAGCTGTAATTGCAGCGAAAGGTGGTTCTACAAAGTATTGACTCAGGGGGGCTGAATACTTTTGCACGCCACATTTTTCAGTTTTTTATTTGTAAAAAAATTTGAAAACCATGTATCATTTTCCTTCCACTTCACAATTATGCACCACTTTGTGTTGGTCTATCACATAAAATCCCAATAAAATACATGTACGTTTGTGGTTGTAACGTGACAAAATGTGGAAAAGTTCAAGGGGTATGAATACTTTTGCAAGCCACTGTATGTGGCTGGTATGTTACCCATGCAAAGTAGAAAGACCTTGAGCAACAATTTCCAAAGATGTGCTCCAGTTTGGCTGTTTCTTGAAATATGAGCTCGAGTGCATCAAAAGCATGTACCCATTTTAATTACAGGCAATCTAAAAACTAATTTGTCCAGTCTACTAATCAGCTCTGATTATTATTTTAATTAATTTTTTAATGGAGTGAATTTTTTTTTTCAAAGATTGGAGGATGCTAGCTTGCAGTTACTTGTAACATCATAATTAACCAGTGAATCAAAATACTTTGATTGTCAAATTCAATTTGCTTTTTAGAACCATTTTAAGTCTTTAACTCTAAAGTTTCCAGATTGTTGTAAAGATCTTCACCGGGGAAGTAAGCTTCCTAACAGTACTTTGCCTGGCTTTTATGTAATTCCTGGCCCATACCAACAAAGCGGAATTGTTACTGGTCTCTGACCTAACAAGACACTCCATTATATTAGAATTGCACTTACTTGATCAATAAACACCAGAGTTGTTGATCACATCTACATCCAGAAAATGAAATGCAGCCAACACCTGGACAATTGCGTACAGTTTTGTTCTCCAAATCTGAGGAAAGACATTCTTGCCATAGAGGGAGTACAGAGAAGGTTCACCAGACTGATTCCTGGGATGTCAGGACTTTCATATGAAGAAAGACTGGATAGACTCAGCTTGTACTCGCTAGAATTTAGAAGATTGAGGGGGGATCTTATAGAAACTTACAAAATTCTTAAGGGGTTGGAAAGGCTAGATGCAGGAAGATTGTTCCCGATGTTGGGGAAGTCCAGGACAAGGGGTCACAGTTTAAGGATAAAGGGGAAATATTTTAGGACCGAGATGAGAAAAACATTTTTCACACAGAGAGTGGTGAATCTCTGGAATTCTCTGCCACAGAAGGTAGTTGAGGCCAGTTCATTGGCTATATTTAAGAGGGAGTTAGCTGTGGCCCTTGTGGCTAAAGGGATCAGGGGGTATGGAGAGAAGCCAGGTACAGGATACTGAGTTGGATGATCAGCCATGATCATATTGAATGGCAGTGCAGGCTTGAAGGGCCGAATGGCCTACTCCTGCACCTATTTTCTATGTTTCTATGTTTCTATGTTTCTAACACATATGTTAATAACTTGACCATGTGGAGGGCATGATGTTCAATTGCTCCCAATGAATTCCTATCCATTCATTTTATAGGACGGCAGATGGTTGGCTATGTACACAGTACCGGAATCCCGGCATATCGAGGCTCCTTGATAAGATCATGAATGTCCATGAAGTAAACTATATTGTGTTAGGATCTGAAGAATGTGGAAACATGAAATAGCAGCTGGATCATGGAATATAGAAGAGTACAGCACAGGAATGGGCCCATCGGCCCACAATGTTTGTGCCGAACATGATGCCTAGTTAAATTGATCTCATCTGCCTGTACATAATCCATATCTCTCTATTTCCTATTCTTCCATGTGCCTATCAAAAAGCCTCTTAAACGCCACTATCATAAATGCATCCATCACCAACTGTGGCAATGCGTTCCAGTCCCCCATCATTCTTTGCGTAAAAAAAACTTCCCCAGCGCATCTCCATTAAACTTTCGCCCGCTTACCATTTAGCTATGCCTGCTAGTGTTGGATATTTTCACCCTGGAAAAGGGTTCTGACTATCTATCCTATCTATGCCATAATTTTATATACTTCGACCAAGTCTTTCCTCAACCTTCGACGTTCCAAAAAAAAAAATCCATGTTTATCCAACCTCTCCCTGTAGCTGAAACCCTCTAATCTAATCAACATCATGGTAAACCTCATTTGCACCCTCTCCAAACATTCCACAGCTTTCCCCTAGCACTACACACAATGCTCCAAATGTGACCTTTTATAGGGACTCAAATAGAGAAAGCTAGTAGACAGTGTGTGAGGCAGGAGGCAGCGAAGGGAAGCACTCAGACCCAACATGTAGGGGAAAAAGAAGAAATAGATAATAAACAGAGAATAAGAGGTGGTGGGTTTCTTAAATGTGTGACCAGAGAGACAGAGGGGTGTAAAATAAGGGTAGAAGCAATAGGTAGCAAGGTGAAAAGTAAAAGTGGTAGGCAGACAAATCTAGGGCAAAAATCAAAAAGGGCCATTTTTCAACATAATTGTATAAGGGGTAAGAGTGTTGTAAAAACAAGCCTGAAGGCTTTGTGTCTCAATGCAAGGAGCATTCGTAATAAGGAGGATGAGTTGAATGTGCAGATAGTTATTAATGAATATGATATAGTTGGGATCACGGAGACATGGCTCCAGGGTGACCAAGGCTGTGAACTGAACATCCAGGGATATTCAATATTCAGGAGGGATAGACAGAAAGGAAAAGGAGGCGGGGTAGCATTGCTGGTTAGAGAGGAGATTAACGCAATAGAAAGGAAGGACATTAGCTTGGAGGATGTGGAACCAATATGGGTAGAGCTGCGAAACACTAAGGGGCAGAAAACGCTAGTGGGAGTTGTGTACAGGCCACCTAACAGTAGTAGTGGAGTTGGGGATGGCATCAAACAGGAAATTAGAAATGCGTGCAACAAAGGTAAAACAGTTATAATGGGTGACTTCAATCTACATATAGATTGGGTGAATCAAATTGGCAGGGGTGCTGAGGAAGAGGATTTCTTGGAATGTATGCGGGATAGTTTTCTAAACCAACATGTAGAGGAACCAACGAGAGAGCAGGCTATTCTAGACTGGGTATTGAGTAATGAAGAATCCTTTCTTCATTAAGGAAGACATAAATAATCTGCCAGAAATAGCAGGGGACCGGGGTTCAAATGAGATGGAGGAACTGAGTGAAATCCAGGTTAGCCGGGAAGTGGTGTTAGGTAAATTGAATGGATTAAAGGCCGATAAATCCCCAGGGCCAGATAGGCGGCATCCCAGAATACTTAAGGAAGTAGCCCCAGAAATAGTGGATGCATTAGTGATAATTTTTCAAAACTCTTTAGATTCTGGAGTAGTTCCTGAGGATTGGAGGGTAGCTAATGTAACCCCACTTTTTTAAAAAGGGAGGGAGAGAGAAAACGGGGAATTACAGACCAGTTAGTCTAACATCGGTAGTGGGGAAACTGCTCGAGTCAGTTATTAAAGATGGGATAGCAGCACATTTGGAAAGTGGTGAAATAATTGGACAAAGTCAGCATGGATTTATGAAAGGTAAATCATGTCTGACGAATCTTATAGAATTTTTCGAGGATGTAACTAGTAGAGTGGATAAGGGAGAACCAGTGGATGTGTTATATCTGGACTTTCAGAAGGCTTTCGACAAGGTCCCACATAAGAGATTAGTATACAAACTTAAAGCACACGGTATTGGGGGTTCAGTATTGATGTGGATAGAGAACTGGCTGGCAGACAGGAAGCAAAGTGTAGGATTAAATGGGTCCTTTTCAGAATGGCAGGCAGTGACTAGTGGGATACCGCAAGGCTCAGTGCTGGGACACCAGCTATTTACAATATATATTAATGATTTGGACGAGGGAATTGAATGCAACATCTCCAAGTTTGAGGATGACACGAAGCTGGGGGGAAGTGTTAGCTGTGAGGAGGATGCTAGGAGGCTGCAAGGTGACTTGGATAGGTTGTGTGAGTGGGCAAATGCATGGCAGATGCAGTATAATGTGGATAAATGTGAGGTTATCCACTTTGGTGGCAAAAACAGGAAAGTAGACTATTCCCTGAATGGTGGCCGATTAGGAAAAGGGGAGATGCAATGAGACCTGGGTGTCATGGTACACCAGTCATTGAAAGTAGGCATGCAGGTGCAGTAGGTAGTGAAGAAAGCGAATGGTATGTTAGCATTCATTGCAAAAGGATTTGAGTATAGGAGCAGGGAGGTTCTACTGCAGTTGTACAGGGTCGTGGTGAGACCACACCTGGACTATTGCGTACAGTTTTGGTCTCCTAATCTGAGAAAAGACATTCTTGCCATAGAGGGAGTACAGAAAAGGTTCACCAGACTGATTCCTGGGATGTCAGGACTTTCATATGAAGAAAGACTGGATAGACTCGGCTTGTACTCGCTAGAATTTAGACGATTGAGGGGGGATCTTATAGAAACTTACAAAATTCTTAAGGGGTTGGACAGGCTAGATGCAGGAAGATTGTTCCCAATGTTGGGGAAGTCCAGAACAAGGGGTCACAGTTTAAGGATAAGGGGGAAGTCTTTTAGGACCGAGATGAGAAAAACATTGTTCACACAGAGAGTGGTGAATCTCTGGAATTCTCTGTCACAGAAGGTAGTTGAGGCCAGTTCATTGGCTGTATTTAAGAGGGAGTTAGATGTGGCCCTTGTGGCTAAAGGGATCAGGGGGTATGGAGAAAAGGCAGGCACGGGATACTGAGTTGGATGATCAGCCATGATCATATTGAATGGCGGTGCAGGCTTGAAGGGCCGAATGGCCTACTCCTGCACCTATTTTCTATGTTTCTATATTTCTATGACCTAACCTAAGTCCTATAGAGCTGCATTATGACTTCCTCAACCTTATATTCAATGCAATGAGGCAATGAAGGCATGCATGCTTTATGCCTTCTTTACCACCCTATCTACCTGTGCTGCCACCTTCAGTGAGCTATGACCTTGGACTCCAATATCCCTGTGCACATCAATGCTGTTAATGGTCTTGCCATTAACTGTATGGTACCCAGACGTGGCGCCGACAGATAAGAAGCTGAAGCAAAGAAGTCAAAGCCAAAGAACCGAATGGAAACGAGGCCGAAATGCCAATAAATGCCGAAAGAGTCCAAAGACGAAACGCCTACTAACCGACAGGATGGGACGCCTAAATGCAAACTAACCGAAAGGGCGGGACGTCGAAAAGCCAACGAACCAAAAACCTGCGTTGCCTAAAAGCAAACTTACCGAATGGTCGCTCTGTCGAAAGGCGGTGTCGCCTACAAGCCAAAGGACCGACTGCCGCTCAACAGAAAAGTCCAATAACTGACATGACGTTGCTGGGGGGTGGGACTTGTCAGCGATTGGTGCAGACCCCCGTGTCCATCACATCACTGTCAAGGCATTAACATTGTCCCAATCCTCCGCTCCACCCGACCCACAGTGGCCGTGGGAGAGTGGGGGCTGTCCCGAGGGATGCACACCTTCGGCCGCTTTCAACTTGGTGCTTGGGTTCAGATTGCCCAGTCACCTATGGCTTGTGTGGTAAAATGAACCCCACGCTCCCTTCTCCCCCTTCTCTCACTCCCCCTCTCTCTCTCCTCTCTCTCCCCTCTCTCCTCCTCTCTCTCCCTTCTTCTCTCTCCTCCTCTCTCTCCCCTCTTCTCTCTCTCCTCCTCTATCTCCAGTCTTCTCTCTCTCCTCCTCTCTCTTCCCCTCCTCTCTTCCCCCCCCCTCCCTTCTCTCTCCCCCCTTCTCGCTCCCTTCTCTCTCTCCTCCGTATCCACCTGCGGGAGGGTCCCACAGTCACTGACCGTGATGCACCACCATCGGACCCCAATCCCCACACCAGTGTGATTCACCCCCACCGCGGGGACAGACGTTTTATTTATTACCGTCTCGGTGCTTGCGGAATGCACCCAAGCTCCCACGCACAAAACAGGAAGCATCTCTGGAGAGAAGGAATGGGTGGTGTTTCGGGTCGAGACCTTTCAGACGCACTCTGAAGAATGGTTTCGGCATGAAACATCCGCGGCGGCACCAGGTCAGAGTTGCAGGGGCTTCCTGGCCAAGCGACATTGTTGGTGTCCCCAATCCACATCAATTATATAAATTAATAAGTTACTATTCTGCCCCTCCTGTCTTCTATGCCATTCAATAAGATCATGGCTAACCTATTACCTTAACATCATTTTCTCATATTAATGTCCAATGACATCAATGTTGAAAATACTTTTGTTTTCTGTCTTAAATATACTCAGCAATTGAGTCTCCAAGTCTCTCTTTAGATGTGGAATTCCAGAGATTCACAACAGTTGTTGAATAAATGTATTTAAATCTCTGTCCTGGCCGTCTGAACACTTATTTTGAGACCATGACACGTGGCTGCATACACCTCAGCCAAGGAAAAACACCTGGTCTACATACACAAGCAAATTAAAAAACATCTTATTGGATTTACCTTTCATTTAATTAAACAAATTATGCCCTTTCTGTTTACTCTCTTCTCATAGTAGAAAACATCATTAAACTCACTGGAAGTACACGGCAGTGAATTACATTTTACAGAATATTATGTTTTGTGGGTGACGCTTCTTCAGACTTGGTTCAGTCGAGACCCTTCTCCAGTCTGAAGAAGGGACTCGACCCGAAACGTCAGAGATGCTGCCTGTCCCGCTGAGTTACCTCAGCTTTATGTGCCTTTCTTCGGTTTAAACCATCATCCGCAGTTCCTTCCTACATATTATGTTTTGTGTTGTGTGATTAATCTGGTGCACACAGTGGGAGTTGCAAAATTATCCTGGAGGCTTTGTGGAAACAGTTCCTGTGGTTTAGATGTCTGCTTGATGAACCAATTCCCCCTTAATTAAACCCCTCTTGTTAGCTTTGCATAGCTCACAATGTTCCTTAAGATAACAATACCTCACATGCCTACTGTCAAAATGATACAATTCGACTGTAGATGACAAGATGACAATAAAAGAACTGCCTTATTCAAAAGTAATTTTCTCATTTTGAGCAGCCATCTGTGTGCCCTTTTGCAACATAAGTACGATAGCACGCATCTTCATTCTGTGGGTGAAAGAACGGAGTAATTTTAGAGTTCACTGGCAATTAACAATCTGACTCGAGGGAAATAGAGTTGGTGCACAGAAACAGGCCCATTGGCACACCATGGACATGCAAGCCATCAAGCATCCACCGACACTAATTCTGCACAAATCCCGATCTATTCTCCCCAGATCCTCTTGAACTCATCGCAGATTCTAAAAAATTTCGAAACACAAGGGACAATTTACAGCATTCAATTAACCTACCTGTCGGCACACCTTTGGGATGCGGGCGGAAACTAAAACATTTGGAGGAAACTCCAATTGTGTGAACTCCACATAGAAAAGATCGTAGGTCAGGATCAAACATGAGATGCTGAAGATACTGTATGTGTCAATGGCTCTACTAGTTGTATCACTCTGCCAACATGAACGTAATGGGCTTTGTGCTTCATGATGGTGCAGTAACTCATAAACAACAGAAGGATTTCATGTGGCCCAACAATCCATAGAAAGAGACAAAGTGTCATTCGCACTCACCAGATGGGGGAGGAAACTGGGCTGAGGAATGGTTAGTGGAGTTTAATACAGATAAGTGCGAGGTGTTGCATTTTGGGAAATCAAACCAGGTCTGGACCTACACAGTGAATGGTAGGGCTCTGGGGAGCGCTGTAGAGCAGACGGATCTAGGATCCATTCCTTGAAAGTGGTGTCATAGGTAGACAGGCTGGTCAAGAAGGATTTTGGCACATTGGCCTTCATCAGTATTGAGTATAGACAATAGACAATAGACAATAGACAATAGGTGCATGAGTAGGCCATCCGGCCCTTCGAGCCAGCACCGCCATTCAATGTGATCATGGCTGATCATCCTAAATCTGTACCCTGTTCCTGCCTTCTCCCCATATCCCCTGACTCCGCTATCTTTAAGAGCCCTATCTAGCTCTCTCTTGAAAGTATCCAGAGAACCGGCCTCCACTGCCCTCTGAGGCAGAGAATTCCACAGACTCACAACTCTCTGTGTGAAAAACTGTTTCCTCATCTCCGTTCTAAATGACTTACCCCTTATTCTTAAACCGTGGCCCCTGTTTCTGGACTCCCCCAACATCGGGAACATGTTTCCTGCCTCTAGCGTGTTCAAACCCTGAATATCTTATATGTTTCAATAAGATTCCCTCTCATCCTTCTAAACTCCAGAGTATACAAGCCCAGCCGCTCCATTCTCTCAGCATATGACAGTTCCGCCATCCCGGGAATTAACCTTGTAAATCTACGCTGCACTCCCTCAATAGCAATAAGGTCCTTCCTCAAATTAGGGGATCAAAACTGCACACAATACTCCAGGCGTGGTCTCACTAGGGCCCTATACAACTGCAGAAGGACCTCTTTGCTCATCTACTCAACTCCTCTTGTTATGAAGGCCAACATGCCATTCGCTTTCTTTACTGCATGCTGTACCTGCATGCTTACTTTCATTGACTGATGAACAAGGTCCCCCAGATCCCGTTGTACTTCCCCTTTTCTCAACTTGACACCATTTAGATAATAATCTGTCTTCCTGTTTTTGCTACCAGAGTGGATAACCTCACATTTATCCACATTAAACTGCATCTGCCATGCATCTGCCCACTCACCCAACCTGTCCAAGTCACCCTGCATTCTCATATCATCCTCCTCACAGTTCACACTGCCACCCAGCTTTGTGTCATCTGCAAATTTGCTAATGTTACTTTGAATCCCTTCTTCTAAATCATTGATATTGATATAGATGCTGGGAGGTTATGTTATAGTTGTACAAGACATTGGTGAGGCCATGTTTGGAGTATTTTGTTCAGTTTTGGTCATCCTGTTATAGGAAAGCTGGAAAGGGTGCAGAGAAGATGTTGCCAGGACTCGTAGGCTTGAGCTATAGGGAGAGGTTGAGCAGACTGGGACCTTATTCCTTGGAGTGCAGGAGCATGAGAGATAATCTTATAGAGGTATACAAGATCATGAGAGGAATAAATACACAGAGCGTAGGAACCTGAGGCACAACATTTTTACACAAAGAGTGGTAGGTTTATGGAACAAGGAGGTACAGTATATGAGGCAGGTACTATCACAGCATTTGGGCAGGTACATGGATAGGATAGACTTTGAAGGATATTCGCCAAACACAGACAGGTGGGACTAGTGTAGATGGCACATGTTGTCGGCATGGGCAAGTTGGACCAAAGGGCCTGTTTCCATGCTGTATGAATCCATGACTCTATGACTGATCTCCCTTCTGCACATTAACACATCATTACCAGTTATTCATACAATGTTTTGTCAGCAAATTTAAAAATGATGTTGGAGCTGCATCCGACTACACAGTCCCAGGGAGAATTGCAGTACAGTTGGTCATGAAATAACTCAAGGTTGTTCGCTGATTTGGTTAATAATGTATTGTGTGGGATGCCATTTATATTCAAAATAAGTAATATTTCAGATTTTAGTCTAAGATCTTTTGTGAGTTACCTGTGGCAGTGATGAGATCCCGATAATTGGAACAGGAGGTGAACAACACCCAAGGAAATGAAGATAATCAGCCAATTCTCCCAATCAAGTCAGGTCAAGTAGAATTTATTGCCATATGCACAAGTAGGGTACATGGCGAAGTCGGCACATGGAAGCGGAGGGACAGTTGCTGGAGGTGACGGATGCGTTGATTGCAGTGTCACGGGTCATGGTGTTGGCTGAGGCAGTCACAGGAGGGTATGTCAGGCCAGGCGAGCAAGTGAACCAAGTGTAACCTACAGCAGCTACCCGGAACAACGATGGAAAGAGCTGCGAGAAACCATGCAGGGCCAAGCTGATCCCTTCTTCATCGAACCAGGAAGTGAGAATATAAGAAATTACGCATCTCCTTGCGTCAAGATCAGCTTTTCAGAGACAAGATGGTGCCAGAACGTGACAAAATGCTGCATGCTGCTCAGTACATGTGACAATAATAAACAATACAAAAAAAAATTGAAGACCAGAAAGATTTGCACTAAGTTCCAGACTTCTGTCTAAATAGGAATGCAGAATAGACCATTACATAGAACATTGAACAGTGCAGCACAAGAATAGACACTTTGGGCCACAATGTCTGTGCCGAACATGATGCCACGACCATCCCTTATCTATCTGCAAATAACCCATATCTCTCCATTGTGCATAACATTCTTTTAGGAAAGAGATGAGTAAGGATTTCTTTAGTCATTGCGTAATGAATCTTTGGGATTTTTTGCCGCAGAAGGCTGTGGAGGCCAAGTCAGTGGATATATTTAAGGCAGGGATAGATCGATCCTTGATTAGTACGGGTGTCAGAGGTTATGGGGAGAAGGCAGGAAAATGGGGTTAGGAGGGAGAGATAGATCAGCCATGATTGAATAGCCGAGTAGACTTGATGGGCCGAATGGCCTAATTCTGCTCCTTTCACTTATGATCTTATGAACCATATGCTTATCCAAAAGTATTTTAAAAGCCACTAATGTATCTGCTTCAACCACCACCCCTGGCAGGGCATTCCCAAGGCTCACCACCATCAGTGTAAAAACCTTTCCTTCCCATCTCCTTAAAACCTTGCTCCTCTCACCTTAAAGCTATGCCCTATAATATATGGTTTTTCCATCTATGGAAAACGATTCTGACTGTCTACACTCTCTATGCCTCATAATCTTACATACATCTATCAGGTCCTGCAACCTCCGGCATTCCAGATTATTCATGCAACAACCACCAGAGACACAAAGATCAGAGATGCCCAGGTCTGATTCAGCTGACCTGAATTGGTTGCTATTGCCCTGGGTTAAAAAGAGGAAATTAACCCTTTCTGTCTCTAAGCAATGATCCAGTCTGGGGGTGCAATTATTGTGGGGAGATGCAGCAAAAACACTCCCGTCCTTAGCTTCAGTGGGAGATCTGCTCTGACTGTCCTTGCATTGCTGTAATTATCCTGATGATGTGATGGCAGGCTTTGGGATGTAGTTGGGGTGTGCAATATTTAAAAAAAAAAAAAAAACATTTTTTAAAATTTATTTTTATTGGAAGCAATTGTACAAGGATAAATCGCTCGGCATCTACCATCTACCATTATACAATTATTGTACAGCTTCATTTTTTTTTCAAATTTTATCATAACGAACACACAATAGACAGAAAACAAAAAACACCAATTAAAGAAAAAAAACAAAAAAACAAAAAAAACAACAACAAAACAACGAGTGGGGGGCAGCCAGAATATCAATCAGAGTGCAAGATCAAAGTTCGCTCAGATTAAAGATAGCACAGCAATATTTTTAATTTTAATATATTATTCATTAGTTTGGAGGCAGAAAACTCAAATAATGCAATGTTGAACAGAGATCTCTGGCCTCAAGCTGTGCATATTAGAAAACTGCAAGTGCATTGCCTTTGAATTTTTAAGTATTGATTTGAATGTGAGGAGCCAGTGGGCTTTTCCCTGCTGCCACTTAATTAGAAAAAAACTCATATATTAAGAAACACAGATTATAAAAGCTATAATTCCTTTCAAAAACAATTTCTGCCTATAATACAACATAGATTATCCTAATTGACTGAATTGAAGCTGAAGGGCCCATTCCCGTGCTGTACGTACTATGTTCTAAGAGATTTTAAGGGGATCTGAGGGGAACCTCAAGAGTGAAAAGCCCCCTCAGATAGTTGGGGGGAGGGACTCAAATAGAGAATACTATTAGACAGTGTGTGAGGCAGGAGGCAGAGAAGGAAAGCACTCAGACCCAACATGTAGGGGGGAAAGAAGAAAACAATAATAAACAGAGAATAAGAGGTGGTGGGGTTCTTAAATGGGTGAGCAGAGAAACAGAGGGGTGCAAAATGCGGGCGGAAGCAATAGGTAGCAAGGTGAAAAGTAAAAGTGGCAGGCAGACAAATCCAGGGCAAAAATCAAAAAGAGCCACTTTCCAACATAATTGTATAAGGGGTAAGAGCATTGTAAAAACAAGCCTGAAGGCTTTGTGTCTCAATGCAAGGAGCATTCGTAATAAGGTCGATGAGTTGAACGTGCAGATAGCAATTAATGATTATGATATAGTTGGGATCACGGAGACATGGCTCCAGGGTGACCAAGGCTGGGAGCTGAACATCCAGGGATATTCAATATTCAGGAGGGATAGAGAGAAAGGAAAAGGAGGTGGGGTAGCGTTGCTGGTTAGAGAGGAGATTAACGCAGCGGAAAGGAAGGACATTAGCTTGGAGGATGTGGAATCGGTATGGGTAGAGCTACGAAACACTAAGGGGCAGAAAACGCTGGTGGGTGTTGTGTACAGGCCACCTAGCAGTAGTAGTGAAGTTGGGGATGGCATCAAACAGGAAATTAGAAATGCGTGCAACAAAGGCAAAACAGTTATAATGGGTGACTTCAATCTACATATAGATTGGGTGAATCAAATTGGCAGGGGTGCTGAGGAAGAGGATTTCTTGGAATGTATGAGGGATAGTTATCTAAACCAACATGTAGAGGAACCAACGAGAGAGCAGGCTATTCTAGACTGGGTATTGAGTAATGAGGAAGGGTTAGTTAGCGGACTTGTTGTGCGTGCCCCCTTGGGCAAGAGTGACCATAATATGGTTGAGTTCTTCATTAGGATGGAGAGTGACATTGTTAATTCAGAAACAACGGTTCTGAACTTAAAGAAAGGTAACTTTGAGGGTATGAGACGTGAATTGGCCAAGATTGACTGGCAATTAGTTCTAAAAGGGTGGACGGTGGATATGCAATGGAAGGCATTTAAAGACTGCATGGATGAACTACAAAAAATGTTCATCCCAGTTTGGCAAAAGAATAAATCAGGGAAGGTAGTGCATCCGTGGATAACAAGGGAAATCAGGGATAGTATCAAAGCAAAAGATGTTGCGTACAAATTAGCCAGAAAAAGCAGCATACCAGAGGACTGGGAGAAATTCAGAGACAAGCAGAGGAGGACAAAGGGCTTAATTAGGAAAGGGAAAATAGATTATGAAAGGAAACTAGCAGGGAACATAAAAACTGACTGCAAAAGTTTTTATAGATATGTGAAGAGAAAGAAATTACTTAAAACAAATGTAGGTCCCTTGCAGTCAGAAACAGGTGAATTGATCATGGGGAACAAGGATATGGCGGACCAATTGAATAACTACTTTGGTTCCGTCTTCACGAAGGAAGACATAAATAATCTGCCGGCAATAGCAGAGGGCCGCGGGTCAAAGGAGATGGAGGAACTGAGTGAAATCCAGGTTAGTCGGGAAGTGGTGTTGGGTAAATTGAATGGATTAAAGGCCGATAAATCACCAGGGCCAGATAGGCTGCATCCCAGAGTACTTAAGGAAGTAGCTCCAGAAATAGTGGATGCATTAGTGATAATTTTTCAAAATTCTTTAGATTCTGGAGTAGTTCCTGAGGATTGGAGGGTAGCAAACGTAACCCCACTTTTTAAGAAGGGAGGGAGAGAGAAAACGGGGAATTACAGACCAGTTAGTCTAACATCGGTAGTGGGGAAACTGCTAGAGTCAGTTATTAAAGATGGGATAGCAGCACATTTGGAAAGTGGTGAAATCATTGGACAAAGTCAGCATGGATTTACGAAAGGTAAATCGTGTCTGACGAATCTTATAGAATTTTTCGAGGATGTAACTAGTAGAGTGGATAGGGGAGAACCAGTGGATGTGTTGTATCTGGACTTTCAGAAGGCTTTCGACAAGGTACCACATAAGAGATTAGGATACAAACTTAAATCACACGGTATTGGGGGTTCAGTATTGATGTGGATAGAGAACTGGCTGGCAAACAGGAAGCAAAGAGTAGGAGTAAACGGGTCCTTTGCACAATGGCAGGCAGTGACTAGTGGGGTACCGCAAGGCTCAGTGCTGGGACCCCAGCTATTTACAATTTATATTAATGATCTGGACGAGGGAATTGAAAGCAACATCTCCAAGTTTGCGGATGACACTAAGCTGGGGGGCAGTGTTAGCTGTGAGGAGGATGCTAGGAGACTGCAAGGTGACTTGGATAGGCTGGGTGAGTGGGCAAATGTTTGGCAGATGCAGTATAATGTGGATAAATGTGAGGTTATCCACTTTGGTGGCAAAAACGGGAAGGCAGACTATTATCTAAATGGTGGCCGATTAGGAAATGGGGAGGTGCAGCGAGACCTGGGTGTCATGGTACACCAGTCATTGAAAGTAGGCATGCAGGTGCAGCAGGCAGTGAAGAAAGCGAATGGTATGTTGGCCTTCATAGCAAGAGGATTTGAGTATAGGAGCAGGGAGGTTCTACTGCAGTTGTACAGTGTCTTGGTGAGACCACACCTGGAGTATTGCGTACAGTTTTGGTCTCCAAATCTGAGGAAGGACATTATAGCCATAGAGGGAGTGCAGAGAAGGTTCACCAGACTGATTCCTGGGATGTCAGGACTTTCATATGAAGAAAGACTGGATAGACTTGGCTTATACTCGCTAGAATTTAGGAGATTGAGAGGGGATCTTATAGAAACGTACAAAATTCTTGTGGGGTTGGACAGGCTAGATGCAGGAAGATTGTTCCCGGTGTTGGGGAAGTCCAGGACAAGGGGTCACAGCTTAAGGATAAGGGGGAAATCCTTTAAGACCGAGATGAGGAAAAACTTTTTCACACAGAGAGTGGTGAATCTCTGGAACTCTCTGCCACAGAGGGTAGTTGAGGCCAGTTCATTGGCTATATTTAAGAGGGAGTTAGATGTGGCCCTTGTGGCTAAAGGGATCAGGCAGTATGGAGAGAAGGCAGGTACGGGATACTGAGTTGGATGATCAGCCATGATCATATTGAATGGCGGTGCAGGCTCGAAGGGCCGAATGGCCTACTCCTGCACCTATTTTCTATGTATCTATGTATCTATGTATCTAAGTACCTGGAATGAACTGTGGTGAAAGTGGCGGAAGCAGTGTTACTGCAATTAAGAGGTAACCAGATGAGCATTTGAAGTGCCAAGGCATTGAAAGCTACAGGGCATTGTGCTGGAAGATCAGATTTGTTGAATGGGTGCTCAATTGTTCACATGGACACCGCGAGTTGAATGGATTGCTTCCATGCTGTATGACTCTCTGATCTCCTCCGGCAGCTTATCGCAGATAACCACCACCCTCTGTGTGCAAACCTTACCTCTCAGATCTCCTTAAAATTTCTCCCCACTCACCTTTATCCTGTGCCCTCTAATTCTAGACTCTCCTGCCCTGGGGAAGGAAGTGTGAGCATCTATCCATCTATGCGCCCCATCATGTTATAAACTTCTATTAGGTTATCCCTTAGCCTCCAATGGTCCAGTAAGAATATACCTATCCTATCCTGCCATTTTGTACAACTAAACCCATCGACTCCAGGCAGTATTCTGGTGAACCTCCTCCGAGTTTTCTTGCAGTGTTGCAAACAGAACTGTACAGAATAATCTTAAGTATAATCTATCCAAAGTTTTACACAGCTGCAGTTTAATGTCCCAATTAGATCAGGTTCTGATGGAACAAACACAACACCAATCCTGCCTCAACAAAGGAACACTACCGCTCACATCTTGCACTAGTATGCATTTGTTTGTTTTTTCGAATTATGTTTTCATGCAGTAATAAGATTTTTCATTGTAACTGTACCTCACCATACTTGTGCATATGACTAAACTCTAGCTGACTTGACAAAGCCAATGCATCGGCCTGTGAAGGCACGCATATTAAATGCATTTTTCATTACCCTATTCGTCCATGTCTCCGTATTCAGCAAGCTGGGGACTTGCACCCCGTCTCTCTGCACATAAATGCTCCAATGGACCCTGCAAACTACTCTCTGTGTCCAAACAATTTTTGACTTTCCAGAGTGCATTTTCTCTCACTTTTATGGATTCAATTCCATCTACAACCACTCTGCCAAACTTTCCCTTTATCCTGTATCTGTATACTGTGGACGGCTTGATTGTAATCATGTATACTCTTTCTTCTAACTGGATAGCATGCAACAAAACAGATTTTCACTGTACTTTGGTACATGCAACAAAAGTCTAAAATAAAATAAAATAAAATAAACTTTCCAGCTGATTTATGCCCTAGCGCATGTCCTTAGACAACCTTCTTTGTTTTCATCTGCAAACCTACAATCTGCATCCTGCCTACAATCTCATTAAAGTAATTTGTGTACATTACAAACAACACACATCCTAGCATTGATCCCTATGGTACACCACTATTTGCAGACTACAACTCAGAAAATTGATGGCACATTTAGCGCAGTGGCAGAGTTACTGCCTTACAGAGCTCGCAGCGGCGGAGACCCGGGTTCAAACCTGACTACGGGTGCTGTCTGTACGGAGTTTGTACATTCTCCCCGTGACCACATGGGTTTTCTTCGAGATCTTCGGTTTCCTCCCATATTCCACACGTACGGATTTGTAGGTTAATTGGCTTGGTGTATGTGTAAATTGTCCCTAGTGTGTGTAGGGTGGTGTTAATGTGTGGGGATCGCTGGTCGGTGCAGACTCGGCAGGACGAAGGGCCTGTTTCCGCGCTGTATCTCTAAACTAAAATAAAATAAAATAAAAATCAACCTACACCATCACTCTTGGTGTCCTATCACCCCATAATCATTCTTCAGATTCCTTATGCCTTAAGCTTTTGGACCAGCATAAAAGTTGTGACTTTATCAAAAGCCCTACCATGAAAACCACGTCCACTGCATGCCTACATCATTTTTCCAGTTACCTCCTCAATAATCTAAGTCAGTTTTCTGAAATGATCTTTCCTGCTTAAATCAAGTAGACTGCTCATAATCAGTCCCTACTTTTTCAAGTGAACTTTAGTCCTGCCCATCAGACTCTTCTCCTGCCACTGATGTAAAGCTCAACAGCTGGTATGTTCAAGGCTTTTTGCTACTGCCCTTTTTGAACACGGGCACAAAGTTAGCAAACCTCCCCAGAGCCCCAGCAATCTCCTCCCTTGCTTCACTTAGCATTCTGTCGGGCCCTGAGGATTCATCCATCTTAATGTGCTCCAATATTTGTAGCATTTCCTCATTTTTGATGCAGATGTATTCCAGAATATCAGTATACCCCATTCCTTAACTCTGCAGCCTCCGCATCCTTTTTCCGATGAGAGGTACTTGTTTTGGATCTTACTCGTATCCTCTCGATCCACACATTGAATACCTTATTGGTCCCTGAGGGGATTTATTCCTTCCTTAGCTACCCTCTTGCTCCCAATAATCATGGGCTTCCCGGCTTATGCAATATACGTAAATTCTTCCGTAACATTTGAAAGAATTTTTCAAGAGAACAATTAGAATAATAAAGAGTTTCATGCTATTCACTGACAACTGGTGTAGTATGAAAGAATCATAGAAAATTAGTGCTTGCAGAGCAATATGCTTTTGGTAGCTGCAAGAAAATGTATGTTTCCGACATGTAAAAATGAGCTCTCAAACAGTTCTCAGAAACAGAACACTTACATAACCCATGGACTGCCTGCATTTATAAAAGGTTTATGGATTCTCCTTAGTTATACTTGCCAAGGTCATTTATTTTAGTTTATAGATACAGCATAGAAACAGGCCATTCGGCCCAGTGAGTCCATGCTGACAATTGATCTCCCATTCACACTAGTTTTATGTTATCCCATTTTTCATCCACTCCCCTACACATTTTTTTCTAGAGGCTAATTAACCTACAAACCTTCACATCCTTGAGATGTGGGAAGAAAATGGAACACTCAGAGGAAACCCACACGATTACAGGGAAAACATGCAGACTCCACATGGATAGCACCCATGGTCAGGATTGAACCCGGTCTCTGACACTGAGGCAGCAACTCTACCAGCTGTACCACTGTGCTGCCCTTCCTTTTTGGGGCCATGTTCTTGTGTTCTCTCCTTTATCGTCTATAAACCTCAAGTGACTTGTTCAATACCACTTTCTTATATCTGAAATAGGCTTCTCTCTGTTCCTCAATCAAATTTGCAATATCCTTTGCTAAACAAGATTCCCAAAACTAAAGGGGCTGTCCCACTTGGGCGACCTAATCCACGAGTTCTGGCGAGTTTGCCCTCAACATACTCGCAGCATGGTTGACATGAGGTCATAGGAGGTCTTTGTAACTCTCCTTCATGCTCGAGAGTAGTCCCCGTGTACTTGAGGCCTCAGCTAGGTCGCAGCGTATTTTTCAGCATGTTGAAAAATGCCCGCGAGTAAAAAAAGGTCGCCATGGAAAAAATCGATACTTTTTTTACTCGTAGGTTTAGTCGTAGTAGGTCGTAGTCGGTCAGAATGTTAGTCGTAGGTAATCGATGGTAGTTGAAGGAGGTCGAAAGTAGTCGAAAGTAGTCGTAGATAGTCTTCATCATAGTCGAAGGGAGGTCAAAGGGAGGTCGAAGGAGATCGAAGGAGGTCGTTTTCACTCTCCACTATTCGGTGTCCAATTTTCCCGAAGTTAGTCGTAGCTAGTTGAAGCTAGTCTTCAACGTAGTCGAAGGAGGTCAAAGGAGGTCTTCTACATAGTTGAAGGAGATCTTCAACATTACATTATTTCAAACTCTCCTAAACTCTTCTAAACTCGCCAATTAGGTCGCCCAAGTGGGACAGTCCCTTTACCATCTTTGGCACTTGGAGGGGCATGCTAATTTTGAACTCTTAAGGGCCTGTCCCACTTGGGCATCATTTGCGAGTCATGCAGGTGGCGCGCGAGGGTTTTGAGAATCCCCAAATCCCGGGGCACTGCGCGCTACCGCGCATCACTGCTATGCCACCATGCCCGACCATGCGCCATGCACGCGTAATGCACGCATCACGACGTATGCGTCGTGCGTAATGATGCGTAAATGATGACGCGTAAATGACGCGCAAATGACGCCCAAGTGGGACAGGCCCTTATCTCACTTTAAAATGTCTCGTCCTTATCAGTTAATGTTTTCACTTGCAGCAGCTGCTCCCAATCTACTACTGTCAGCCCCTGGTTTACGCAATACAAATACAGATTAAGAACACTCACTCAATGAACCATCATTTTCCATGACACTCTTGAAGCTTATTAATCTGAGGTTATTGTTGCCAGAGGGTTTCTCCACAGACACTTCAATTGATTTGTGACAGTTGTTGGTAAGGAGGTAGAGAGATGATAGAGTTTTAAAAAGGAAAGTGAATTTAACTCAGCTATGAATGGTATTTGTGGTGTTGAGCCCGTATGAGAATCATAAAGGGAGTATTTGCAGGGTTGTATATTTAAATTATGTGACAGATGTTCGTTCTTATTTTGGAAGATTAAAGTACCACCTGAGGTTAATTGGTTCCAGCCTGAGCTCTGGTCTCCTCAACAGACACGGTGGCGCAGCGGTAGAGCTGCTGCCTTACAGCGCTTGCAGCGCCGGAGACACGGGTTCAATCCCGACAACAGGTGCTGTCTGTACAGAGTTTGTACGTACTCCGTGTGACCTGCATGGGTTTTCTCCGAGATCTTCGGTTTCCTCCCACATTCCAAAGGCGTACAGGTATGTAGGTAAATTGGCTCGGTATTAATGTAAATTGTCCCTAGTGTGTGTAGGATAGTGTTAATGTGCAGGGATCACTGGTCGGCGCGGACCCGGTGGGCCAAAGGGCCTGTTTCCATGCTGTATCTCTAAACAAAACTAACCTGCACAGTGAATGGCCCCAGAAATCAGAATGTGTGGAAATCCAACTGTATGGTCCTCTCGAACTATACTTTAAAATATATCTCAAAATAACCTTTTGTTTGTTTCCATTTGTGTCCCTGGATCTAATTTCATGGCCTACAGAACTGACATTGCTCAGTGTTACCTTGAAATCTATATTACTAAAAGTCTCATCTTGACCACTTCCTGTTGCACTGCATATTAATTTTAGAAAAAACGCTGCCACTTACGGCTGTGATTTTTGGCCATCTTACTCAGAGTCCCCCTCCGCTGGTCAGGACAAGAGGAAATCGATGAAAAATAAAAGAGTTATTAGTGTTTAAAAAATGTTGAGATTCTCTCTCCTGTCAATCGCGCCATGAAAGCCACACCCCTTCAGGTGGGAGGGACTATAAAACCTGGAAGTGTGGGCATGGCTCAGTCTCTGCAAGATGGAGAGGGAGAGGTTACAACTCTCTGTCTTTAGTGGCCTTGCACCCTGCTTGAAGTAGTAGGAAACTGCACTCGAATTTGGTGGTCTTGCACCCTGCTTGAAGTGGTATGAAACTGCACTCGAATTTGGTGGCCTTGCACCCTGCTTGAAGTGGTAGGAAACTGCACTCGAATTTGGTGGCCTTGCACCCTGCTTGAAGTGGTATGACACTGCACTCGAATTTGGTGGCCTTGCACCCTGCTTGAAGTGCCATTTCAAGGAATAGCCGTAAGTCAACTGCCAGCCCACCAGCCTTGAGTGAGTGAGCTGCCAGCACACCAGGCTTGAGTGACTGAGCCACCAGCCCAAGAATCCATTCGGCCCACAATGTCCATATTAGCCCTCTGGAAACCAGTCCCTTCAGCCCACAACACCCATACTAGCCCTCCAGAAAGCCCCCCCCACTGGCCACCAATATTGGAATTGGCGGAGAGGTGGAATATTGCGTTGGGGGACCAGCCCTCCCCTGTGAAGCTGGGACCCAACGGGTCCCACTTAGTCTAGTAATTAAAAAAAATTCAGGTGTCAGCCACTGCCAGCAAAGTTGAAAGGCATGGTTTTAGACTATTGGCTTTAGGCAGCATCATTTCCTGAACTTACAGGACTGAACTTCCACAGATCAATCAGCCAAGCGTGCAGAGATCTTGCCACAAGAAGAGAGTACTAAAATCTGGGAGTTCTTCCAAATATGGGTGTGATGCCAGAGATGCCTATGCATGGAGTCATCCATAATTGGCTCTGGTGGAACATGGAAGGTCGAAGTATAGTCCCATTAGAGGCATATTTTAAAATAATAGTATTTCTGATCTACATACTGAAGCTAACATAAAATGTACTGAGCCAAGGGATTTAGAGAAATTCATATTAGTGGAAGGTCTACACTGCTTTGAGACAGCATATATCCAAGGTGTACAAGTTTTATACACAACTCAGCTCACTAACTATTTTATGTAGTAAGCCTTGAAAATATTGGCGCAACTAGATGTCTGTAAAGCTGTTTGATAGCTTGAGAAGTAGTTTAGTTTAGTTTAGTTTAGAGATACAGCGCAGAAACAGGCCCTTCAGCCCACTGAGTCCATGTCGACCAATGAAACCCGAAAAATAGTGTCAATTTACAATCTTTACCGAAGCCAAATTAACCTACAAACCTGTACGTCTTGGAGTGTGGGAAAATACTGGAGCACCCGGAGAAAACCCACACAGGCACGGGGAGAATGTACAAACTCCGCACAGATAGCGCCCATACTCAGAATCGAACCCTGGTCTTTGGCGCTGTAAGGTAGAAACTCTACCGGTATGCCACCGTACCGCTCTTTAAAGTAGTTTAAACAGAATCACAAGAGCAGATGCAGACAAAATAATTTATTCCTTGATGCAGTGAAGTATCATTATACACCATGAAAAACAACCATAAATTTAATCTCATTATTGTTTCTTGAAGTCTATCTAATCTCCTTATATAATCAACGTTTGGTTGTTGGTTCTGGATTTGTCCCGAGAAGATTCTGTCTATTTTTCAGCCTTGCTTGTATTTGTTATTGCATGCCTCTCTGTGTTCTATGTGGACATGCCTTCATGATCAAATGGTTCCGAATTCAGGAGGGGTTCATCTCTGGCAGAGACCGTTTGATCTACATAAACGCTCCACTAAAGTTTTCCATCATCCTCCATCTGTTCTTCCACCTGCAGAAAAGGGTCTCCAGTCGTCTTGGATTCCATGCCACTGGATCCTGACCCAGATCTGTTAAGGACCGTGTGGTGGCTGTCTGTGCACCAGTCTCCCCACGTTAAACAAAGTCACGCACAGGAGTCCTACATATAGGGAATCCACCCTAACACCCTGGATTAAGTCCTATGGTGATCAGTAAGTCAACTGCCAGCCCACCAGCCTTGAGTGAGTGAGCTGCCAGCACACCAGGCTTGAGTGACTGAGCCACCAGCCCAAGAATCCATTCGGCCCACAATGTCCATACTAGCCCTCTGGAAACCAGTCCCTTCAGCCCACAACACCCATACTAGCCCTCCAGAAAGCCCCCCTCACTGGCCACCAATATTGGAATTGGTGGAGAGGTGGAATATTGCGTTGGGGGACCAGCCCTCCCCTGTGAAGCTGGGACCCAACGGGTCCCACTTAGTCTAGTAATTTTAAAAAATTCAGGTGTCAGCCACTGCCAGCAAAGTTGAAAGGCATGGTTTTAGACTATTGGCTTTAGGCAGCATCATTTCCTGAACTGACAGAACTGAACTTCCACAGATCAATCAGCCAAGCGTGCAGAGATCTTGCCACAAGAAGTGGCGAGTGGCGACGGGGGCAGGATTGTAAGATCTGGAAGCCCCTAGTCATGAGCTGGCACATCAGGCCGTGGGTGCTAGATTCAGTCGCCGGACTCTTGGAATGAGGCAGAAGAGCCCTTTGGCAGCTGCACCCATGACTGAGCAGTCCTCTTAAGGATCCACTCTGCTCACCCCACTTGGGGAAAGGGCTAGAAAAGGTGCCCTAAAAATAGCCTGCCTCAAACTTACTGAGTTTGCCATCAGGCTATATTTAAGAGGGAGTTAGATGTGGCCCTTGTGGCTAAAGGGATCAGGGGGTATGGAGAGAAGGCAGGTACGGGATACTGAGTTGGATGCTCAGCCATGATCATATTGAATGGCGGTGCAGGCTCGAAGGGCCGAATGGCCTACTCCTGCACCTATTTTCTATGTATCTATGTAGGAACCAGCTCAACAGCCACCTCTCTGAACTTCCTGTGGGAATCAGTGAGCTTCTCATGATCATCTGTCTGGTGCTTGCCAACAACCAGATGGCAACAGTTGTGAGTGCCTATGCCCCTAATTTAGACTCTGAAGAGGAAGCAAAAGAGACCTTCTACGCCTGCTTGTACGAAACGCTGTCTAAAATCCCCAGGGAGGATAAGATTATTCTCCTAGGAGACTTCAACGCCAGGATCGGCCGGGACCATCACCTCTGGAAGGGTACCATAGGAAAGGAAGGCATCGGGAACATCAACTCCAATGGAGCTCTGATTCTCAGCAAATAAGCTCAGCACAACCTCATCATCACTAACACCCTCTTTCGCCAGAAAAACAAACTTAAGACATCTTGGAGACACCCACGCTCTAAACAGTAGCATCTCATTGACTATGTCATTGTATGAGCCAGGGACCACTGTGACGTGAACATCACAAGGGCCATGATCGATGCAGATGACTGCTGGACAGATCATCGCCTCATCCGCTCCATGATGTCCATCAAACTCAAGAGGAAGAGGAGGATTCAAATGAAGCAGATCCGGCCAAGGCTGAGCCTTGAAAGCCTGGAGGAAACTGTCACCCAGCAGCGACTTCAGGCTTCTCTTGGGGAAAGCCTCCAACAGGAATATCATGTTGACATTGTAGGGCACTAGAGCCGGCTCAAATCCACCATCCTTGATACCTGTAAAAACATCCTTGGGTGCAAGTCCAGAAAACACCAGGACTGGTTTGATGAAAATGACACAGAGATAGAACAGTTCATCTCCAAGAAAAGGAAAGCCTTTCTTGCCTGGCAAAATGATGTAACCTGCAAGACCAAAAGAGCGGCTCACTCCAGAGCCAAGGCGGACGTCCAGAGCCGGGTGAAGGAGCTTAAGTACTCTTGGTGGACATTTAAGGCTCTGGAAATACAGAGACTGGCAGACTCGGGTGACACCAGAGGCTTCTTCAGCGCTACTAAGGCCGTCTATGGTCCAAGCTACCGCGGCTTAAACCCCCTGCGCTCAAAAGACGGACAAGAACTGCTGAAGGACAAGAAGTCCATTAACGCCTGATGGAAAGAGCACTTCCGGGAACTCCTCAACCGTGACAGCACAACTGAACCAGACATTACCCACCGCATCCCCCAGAGTCCCATCAGAGAAGACATGGAAGAATCTCCCACTATGACAGAGGTTCAAGATGCCATCAAGAGCCTTAAGAACAACAAGGACACCGATCGAGATGGGATCCCAGCTGACATCTTAAAGGAAGGTGGACCAGAGCTCCTGTACCACATCCACGCCCTGCTCCTCAAGGTCTGGGAAAAAGAAGAACTTATTAGAGCTTCAGGGATGCTCTAATAGTGACTATTTTTAAGAAGGGGGGACAAGGCTGAATGTGGAAACTACAGGGGCATCTCGCTCCTGTCAACAACAGGCAAAGTCCTTACTCGTGTCCTCTCAAACTGACTTCTACCACTGTCTGCCGAGGTACTCTCAGAATCACAGTGTGGCTTCCGCCCATCCAGAGGTACAGCAGACATGATATTTAGAGCATGCCAACTCTAGGAAAAATGCCGTGAACAAAGGCAGCCTTTGTACATGGCCTTCATAGACCTGACAAAGGCTTTTGTCAGGTCTATGAAGGAACATACTATCAAGGTACGGTTGTCACGACAAGTACATCAGAATATTGAGGCTTCTATATTATGGCATGTTGGTCACAGTGCTCAGCAACTGCGGCTCTGAGTCCGAGACCTTCACTGTGGAAACGGGGGTCAAACAAGGATGCATCATCGCACCCACCCTGTTTGTCGTCTTCATTGCTGCCATACTTCACCTCATTGGTGAAGAGCTGCCACAGGGGATCCCAATCCTCTACAGAACTGATGGTGGGCTCTTCAACCTTAATATGTTGAAGGCCAAGAGCAAAGTCAGTAACACCGTCATCCTGGAGCTTCAGTACACGGACGACTGCGCCATTGCAGCACACTCTACAGAAGACCTCCAGGGCATCCTGAATGCCTTTGCCAAGGCATAGAGAGCCATGGGCCTAGCCTTAAATATCAAGAAGACCCAGATCCTGCATCAACTTCCACCCAACCAGCCGTCTACACAGCCCACTATAAAAGTGGACGACACCACATTGAAAACATTGATCACTTCCCCTACCTTGGCAGCATTCTTTCCTCAAAAGCTGACATCGCCTGAGTTGTGCCAGTGGAGCCTACGCCAGACTCAAGAAAAGAGTCTTTGAAGACCGAGACCTAAAGGCTCAAACAAAACTGCTGGTCTGCAGAGCCGTTGTCCTCTCCACCCTGTTCTACGGAGCCGAGTCATGGACCACCTACAGCAGGCACCTGAGAGCCCTGGAACAACACAATCAAAGATCCTTACGAAAGATTCTGAGGATCAGCTGGGAGGACAAACGCACCAACATCAGCGTTTTGGAGGGAGCCAACATGACCAGCATCACCACCACAATAATGCAGCACCAACTTCGATGGACTGGCCATGTCATCCGCATGTCCAACTCACGTCTCCCTAAACAAATCGTGTACTCTCAATTGAAGGAAGGTCGGCGAGCCCCCGGCGGGCCAAAGAAACGCTTCAAGGACAACATCAAGAACAGTCTGAAGAAATCATCACATCGAGCAATTGGGAGCACATTGCACTGGACAGGCGCTCCTGGAGGAAATCCGTAAAGGAAGGAGCTGCACGTCACGAAATGGAACTACGCCGTGTCGCAGAGACAAAGCGACAGCACCGTAAGCAGAGAGAGAAGTGGGCTTGATGACTACCAACCACCGCCAGTCTCCACTGCCCACGTTGCACCAAGGTGTATGGATCGTGGATCGGCCTCTACAGACATCTGCAGACATACAAGTAGATGATCCTATGGAGAGGAGAGGACAGTCATACTCGTTACGAGTGACCGCCGATGATGATGACATAAACGCTTCACATTTTGCCACCAGTTTCTAATAAATTTCTGGAATAAAAACAGAAAATGCTGAAAATATCTGCATCTCAAGCAGTATGCGTTGAGTCAACATTTCAGGCTGACCATCTTTGGCCAAGGGTTCTGCAGGTATTGATTAGATTGATTAGATTTTATTGTCATTTGAACCTCAAAGAGGCTCAAACGAAATTCCATTTCCACAGCCATACAAACAAAACAATTCCTACACGACACACAAACAATTCAATCTACAGAAAAACATCCATCACAGTGAATCTCCTCCTCACTGTGATGGAAGGCAAAGTCTTTTCTCTCCCCTGCACCATCCTTCTCCCGATGTTGAAGCCCCAGGCGGGCAATGTTAAGTCCCACGGCCGTTGAGGCCACGCCGGGCGATGTACTGCCTCGCTCCGGGCCCAAAAGTCACAAGTTGGAGCCCCCGGCGGGCGCTGGAATGTCCCGCGGCCATTAAAGCCGCGGCGGGCGATTTACGGCCCCGCTCCGGGTCGTTCCAACCCCGCGATACGGGCAGGAGAAGTTGCATTGCAGGAGCTCCGGAAAGCAGTCTCTCACCCGGACCCGCGAGCTCCCGATATCACAGTCCACGGGTCTGCAGCTGCAGCTGGAGCCTCCGGAGTCGAGCCGCAGCAGCGAGCCACCACCGCTCCTCACGCTCCGAGGCCGGCCAGCCCCACGATGGTAAGTCCACAGCTCCGCAGGCTCCGCTACTGGAGCCCCCAGGTCGTCCCGGTCGGAGGCCGCTCCACGGAGCTAGGCCCCAACGACAACGGAGACCCGACAGGGAAAAGGTCGGGTCTCCCGTGCAGGGAAGAGATTTTTAAAGTCCCCCCCCCGCCCCCCACATATACATAATTAAAAACAGTACAAAAAACACAAACAACTACATTTAACTAGACACAAATAAAAAAAGACAGACGGACTGCAGTCGAGCCGCTGCCGTTAGGCGCCGCCACTTCCTGACTTATGAACCAGGTATGAACCAGGGGAACATGCAGAGGTATTCTACACCATCAAATACTTGCTTCATGCTGAGCTATCAATATCTCTGGACTGCTTGTTTCTTGCAGGCTTCCTTTCCAGTTCTAACTGTCCTCAGGGCTGCTTTATTTGATCTCAGTCGATCAGAAGAAAATAAACTACGTTTAATTCCATGCAGTTTTGTAATAGTCATGAAAAGTATAGATTCAGGAACAGTATTTTCACAGCTGTTATCAGGCAACTGAACTATCCTATCACCAACCAAGGAGGCGTCCTGACCTACCATCTACCTCATTGGAGACCCTCGGACTATCTTTAATCGGATTTTACTGGACTTTATCTTGCACTAATTGTTATTCCCTTTATCCTGCATCGGTACACTGATAGTAATCATGTATAGTATTTCCGCTGACTGGATAGCACGCAACAAAAAAGCTTTCCACATGTACTCAGTACATGTAACAATAAACTAAACTAAGCTTGTTTCACTTGAATTCTCTTTGAATGACCATTGATCAGTACCAGGAAACTGTCTCTTTTTTTACAGATGTCTAAATGTTTTTTCTGAAATAGATTCTACTCAATAGTTCCCAATAGTCATGTGTCACATCTGTGATCACAAGTAACCTTTGATGGCTTGTTCTTAAAACTCTGCAAATACTACTTTTACTTATAAACCATAGAACATAGAACAGGAATAAGCCCATCGACCCACAATGTCTGAGTTGGACATGATACCATGACCAAATCCTATCTCCCTGCATATAACCCATATCCATTCCTTGAATATCCATGTGCTTAACCAAAAGTCTCTTAAATGCAATGATCATGTCTGCCTCCATCACCACCCCTGGCAGCACATTCCAGGCACTCACCACCCTCTATGTAAAAATCTTGCCCTGCACACCTCCTCTTCTGCTGCTTCTCTCACCTTGAAGTTATTCCTTCTAGTAGTTAATTTTTCCATCCTGGGACAAAGGTTTTGACTTTCTACCCTAACTATGTCTCTAATAATTTTATATATTTCTATCAGGTCTTCCGGCACCTTTCAGTGTTTCATTTCCGTAGCTTATCTATATCGCCCCAGCACAAATCCCTGTGGGACTCCACAGGTCACAGACCTCCAACCTGAATATTGTCCTTCCACCTCAACCGTCTATCTTCTATCAGTAAGCCAGTTCTAAATACATATGACCATGTCACTGTTAATCCAATGCACCCTAATCTGGACTTTCAGAAGGCTTTCGACAAGGTCCCACATAAGAGATTAGTATGCAAACGTAAAGCACATGGTATTGGGGGTTCTGTATTGATGTGGATAGAGAACTGGCTGGCAGACAGGAAGCAAAGAGTAGGAGTAAACGGGTCCTTTTCAGAATGGTAGGCAGTGACTGGAGGGGTACCGCAAGGCTCAGTGCTGGGACCCCAGCTATTTACAATATATATTAATGATTTGGACGAGGGAATTGAATGCAACATCTCCAAGTTTGCGGATGACACGAAGCTGGGGGGCAGTGTTAGCTTTGAGGAGGATGCTAGGAGGCTGCAAGGTGACTTGGATAGGTTGGGTAAGTGGGCAAATGCATGGCAGATGCAGTATAATGTGGATACATGTGATGTTATCCACTTTGGTGGCAAGAACAGGAAAGTAGACTATTATCTGAATGGTGGCCGATTAGGAAAAGGGGAGATGCAACTAGACCTGGGTGTCATGGTACACCAGTCATTGAAAGTAGGCATGCAGGTGCAGCAGGCAGTGAAGAAAGCGAATGGTATGTTAGCATTCATAGCAAAAGGATTTGAGTATAGGAGCAGGGAGGTTCTACTGCAGTTGTACAGGGCCTTGGTGAGACCACACCTGGAGTATTGTGTCCAGTTTTGGTCTCCTAATCTGAGGAAAGACATTCTTGCCATAGAGGGAGTGCAGAGAAGGTTCACCAGACTGTTCCCTGGGATGGCAGGACGTTCATATGAAGAAAGACTGGATAGACTCGGCTTGTACTCGCTAGAATTTAGAAGATTGAGGGTGGATCTTATAGAAACTTACAAAATTCTTAAGTGGTTGGACAGGCTAGATGCAGGAAGATTGTTCCCGATGTTGGGGAAGTCCAGAACAAGGGGTCACAGTTTAAGGTTAAGGGGGAAGTCTTTTAGGACCGAGATGAGAAAAACACTTTTCACACAGAGAGTGGTGAATCTGTGGAATTCTCTGCCACAGAACGTAGTTGAGGCCAGTTCATTGGCTATATTTAAGAGGGAGTTAGATGTGGCCCTTGTGGCTAAAGGGATCAAGGGGTATGGAGAGAAGGCAGGTACAGGATACTGAGTTGGATGATCAGCCATGATCATATTGAATGGCGGTGCAGGCTCGAAGGGCCGAATGGCCTACTCCTGCACCTATTTTCTATGTTTCTATGTTTCTAATCTTCTGGATCAGCCTACTATGGGGACTTGATGAAATGCCTTACTGAAATCCATGTTGACAACATCCATCACCCTACTTTAAACGACAACTTCGTCACCTCCTCAAAATGCTCTCTCAAGTTTTGTAAGATGCAGACCTCCTTAATCTCAAACTGCCATAGCATGTTCGTATTCCAAACACTTTTCTCACTGTCCTCCATTTCCTTGTTATTGGTGAAAACTGGTGCAAAGTACTCGTTTAATACCTCTTTTACATCTCCAGACTCTAAGCATAAATTCCCTTCTTGATCCTTGAATGGCCCTACTTTCTTTGTGGTTATGCTCTTGTTTTTAATGTAGGTATAAAAAGCCTTGGTATTTTCTTTAATATGACTCACCAAAGCCATTTTTGCCCCTTCTGCCCCTTTTAATCGCCTGCATTCCTCGTTTCTTTATATTCCACAAAGGCCCGGCCTGATTCCAACCTCAAATCTTGCATGTGCTTCTATTTTCCTTTTGACCAAATTTACAACCTTTTTGTCATGCAAGGTTCCCTTATTTTGACATCTTTATACCTTCCTCCTTATTGGAACATACCAGGACTGAGCTTTTAACGACTCCCACATGTCGGATGAGCACTTGCCCAATAACAACATCGTAATTTTTCTTACTCCAATTTTTTTTTTTCCTTTTTTTTTTTTTTTTAATATTTTTTATTGGAGATAAGTACACAACCTATTAACATCATTACAGTCTTACATTTTTGAATTGATAATATTGTCAATTATTATTACATTGTCTCCAATACCTTTTGCCCTTTTTTTTTCTTTTTTTAAACTAGATAGAACTAAAAAGATAGATGAAGAAAGAAAAGAGAGAGAAGAAAAGAGAGAAAAAAAAAAAAAAAAAGGGGAAAAAAACAAAAACAAAAAACAAAAAACAAAAAAACAAAACAAAAGAGAAAGATAGTTAAAGAAGAATGGAAAAATTTATTAAAATAAAAAACTTCATTCGAGATATATTCGTACATTTCAGAGTATAGCATTTCATCCATTCTTTAGCCTGAGTGTTAGTCAGGTTCCTGTGCTGAACCATTCTGACCCTTTAAATAATCAATAAAGGGAGACCATGTTCCAACGAATAATTCCTGTTTGTCCAACAGGGAAAATCTGATTCTTTCCACGTTTAAGGTCTCCGTCATTTCTATAATCCACATTTTGATTGTGGGGGTTATAGGGCCTTTCCAAAATTTTAGAATTAATTTTTTTCCTGTTATTATACTATAATCAATAAAGTTTCTTTGTGTTGTTGTAAATGTTTGATTTAATTCTAATGTTCCGAGTATTATTAATTTTGGATCCGGGTCCAATTGTGTGCTGGTCACTTTAGATATTATACTAAAAATATTTACCCAGAATTTTTTAATTTTTATACAGTTTGCAAACATATGAGATAAGGTAGCTTCTAAATGTTGACATTTATCACATATAGGTGAGATATGTTGAAAGATTTTATGTAATTTTGTTTTTGAATAATGTAACCTATGTATTACTTTAAATTGTATTAAAGAATGTCTGGCATTTAATGAACATTGATGTATGTGTTGTAAACTTCTTCCCAAGTATCTTTCGTTATTATTTGATTTAATTCTTTTTCCCATGTTTGTCTGTGTAAGTCCGTCGATGGAATGTCACTGTCTAATACGATATTATATATATAAGATATTAATTTTTCTGTATTAGGATGTTTATTCCAACATTCGTCAAGAATTTCTGAATTTCTAATTCGAAAATTTTGAGTATTCGATTTTACATAATCTCTGAGTTGAAGATATCTGAAATAATCATTTCCTCGGAGTCCATAAGTCTGTTGCAACTCCTGAAATGTCAGAAAAGTGCCTTCCTTGTAAAGTTGTCCCATATTTTTAATTCCATAATTCTTCCATTGTGTAAAACCCCTGTCCAACCATTCACAATTGGAAGAAAAAGTGATAAATTATCTAATTTTAATGTCTTTTTTAATTGTTTCCAAATTCGTATAGCACTAAACATTATAGGGTTTTCCCTATAAATTTTTTTGTTTAATTTAGACGTAGCAAATAATATCGAGCCGATATCAAAAGGTAAACAATCTTCCTTTTCCATTATTAACCAATCTGGTTGTTGATCTATTTCTTCCAACCAGAAATTCATATTTTTAATATTAACTGCCCAAAAATAAAACAGAAAGTTGGGTAAAACCAAGCCTCCATTTATTTTTGATTTACACAAATGTCTTTTGTTTATCCTATGATTCTTATAATCCCAGATAAAATCATTAACAATGGAATCCAATTTTTTAAAAAAGTTTTTTGACAAATATATCGGAATTGTCTGAAAAAGGTATAATATTTGCGGTAAAAAAATCATTTTTATGGCATTAATTTTGCCAACCATTGAGATAGGAAGTGTTTTCCAGTATTGAATATTCTTATGTAGTTTGTTCAGTAATGGGGGAAAATTTGCTTTAAATAATGATGTATATATCTTAGTTACGTAAATACCTAGGTATTTAAATTTTTCATTTACTATTTTAAATGGAAATTGTTGTATTATCTGTTTGTTATGTTCCCTTATTGGCATAATTTCACTTTTATTCCAATTTATTCTGTATCCTGAGAGTGAACCAAATTGGGTTATTAGCTTTAATAAGTTTGGAATACTAATTTCTGGTTTTGTAATATAAATTAGTACATCATCTGCGTATAGAGAAATTTTATTCACTGTGTCCTTTGTGATATACCCATGTATTTCCTGATGACCCCTAACTCTTTCTGCGAGTGGCTCAATAGCAAGCGCAAATAATAATGGAGATAACGGGCATCCTTGTCTACAACCTCTAGATAGGCTGAATTTAGATGACAACCTTTGGTTTGTTAATATTCTAGCCGTAGGGTTTGTATATAACAGTTTTATCCATGTGCAGAATTTCACCCCTAGCTGCATATTTTCCATCACCGAAAATAAATAAAACCATTCAACCTGATCAAATGCTTTTTCAGCGTCAAGTGAGATTATTGCTAAATCTTCATTAATAACTCTCTTAGAATAAATAATATTAAATAATCTTCTTAGATTATAATATGAGCACCGTTTCTGAATAAAGCCTGTTTGGTCAGGGTGTATTAATTTATTCATCACTGTACTTAATCTATGCGCTAGTATTTTAGTTAATATTTTCTGATCTGTATTTAAAAGTGCAATTGCTCTATATGATCCCGGATCTTCCGGATCTTTATCAACTTTAGGAATAAGTGTTATTATAGATTCATTTAAAGTATCTGGAAGTTTCTGTTGAGTATAGATATGCTCATACAGCCTTTGTAAACGTGGGGAGAGCAAGTCGTAAAATTTTTAATAAAATTCAGAGCCTAAACCATCTGGTCCTACTGCTTTACCATTTTTTAAAGAGCCAATAGACTCCTCAATATCCTTTATCGTAATCTCCCTTTCTAATAATTCTCTATCGTTTGAATCTAAACCTTTTAAATTACATTTTAGTAAAAAATCTGCTATTCCTTCTGGTTGTACTACAGTTTTAGTTGAATAAAGATTATGATAGTATTGGAGAAATCTTTCATTTATGTCCTTGGGCATTTTTAATAATTCTCCTGTCTCTGTTCTAATTTTATGAATTATTTTTTCCCCTTCCATTTTTCGTAACTGACGTGCTAATAGTTTTTGTGGTTTGTCTCCAAATTCAAAATGTAATTGTTTCGTTTTTTGATAAAGTTTTATTACTTGTTCTGAATACATTTGGTTTAATTTATATTTCAATACAGCAATTTTATTATGTTTTAAAATAGATGGCATTCTCGCATTTTCTAGATCTAGTTGCTTGATTTCACTTTCCAATGTTTGTTGTTTAATCCTGTTCTCTTTATTATAAAATACTTGAGCAGAAATTAATGCACCTCGAACAAACGCTTTAAGCGTTTCCTCAAAAAATATTTGAATCTGTTTAGTAAGATATTCCTGGCATGATCTTTCGTTCAAAATTTGTGGGTTAAATCTCCAATATGTTTGTTTCTCGGACATTCCATTTAATTTAATCATGAATGTTACAGGTGCGTGATCTGAGATTATAATATTATGGTATTTTGAGTTATAAGTAAATGGGATAAACGTGGAGTCAACTAAAAAATAATCTATTCTTGAGTATGTTTTATGTACTGGTGAGTAAAATGAATATTCCCGTCCAGTTGGATTTTCAATTCTCCAGACATCCTTAATATTAGTGGTATTAATAAATGAATTTAATACCTTCCTACAGGTCCAGCCTTCTCTTTATTCAAAATAACTTTAAAACATATTGAGTTGTGTTCGCTATCCACAAAATGCTCTTCCAATAAAACACCTGGCTAAGCTAATTTTCCAATATGTTTTATTGTTATATAACAATATAATACATCTTACAAATTCTACCTATCTAAATCTTTGGCACTGAGCAAGTCCCAGTCAACATTGGGGAAGTTAAAGTCACCCACTAAGACGACCAATGTTGCTATGGCATCCGACCAATTTTTGACCTACTACTCTGGTTCCTACCGCCTTGGAAATTGTACACCATCCTGCATCAAGCATCACATAGATAGAGCTAAATATTCTTGTGAATTGTTAAAGGCTTTCAGTAGAGAAGGTTCAGATGCCTTAGCAGCACTCTCTCAAGATCAGTCAATGTTACTGACACTGTCAAATACAGGATAGCAAAAGTCAGCTCTACTTTTGGAAAATAAAACTAAATTGTGGGAATGAAGAGGAATCAGTCTAAAGGCTAAGCTGAAGCTGCATTGTGGTGTTGTCATACTCACCTTACTCTATGTTTGCAAGATGTGTACAGTAGACATGCCAGCCAGCTTAACCACTTCCACACAAGAAGAATGAAGGGTGATCTTATGGAGGTATACAAGATCATGAGAGGAATAGGTTGGGTAAATGAACAGAGTCACTTGCCCAGAGTAGGGGATTTGAGAGCAAGAGGACATAGGTTTAAGGAGAAGGGGGAAAGATTTAAAATAGAAAGATTAAACGAGAACTTACCGTTTGAAGTTTGATCTTTATTTTATGAGAAGTTGAAGTGAGGGATTACGTGAAGAGCCCGCCAGCCCGCATACGCGTCAAACCTTAAAGCAGCTGTATGAAACCACAGAATAGTTGCTGACCTAAGCTATAGGAAGATTAACGAGCTAGAACTACCGAATGATCTTTATGAGAAGTAGGGTTGGGAGTGGAGGGCATGTAATCCCTCACTTCAACTTCTCATAAAATAAAGATCAAACTTCAAACGGAAGTTCTCGTTTAATCTTCCTATTTTACTTCGGAGTCACGTGAGTGACTACGTGAAGAACCCGTTCAGCACGCATGCGCGACATTAGCGTTCACGCAGTGCAACAGCGACGACCGGGAGTACAGGCGCTCCCGCTACAAGTTTAAACAGCGGACCATCAGGTAAGTCTTACTCTGAGGTCGTAATCAGCAAGCTGTGCTCTGCTCTGCATTCCAGGGAAACTGGGAAAAATGCGTAAAGCACGGCAAAGGAAGAAAACCGCCCCCGTTCTAATCCAACAGAACGGGAGTGTCCCATCAATGGGGGGCGAGAGGCGGCACCTGGACCGCATATGCTGCGGTCCACCCTCATCGAGACCGAGCCGAGCCCAGTACCGCTAGCGTAGCCTGATGAACAGCAGCGGGCTGGAGGCAAATCAAGGCAAAAAACATACCGGCCGGTTATGTCTCACTCCGATGAGGAGGACTCTCCGCCTTAGAGCAGCAGAGCTAGCTGCCTGAGCCGCATGGAAAGGCTCATGGAGCAAATGCTTCGGGAGCTGGAGCAGTCTCGCCAAGGGAACTCAGGCACTCCCACATCAGTGCTCTACAATGCACTGGCCATCGCTTTCCCCTCAGCCGAGGGCAGCGTTGGCGACCAGGGCTGGGCTGGTCAGCAACAGGGGTCATTGGCTGAAGATGTCGGGAGTACGCTTGGGGTACAGGATCAAGAAGAGCTGCTGGGTGTAGAGATTCGCTACGTGGTTACACCACGAGCAGGGCGGCCGTTGCAGCCAAATCTGGCGGCCAGCATTACCCACCTGTCCCTCAAACCCCTACAAAATTAGGGGGGGGTATGTTGGACAGAGGATCCGGAGCCAGGAGCTAAAATTACAACGCATCCTCAAGCTCCTGATAACAGGGATAACATCCTATGCTCGTTCCATGGATGGGGTGGATATGACCACAAACCAGCAAGACACTCTGGCTCTGCTGTGCAACACCCAATATGAGATAAACAACCTCCGCAAGGAGAGAATAAGACCTGCCCTCAATCCCAGGTTTGCAGGACTGTGTAAAACACCGGCCTCAGAGCCGCAGATCCTGTTATTTGGAAGGACAAGTGAAAGACCTGGAGGAAGAGTCCAAAGCATTTGGCCTCATGAGGGCAGGCCCCGGAACGAGCAGACCTACACAAAAAACCAGACGGCAGTACCCCACCGCGTCCACCAGTCGAGGTCAAATTTATGGAACTGGTGAAAGCTCGGGGTCCGCATACTATCCCCGAAAGCCTTTTTAGGCCAGGGCCCAGAGCGGACCCCATGGAAAATGCGGCACCCCCAATCAATTCCAATTCCAATTTCCAATTCAATTTATTTGTCTTTTGAGGGACAAATTTGTCATTTGGACCCCTTGAGGTCCAAACGAAATGTCGTTTCTGCAGCCATACAATACAAAACAAAGAAGACCCGAGACACAACACAATTTACACATACATCCATCACAACGCTGTGATGGAAGGCAAAAATAACGTATCTCTCCACTGCACTCCCCCCCCCCCGATGTCAGAGTCAAAGTCAAAGCCCCCGGCGGGCGATGGTGATTGTCCCGCAGCCATTAAAGCCACGCCGGGTGATGCAAGGTCGCGCACCGGGTCTTGGTGTTAGAGCCCCGGCGCTCGCCCGCAAAGTCCGGCAGCCATTCCAAGCCGCGCGGGGGGATAAAGCCCCGCTCCAGGTGCTCCTCAACCCCGCAACTCGGGCGGGAGAAGTCGCCGCTGCGGAAGCCCCGAAAAGCAGTCTCCCACCAGGGGACCCGCGGGCTTCCAGTGTTGCCGTCCGCCAGACCCGCGGTTGTAGCCTCCGAATCTCCGGGGGTCGGGTAGCAGCAGCGATTGTCTCCACCACAGCTCCACCCGCTCCGGACTCGGCCAGCCCCGCGACGGTGAGTAGTCCGCAGCTCCACGGGAGCCCCAGGTCGTTCCTGCTGGAGGCCGCTCCACGTTGCCCAGCCCCAACGACAACGGAGACCCGACAAAGAAAAGGTCGGGTCTCCCGTGCAGCGGAAAGATTTTAAAGTTTCCCCCCCCCACCCCCACCCCACCCCCCCACACACATACCCCGACAAAAAAAAATAATAAAAACTACATAAAAACGAGACAAAAATAATAAAAAGACAGACGGACTGCAGAGGCCGCTGCAACGAAAAGTCGCGCCGCCCAAAAGTACATCCAGCAGTACAACGACGGATGAACAAACGGAAGAAAGGAACACTAGCATAACTATGGAGGTAGGTGGGTCTGGTTCCTACCAGCATGTAAAAATGGGGGAACTGTACTAACAAGGGGGAGATTACACCTGTTCATTGAAGCATGGAGGTGTCTCACGAATGATAGTTATATACTTAACAGCATTCGGGAATACAAAATAGAGTTCATTCAAGAAAACATGCCACCAGTTCAGCACGTACCCCAAAGGGTCTTTACCCTCTCAGTCAAAGAGAAACTAGAGGCTCAAGCAGAACTGGTGAGGTTACTTACAAAGGGTGTCATTGAGAAATCCAAACATGAACCTTTGGAATTTGTCTCAAATATATTTACCAAAAGCAAAAAAGATGGTGGATGTCGCATCATCATTGACTTAACCTCACTAAATACCTTTGTTAAGTATGTACATTTCAAAATGGAAACATTTGTAACTGCTAAGCAACTGATTTCCAAAGGATACTTTATGGCAAGCATTGATTTAAAAGATGCCTACTATTCAGTACCCATTCATAAGGGTCATCGCAGATACCTAAAATTTACCTGGATGGGGCAACTATGGCAGTATAAAGCGTTGCCTAATGGGTTGACATCAGCCCTAGACTATTTACCAAGATATTAAAACCAGCCTTGGCAACATTAACGAAACAAAGACATATTGTCATGGCATATCTTGATGATATCCTAATAGTAGGCAAAACCATGGAGTTGGCTAAATCAGCTGTATTAGCTACCAAACAATTGTTTGAAACCCTGGGGTTTGTCATACATCCAGATAAATCTAAGTTGACGCCATCCACAACTATGGACTATCTGGGATTCACAATTAACTCAGTCCACATGTCTGTAACGTTGCCAAAAGGTAAAGCAGCAGAATTGGCACAGACGTGCAACAATTTAATGGTAAGCAATCGACCAACCATCCGACAAGTGGCAAGAGTAATTGGCAAAATGGTAGCAGCATTTCCAGCTACACAATTTGGACCCCTGCACTATCAGCACCTACAAAGGGCAAAAGTACAGGCGTTGAAACGACATGCAGGTCACTTTGACCGAACCATGAAACTACCCATTGAAGCAATATCAGAGTTACAGAGTTTGGCATAGTTCCAGCCCTATCATCATCAATAACCCAACGTTAACTATACAAACAGATGCCAGTGCTCAAGGCTGGGGAGCAACTAATACCATATCCAGCACAGGTGGTAGATGGACTAACCTAGAATCATCTTTACTTCAAACACTGGGCATAAATTATTTGGAAATGTTGGGTGCATTTTATGGTTTAAAAGCATATTCTAGGAATATGCTCAATTTGCATGTTCGTTTACAAATTGATAATATCATGGTGGTGGCCTATATTAACCGTATGGGCGGAATAAAATCGATATCATGTGACAATTTGGTCAACACAATCGGGTAATGGTGGGTCGATAGACATATTTGGCTATCAGCAACTTACCTACCAGGTAAGCTAAATACAGTGCCAGGTCACGCAAATTCAATGATAAACACCGAATGGATGTTAAATCCTAGAGCTATTGCTAAAATTACAAAGCAATATGGTACACCAGATATCGATCTCTTTGCATCCAGACTAAATCACCACGTACCAATGTATGTCCCTTGGGAACCACACCCTGAGGCAGCAGCGATAGATGCATTCACGCTGAACTGGGGACCTATTTCTTCTATGCTTTTCCCCCCTTCTGCCTTAATCTGTAGGGTACTACGCAAAATACAGATGGAATCTGCTTCAGGTATTTTGATAGTACCAACTGGCCTACACAGCCATGGTTCCCAGTGGTCCTCGACATGGTCATAGAAACTCCTATGACCTTTCCCAGTAGCCCAGACCTATTGACGCACCCTGTATCAGGCATAAGTCATCCATGCCATGACAAAATTAACCTACTGGGTTGCAGATTATCAAAAGACCACTGCTGGGACTGGGATTGTCTGACAGGACCATCAACATGATGACACCGTATGTCCACCAGGAAACAATACCTAACGAGCATCAGGAAGTGGGAAAGATACTGCTCGACTACTGGGACAACGTACTCATCTGCAACCATAACCAATGTACTGGAGTTCCTGGGGGGCCTTCACCATAATGAAGGATTAAGCTACAGCGCCATCAATACTGCCAGACGTGCGCTGTCAGCCTACTTAAAACAGGTGCCAGGACAACAGGCCATAGGGTCTCACCAGCTGGTGATCAAACTCATGAGGAGTATAGTCAACTCCAACCCTCTTAGACCTAGGTATACCCAAATCTGGGATGTCAGTGTGGTGCTGACATACCTAAGGGGATGGTCCCCAGCCAGGTCTCTCACCCTGGAAAAGCTAACCCTGAAAACGGTTATGCTGATGCCACTAGTCTCAGCACAAAGAGTCCAGTCCCTCCACTTACTGCGACTGGACAACATGGTTATAACACCAGACCGGGTCTCATTCACCATTCAGGAGCTGCTAAAGCAGAGCAGGCCAGGAACTTGAGTCCTAGTTATGGATTTCCGGGCATACCCACCTGACCTACGGTTGTGTGTCATGACTTACTTATTCAATTACATCAACACAACAAGAGATTCTCGAGGGAGAAAAAAGCAACCAAAAAAAACACACCGAAAAAAAAAAAAAGCCTTATGGGTCAGCCACAAGAAACCTCATGGTTGGGTGTCGAGCCAAACCATCTCAAGATGGCTCAAGCAGGTACTGGGAGCTGCTGGAATAGATACTGATGTATATACATCTCACTCCACCAGGGCAGCACCCACATCGGCGGCTAAAAGAATGAACATGGAGAAAACGTTCCAAACGTTCTACAACAAGCCGCTAGCAGAACCTGAGTTATTTGCAGAAAGAGTTTTAGAATCTGCAAAAATATATAATTTAAGCCCGGGGGAGCATTTTGTCTTTTGTTATTGTTTAATAGATACCATTATTGTTTACAAACAGATTATGGTTGATTACGATAACATACTTCCTCCCTTGAATGACTTCGGCAGCGAGTGAAGTATGAACTGTTACACGGTTTGAAATCACAGAGCTTTAAAATCTTCACGTAGTCACTCACGTGACTCCGAAGTAAAATAGTAAGATTAAACGAGAACTTACCAGTTTGAAGTTTGATCTGTATTTTATGAGGAGTTACGATGAGGGATTACGTGCCCTCCGCTCCCACCCTCAATTATAGATCAACTGGTATCTTAGTTCTCCTTTTCTTTACTATGTTTATTTCAATTATTGTGTTTCCTGTGATTCGACACCGCTGCTTTGAAAAATGTCGCTCATGCGTGCTGGACGGGCTCTTCACGTAATCCCTCATCATAACTCCTCATAAAATACAGATCAAACTTCAAACTGGTAAGTTCTCATTTAATCTTACTATTTTATATCGAAGTCACGTGAAGACTTCAAAGCTCTGTGGTTTCATGCAGTGAACCAGAGTCCATGCAGACATACTGCCCAGTTAATCAGACATGGCTGAAGAAACATACTGCATTGAAACATGATATTAACGTGAACACGTCCATGCTTTTAATGGAAATAATAATAATGGTCCCTTGCATCAGGGATAAACAATAGATTAATTAACAGAAATTAAAATATTACTAGTAAATAAACCAGGCCTGGTAATAGGCTTATTATAAAATGTTTGAAAGGTTCGCTCATTCGCCCATCCCACTGTCGCTAGGATGTGGTCTAGCGGAACTTCCATGACTCTTGCTGCTGACGTAGCTGCAGCCCTGGTACAGTGAGATTTAAATACATCAGTGTCCACTCCTGCGAATGCTAATACACGTCTCAACCATCTAGAAATGGTCTGCACCGATACCCTTCTGTGTTTTTTTTTATGACTGACGAAAACAGCCAGTTCGGTGCCTCGAAGGTCCTTTGTAACCTTTATATATCCTCTAATAATATGAGACGTCTACTCAACATAATGCACTCACACAAATCTGAAGATCAAGAATTATCAATTATTTCGCTGGATGCTGAAAAAGCATTTGATCAAGTAGAATGGAATTATATGGATAAAGTATTACAAAAATTTCAACTGGGAGAGAATTTTATTTTATGGATTAAGTTACTATATAACAAACCTACAGCTAGAATACTTACTAATAACATATTATCCTCGAAATTTCAACTATCAAGGGGAAATAGACAAGGATGCTCATTATCACCACAGCTGTTTGCTCTCATTATTGAACCGCTAGCAGAAAAAATTAGAATACACCCTGATATTCATGGATATAATACTAAAGACTCATATAATAAAATATCTTTATACGCGGATGATATATTATTGTATATTACAAAACCTCAAATCACTATACCAAATATATTAAATTTAATTGAAGACTTCGGATCTTTTTCTGGATATAGAATAAATTGGAATAAAAGTGAAATTATGTCAATAAAACCGAAAGATTCAACACATCTTTTAAAATTCCCTTTTAAAATAGCTACAGAAAAATTTAAATATTTGGGAATCGAAATTACCAGAGCATATCAAGGTATGCTCAGGGCAAATTTTGACCCCCTACTTAATAAACTGAATACATTAATTAAATTCTGGAAAACGCTTCCGATGTCTTTAATAGGCCGAATAAACGCAATAAAAATGATCTTTTTACCACAAATTTTATACCTATTTCAATCAATTCCTATATACTTACCTAAGAAGTTTTTAAAAAAACTCGACTCAGATATCACTAATTTTATATGGGACTATAAATCACATAGAATACAAATAACCCATCTGAATAAATCTAAAGTATTGGGGGGTCTAGCACTACCTAATTTTATGTATTATTATTGGTCAGTAAATATTAAAAACATGATTCAACTGATGGATAACTCCGCCCAGCAAGTAGACTGGATTGTAATGGAGAAAGAGGATTGCTCCTCTAGAAACATTGGAGCGATCCTCCTCTCTCCAATGAAATTGAATAACATAAACTATAATAAGAACCCAATTATTCATAGTACAATCCGTATTTGGAAACAAATAAAACAAAATTAAAAATTAAGAAACTTATCACTTTTATTACCTATAGTCAATAACCCTTCGTTTAGTCCTTCTATTATAGATAAAGCTTATACACAATGGGATAGACTAGGAATTAAAACGCTTGGTGACTTGTATGAAACTGGAAAATTACTTTCATTTCAACAATTACAAATAAAATATAAACTCGGAAATAATCAATATTTTAAATACTTTCAAATATGCGACTATTTGAAAAAATATATAAAAGATCATCATAATAACCCAGCAGATGTACTGGACGAGGCAATGCAGATAAAAGCGGAATCAGCAAACTTAATATCATATTTGTACAATATTATCTTAAATGCACAAATACCATCTACGGAGGGTATCAGAAGAGACTGGGAACAAGAGTTAGCTATTAAAATTTCAAAGGAAAGTTGGAATGAATACTTATTAAAAGTGCATAAATGCTCGATTAATGTAAGACACACTTTAATACAATTTAAAATTTTACATAGATTATATTATTCGAAAACTAAAATTCATAAAATTTTCCCAAACGTATCATCTATTTGTGATAAATGTCAATCCCAAGAAGCAACTATAGCGCACTCATTTGTCTTCTGTACAAAAATTCAAAAATTTTGGAATGAAATTTTTGAAATCTTTACAAAGTTATTTAAAACAAGACTGATACCCAAAGCAGAATGGATTATCTTCGGAATAACGGAAGATGATCCAGAATTAAATGTGTTTCAAAAGAAATTAATGGATTATGGGTTAATAACTAGAAAAAAGCTAATTCTAAAATTTTGGAAGAAGGCTCCAATACCAACTATAAATATGTGGATTTCAAATATGTTTGAAACATTACACCTTGAAGAGATAAGACTCCTCCTAGCAGGTAAACCAGATCACTTCCACCTGACGTGGTCTGCATTTATAGAATTATTACAAACATAGGGTGCAAAAGTACTTTAAAAAAAAATAAAAAATTGAGGTCGGGTAAGGGGGGATGATAGTTGAAGAGTTGGTATGTCCTATTTACGTGATGCTCAAAAAAAAAAACATTTGTTTCTCTTTTTTTTCTCTTTCTCTTTTCTTTTCTTAGGGCCTATTTCTTAACTCTTTTTCTTTTTGTTTTTAATTTCGCTCTTATAGGGTCTTCGTCCTTTTTTGTTGTTACATTTTCTACACTTTTCTACACTTGCACTTTTTCCTTCACTTTCTTCTCTCTTTCAATCTTTTCTTTCTCTAGTGTAAAAAAATAAATAAAGGGAGTACATTAATTGTAAGATGATATAAATGACGAGTATTAATGTATGTGGTTGTAATGTAATGTACTTCTAATAAATAAAAAATTTAAAAAAATATATATATATATTCTTTAATATATGTCAACTCAAGTCAAGTCAAGTCACATTTATTTATATAGCTCATTTAAAAAACAACTCTCGTTGGCCAAAGTGCTTTACATTTGTTATAAGAATAGCATAAACAAAACAAACTACATACATATATACATGTAGCCCTCACTCAGAGGACGTCAGGAAAGGCTTGGGATTATAGATAAGTCTTTAGTCTTGACTTAAAAGAGTCGATGGAGGGGGCAGTTCTGATGGGAAAGGGGATGCTGTTCCACAGTCTAGGGGCTGCAACCGCAAAGGTGCGGTCGCCCCTGAGCTTATGCCTAGACCGTGGGATATTCAGCAACCCCAAGTCGGCCGATCAGAGGGGCCTGGAGGTGGAGTGGTGGGTGAGAAGACTTTTTATGTAGGTGGGGGAAAGCCCATTGAGGGCTTTGTAGACATGGAGGAGGATCTTGAAGTTTATACGGAACCGCACAGGGAGCCAGTGGAGAGAGGCCAGGATCGGGGTGATGTGGTCCCTTTTTCGGGTGCCCATCAGGAGTCTCGCTGCGGCGTTTTGGACCAGTTGCAGGCGGGACAGGGAAGATTGGCTGATGCCAGTGTAAAGGGAGTTGCAGTAATCTAGGCGGGAGGAGATGAATGTGTGGATGATCTTTTCGAGGTCATCAAACTGGGGGAATTGTTTTATTTTAGCTATCGTCCGAAGCTGGAAGAAGCTAGCTTTTACCACGGCATTGACTTGTTTGTCAAATTTCAGTGCTGAGTCAAATATCACGCCAAGGTTTTTGACGTGAGGTTTGAGTAGTGGGGTAAGGCTTCCAAGGCTGCCTGCTATCATTTTGATTGAGTCCGAGGGGCCGAGAAGGATGACCTCAGACTTACTCTCGTTTAGTTGGAGGAAGTTCTGGGCCATCCAACACTTTATATCCTCGAGGCAGTCGGTAAGGTTAAACAGATTTGATTGGTTTTTGGGCTTCAGGGGAGATATAACGACACATAACCTGCGATCTGGTGGATATGCCAAAAACTCCAGCTTAAGCCCCAGCGCACCTGGTCTACTTTGCTTATCAAGCTGATCTATATAAAAGGTTACCCTATTATTGGATATAACTGCCTTATCCAGCCTTAATTTCTGTAACGACTGGACTCATGGCGCTGAATCGAGCGCCATGAGCATGACTAATTTATAGGTGAGCTGGACCAAAGATAAAGATGCAGCTGGTGCCCAACTGCAAAGTAGCGTTAATACTACATTAATGTCCCATATCTCCCTATATCTGGGCCTAGGAAGGTTTTGGGTAAAACTACCCCTCATAAATTTGGATACCAATGGATGCCCCAGGAAAGGTCTTCTTAGGGTCTGCACATTAACAGGTTGATTCTGTCATGTAGTGGATGAGATTCCCGAGAGACGGGATCAATAAGCAAATATTTATGTTTAAGAACAACCATAGGTGGTTCCGTTAGCATTCCTAACAGTAAAGGGAACCATGGTTGTGTAGGCCAGTTATGCACTACTAAAATACCCGAAGCGAAGTCTTGCATGATTTTTTGCAAGCAATGAGGCAAAAAGGAGGGAAAGCATAGAAGAACATTCCCCCCCCCCAGTCTAGAGAGAATGCAGCTATAGCCTCCGCCCCTGGGTCTGGCTCCCATGCTACATATCTTGGTAATTGGTGATTAAGCCTGGAGGCAAACAAATCAATATCAGGTGTTTCATAATGAGCAATAATTTTGTTAAATACTTTTTGATTTAACATCCACTCAGTGTGATCATTGAATTTACGAGATCTAGTATCTGCCACCGTGTTAAATCTACCCGGCAAGTAAGCAGCTGAGATCCAAATCCTCCTGTCTATACACCAATTCCAAATGAGATTAGCTAAAGTATCACAGGATACTGATTTGTTTACACCCATGTGATTAATATATGCCACCGCCATAGTGTTATTGATTTGAAGTCTAACATGCACATCATGTAGCTTCCCACAGTAAGCCTTCAAACCATAGAATGCCCCCAGCATTTCCAGGTAATTGATGCCATATTGATGGCTAAATGGTAACTCATACATGTTCCATCTGCCGCCACAACTAGAGATGGTGTTAAAAGCTCCCCATCCCAGTGCACTTGCATCACTCTGCAGTGTAATTAAAGGTTTACTAGACAAAACCCCACCGGAGCAATGTTGAATATTGGTCGTCCACCATTGTAACTCCGCTTTAGATTTAGGCTACAACTGCATAGGTCTTCGAAATGACCTAAGTGGAATTTAAGTGCCTGATCCTTTGCACGCTGCAGATTTCGATAATGCAAAGGCCCAAACCGAGCGGATGGAAAGACAGCCACTATTTTGCCAATTACTCTACCCACCTGGCGAATAGATGGCTCTTCTGCAATCAGAAGGTTATTACAGGCTTCCATCAAATCTAGTCTTTTCCCCCTGGGCAGGGTCACAGACATTTCCACTGAGTAAACCCTAAATAATCAATAGACCTCGTTGGTATCAACCTGGATTTGGCTGAATGAATGATAAACCCCAATTTCTCAAAAATGAGATTCGCACTGAAACAGCTAGTTTTGCCAAATGCACTGTTCTCCCGATGATCAGAATATCATCTATATAGCCCATAACAATATGCCCTTTAGCTCTGAGCAGGCCGAGCACTGGCCTCAGCAGTTTGGTAAATAAACGAGGAGCTGAGCTTAATCCATTAGGTAACACTTTAAACTGCTACAGCTGCCCCATCCAGCTAAACTTCAGATATCTCCGGTGATCCTTGTGAATCAGAACCGAATAATATGCATCCTTGAGATCGATGCATGCCATAAAGCAGCCCTCAGAAATCAGTTGCTTAACAGTAAATAAGTTCTCCATTTTAAAATGTCTATACTGCACGTATGAGTTAAATTTCGCCAAATCAAGGATGATACGGCATCCACCATCTTTCTTCTCCCTGGAGAATATATTAGAGACGTATTGATCTATTTCATAAATTGATCCCTCAATTACTCCTTTTTTGTGCAATGCGTGTATTTCCACTTGCATATCCAAAGTCTCTTGTTTGGAGCAAGTATACAACCGACTCGCCGTATCTTGTGTGGGTGGAAATGAGTTAGGCAAAAACTCAATTTTGAAACCCTTAATACTGTGCAATATAAACGAGTCTGAAGTTATCTGACGCCATTCATGCAAGAACAAACTTAACCACCACCAACTTGAAATTCCTCCTCACACCCCATGTGACTGATAGAACCAGACCCACCTACCTCAAAGGTTACAGGTGGTTCGATATCAGGCCCAGCGGACCCTAATTCTGGTTCTGTTTTTCCCTCTTCGCTCTGAAAGGTTGAGCTGCTGGGACATGAGGCTGCCGCATCTTCCATGATGGGCAGGATGGGCCTAGGCCTAAAAAAGACCTGTGACCGGGTAGGACAAATCTGGAGTTCCCACTGGCTTCAGAAAACCACTTCTTGCTGGTAGAGGCGTAGGGGTGCTGACGCTGGAAGAGCGGAGACTTGCTCATAAGAAATGCTTTAAACATGCCCGCTGCTTTAGACTCCTCGTGCAAGTCCTTGACCTGTTTGCCCAGGTCTTCTCCGAAGAGGAGCTTTGGAGGCTGAATATTACTGGCCTTGCACAGATGTGCGAACTTTGGGTTCAGTACTGGCCTGATGGCATCTATCCGGAAACAGTTTATTTCAAAATGGGCGTTGCACATCAGTGCCATAGCATCCTGCTGAACTTCAGATAATTGAACGCCATCGATCGACCTGGCAAAGGCCGTGATGCCTGCAGACAATAACCTCAGGATGCGTTGAAGCTTCATTTCTTTGGTTTTGATGTTGGACCCAATATAACCCCAAATAGAGGCGTTGACTAAGGGCACATTTAAAGTTGCACAATTTTCCGGACTGGGGTATTTTGCAGTCGTTTCCACCATAGTTTCCTCCTTTAGTTGGTGGGAAGTGAGGTAGCTAATGCTTGAGGCCAACTCCCCTAGAAGTGGCTTGCCTGTCCGCGAAGGAACAGCAAATTTGGAGGCAAGAGCGGGCAACTCTTCTTTATGCGAATCACACAAATCATGCATTACAGCATGTGCTTCCGGCACACATTCATATTTGGAGTCAGCTGTATACAGATCTCCGAAACTCCCCTCATCTGAGTGGGAGGAAATAAGCAGCCCTGTACCAGGAGCTGCATCAGGCGTTTGAATAGAACTGCCTGAGCATGCCTCTGTAACACGGAGCATATTGTGTGCCAGCATCCTTTCCATAAGATGCTCCATCTGTGATAAACGGCCTAACACATCAGACATTGATGTGGGAGCAGTATCCTCCTGGCCTGAATCATCTGAGAGGACTTGCCTCACTGATTTCTGTTTGGCTTTACCCCGCTTCATGGTTGCCAAACTGCTTCTTACAGGAACTAATTCTGAGGTGGCTGAGCAAACTGGAGCTGCCAGCGACACTGAGGATGAAATATACGGCCGCCGGCTTCCCGCACTCCCACAGTCTTCTGCAGCCGGTTTTACCACGGCCCGTCTAGGTTTGGTTCTAGGTTTCTCCATAATCAAACCTAGAGGTTCTGTTGAAAAAATACCGTACACCAAAACACCTCAGAGCAAGTTTACACTTACCTGAGAGGTTTTTAAACTTACCGCTGGAGGAACCGACGCTCCTCCCAGACTGTCCATGCGCCATGCGTTAGACGTATTGACGCGCATGCGGGCTGGCGGGTTCTTCACGTAGCCACTCACGTGACTTCGATATAAAAGAACCCTGAGGCGTAACTTTTTTACACAAAGAGTAGACTCAAGGAAAGAGCATTCACGTCACGGCCCTGTTTCCACCAATCTTTCCACCATGACTCGCAAGAAGCACAAGAAGCACAAGACAGACACCATTGTATGCAGATGCCGAGAAGTGTGTTCAGCTCTGGCTGAACAACTTCTAATCTTGTGTGTGGACTCAATAAGAAGACACAAAGAGTGGTGAGTATATGGAATGAGCTACCGGAGGATACAGCTATAGAGTCATAGAGTCATAGAGTGATACAGTGTGGAAACAGGTCCTTTGGCCCAACTTGCCCACACCGACCAACATGTCCCAGCTACACTATTCCCACATGCCAGCATTTGGTCCATATCCCTCCAAACCTATCCATATACCTGTCTAACTGCTTCTTAAATGTTGGGATAGTCCCTGCCTCAACAACCTCCTCTGGCAGCTTGTTCCATACATCCACCACCCTTTGTGTGAATAGGTGAAACTAGTTGGAGGACTAGGGTGGGGGAGGGACGTGAGAGATAGGGAAAGCAAGGGTTACTTGAAGTTACAGAAATCAAGGTTCACACCACTAGGTTGTAAGCTGTCCAAGCAAATTAGGAGATGCTGTTCCTCCAATTTGCGTTTGGCCTCACTCTGACAACGAGAAGGCCCAGGACAGATAGTCAGTATGGGAATACTGTACATAATAAAACTTACAACACAAGAACACTGCAGAAACTCTGCTGAGTTACTACTGCACTTTGTATCATTCATCTATGCACAAATGTCAATCGAAGCAATTACTTGTCAATTTTTATGAACTCCCACAGTGTAACTAACAGTCTGTGTTCTGAAAGACACCGAGGGTGATGGTTATATGGAACGAGCTGCCAGAGGACGTAGTTGAGGCAGGTACTATAATAATTTTTAAAAGGTATTTGGACAGGTACAGGGATAGGAAAGGTTTCGAGGGATATGGCCTAATGTGGACAGGAGGGTCTAGTAGATGGGACATCTTAGTTGGCATGGGCCGAAGAGCAATCTTTCCTGGTGAAAGGTTTATAGGGTTTAGGATCATTAGCATATTTCCTCTGTAGTTGGGATATTGGTGTATTTAGAGACTCAACCCTCACAACACTAATTTTGGGTGTCTGGGTTCTCTGTCGTCTGAAGGTCTAAGACCATGTGTGAATTACTTTGTCATAATAATCATAATCATGATCATAATCGTAATTTATTAGCCAAGTATGTTTTGCAACATAAGAGGAATTTGGTTTGCCATAAAGTCATACCATAAAAGCAACAAGACACGCAACTACATAAAAATTTGACATAATCATCCAACACAACGGCTCCTCCACATTCCCCACTGTGCTGGAAGGCAATAAGATGTTCTGAATACTCAGTTAAAATGTTATAACAAGGAACTGCAGAAGCTGGTTTATACCAATGACAGACACAGAATGCTGGAGTTCCTGAGCGGGTGAGGCAGCATTTCTGAAGAAAATGGATAGATGATGCTTCAGGTCAGGACTTTTCTTCAGATTGAAGAAGCATCCTGACCTAAAACGTCACCTATCCATTTTCTCCAGAGATGCTGCCTGACCCATTCAGGTACTCCAGCATTTTGTGTCTATCCTGTCAGTTAAGATGTGCTCTTATTGTAAATATGTCATTTGATGGACCCATTGTTGGTGGTCAAACTATATTAATGTAGCCTTTGAAATTGCATTCAAACACCAGCTGCTATCCTTGTTTTTAAGAGTATAAACAAGATCAACGTACTTTTAGTTTGGGAGATTCTCCCGAGTATTTCTCCAGAATTTCTCCAGAGGATCGTCCAAAATGCCTGCTTGTAGTAATGAATTAAGACCTTTTACCTCTATGGCTCCCGCCAAGGGAGACTCATCCACTGGCACAACATTTGGGGTGGCCTAAACAATCTTTTATAATGTTGTACCATAAACTCCCTGCTATTATGTTCCGTCATCCAGCTGATAAAGCCAAGTGTGCCAAATGGCAACACAAGAAACTGCAGATGCTGGAATCTAAAGCAATAAACAAACTATGCAGACTAAAAACAAATTAGCAAACAAAAAAACTCAGCAGGTAGAGCAGCATCATAAGGTCATGTCATATGTGATAGGAGTAGAATTAGGCCATTTGGCTCAGCTTGTCCACTGTGCCATTCAATCAATGCTGATCTATCTCTCCCTCCTAACCCCATTCTCCTGCCTTCTCCTCATATTCTCTGACACCTATACTAATTAAGAATCTATCTATCTCTGCCTTAAAAATATCCACTGACTTGGCCTCCACAACCTTCAGTGGCAAAGAATTCCACAGATTCACCACCCTCTAACTAAAGACATTTCTCCTCATCTCCTTCCTAAAAGAACATTTTTGAATTCTAACTCTGACCTCTATTCCTGGACTCTCCCTCTAGTGGAATCATCCTCTCCACATCCACTTTATCCAAGCCTTTCACTATTCTGTAAGTTTCAATGAGGTCCCCCCGTCATTCTTCTGAACTCCAGCGAGTACAGGCCCAGTGCCGACAAACGCTCATCTGTGGAGAGTAATGGACAGATGATGCTTTGCATCAGGACCCTTCAGACTGATGATTAAATCTGAATAATATTCCCGATCTGAAATGTCATCTGTCCAATTCCCTCCACAGATGCTTGCTGACTCTTGAGTTCCTCCAGCTGTTTGTTCTTCTGCTCAAGTATCCCATGTGCGATATAACCTATCTGCTGGTAACTTTAGACCTGCTCACATGGTCTCTCTTTTCCTCAATAGGGCCCTACCATCAGTGTCCGTAGTTTGAGAATGAAAAGCAACACATGAACTGCCAGATGTAGACAACTGCAATTTCTGGACATCCAAAACGGAAGGGAATGTTGGAAAACCCAGCAGATCAGGCAGCATCTGTGAAGAAATTGCATCTGTGAATTTTTGTTACAGGGTGAAGAACCTTACATCAGAACTCACCAGTTCTGACAAAAACAGTAAGGCCTGTTTATCCGAAGTTGTTGAATGAAATATTAATGCACAAGGGCTACAACCTGCCTGAGACACAAAATGCTGGAGTAACTCAGCAGGACAGGCAGCATCTCTGGAGAGAAGGAATGGGTGACGTTTCGGGTCCCATTCCTTCTCTCCAGAGGTGCTGCCTGTCCCGCTGAGTGCCTCCAGCATTTTGTGTGTATCTTCGATTTAAACCAGCATCTGCAGTTCTTTCCTACAACCTGCCTTCACATGAAGCACTGGTCCAAGCTCTTGAAGCCCCCTTAGTAGCAATGTTACAAAATTTTGAGATTTTAAAAATCAAGTCTGTAATTTATCCCATCAGATATAGCATAAAAAGAAGTTTAATTTGACACCTAATTCACTTTCATATCTTCAGTATTAAAAAAGTTATGGCCATTTTCATACTCGGAAATTAGCATCTTGTTCCCTATTGCTTTTTCATTAACACAAAAGCTGTGATCGAGGAGAGTCAAAAGCCCATAACTTTCTTAAAAATTAAGGGAACTGAAAGAAATGTTCAGTTATTATAGATTGAAGCATTCTGAAACAAATATGAAACAATCTTACTTAGACGACATGAAATTAAAGCGTATGATTAGGTAGTTACCTAATTGTAGCTAATTACAAAATTCAATTACTAGATCGAAACATCTATCAATTTCTTAAGAATAGATTAACATTTTTAAATAGCCTAAGTGTCCAAATAACATTCACACAGGAATTCACAATATAACATAATTTTTAAATCTCATTGTCATGGATTTATAGGTCAAATGGAAGGAATTTAATGTTTAATACCTGTAAATTAATGGCCATTTAAATCATTTTGCGAGTGGGTTTTTCTGGAACGCGATCGATTGGAACATTGCATTTGCGATGAATTTAAACCCGTATCGGCATGAAAAATACTGCCGCTTCGTTCGGGGGGGAAATCACCGTTTCGCAACTTAAAATGTGAATTAAAGACATCTTAAGGAGCACTTTTATACATAAAATAAACGGCTTTTGTTTACTTGTCCCGTGCGTGAAATCCGTCCCCGTTGTCGGCGTTAACGGCTTTAGAAGCTGATTTTAAAATAACCAGCGCTGAACTTGTTGGGGGATTTTTAAAACAAAATACACAGAACGCCCATCGGAACGATTCTTCATCAAAAGCTTGCACTCCAACGAAATATAATCCAGGACAAGGTAGGAGAAACCCGCGTTTTAACCCCCCCCTCAAAGGCGCCAAAATCGCGCACACGGCCAGTGGCAGAATTGCAACGCCGCTGAACGTAAGTATTGTAACATACCGACCCTTAGTTCTTCTGATGTAATATGCAGCATGCGCATTTTGCTAAAATAATAGCTTATGATATTTGCAGTCTCTGCCTCCCTCCATGGTACAATTTATCCTTAGGCATTATCTGTTCCCGTTCGCCAATTTTATGTTTACACACCGAACAACATTTCTTCCAGCTCTTTTTTTCTATTATTAAATTTGTGAAAGAAATAAATGATGGATTGCGTTGACATTTTGGACTGTTGCAAAATATCCTAAAGTTCCCTTTTGACAAAACAACAGTAAACACTGAGCCAATTAACCTATTAGCTCAGGTCCAGGAGCGCGTTTCATTAGCCCCTTCAACCAACAGTTGATTATTATTGAAGGTAAAATCATTCGTTTAATAATTAGTAGCTAAAATTGCGATATATATATGATATGTTATAATGAAATATATAGGGTAAATTTGTATTATATATCTGATTGTGAGGCCCCGTCCTATTATGTTATGATTAACCAAGGGTGCGGAGTTATTTGTTTAACATCAACAATGGAAGTCGAAACAAGGTTTTCTCCCATCTACAGGTGGGCCACTTGTTGCAGTGTCGACCATTTTAGACACTGTATTTTCATTTTTTCAATTTGTTTTTAATTATTATTATTACCACATAAAGTCACATGTTTGTGTTTTGTGTTTAGTGATAAGCGTAAAAGGGATATGCCAACAAAACTCAGTAATGCAAATGTTCCCCCAATACCCAGAGACCTGGGACATGGATGCACCGCAAGATTTAAAGGTATTATAATTATTCAAAATGCAAGATGTTAAACAAAAGAACCTAGGAGGAGTCTCATTCTGCAGTTGAAATATAAGAGGTATTAATGAACCGATTAAAAGGGATAAGATATTAGCTCAGCTGAAACTGTACAATTCTGACATCATTTTCTTACAAGAAACTCATCTAAAATCCCAGGATCAAGCTAGGTTGAGGGCGAAATGGATAGGTCAAATATATCATTCTTCATATACTTCGAAATCTAGAGGTACGTCAATCATTATTAGAAAAGGTATACCATTCAAAGCAAAGAATACCATAACAGACATTGAAGGGAGATATTTGATAGTTACCGGAGAAATTCATGATACTCCAATTACCTTGGTAAATATATACGCGCCTAACTTTGACAAACCTCATTTTTTCAATAAAATTCTGAACATAATCGCAGAGTTTAATTATCAAAATGTTATAATAGGAGGAGACTTTAACTGTGTTCTAGATCCGTATTTAGACAAATCAAGCCAAAAACAGAGAGGGAATACGAAATCTAAAACTAGTGAACTTTTAAATACTTATATAAACAATACCAATATAACAGATGTTTGGAGAATTGCTAATCCGACTAGCAGGGAATACTCGTTTTATTCAATGGTACACAAAACATACTCACGTATAGATTATTTCCTGGTGGATACAAAATTAATCCCTCACACTGTGAACCCAGCACACCATACAAATTCGATTTCAGACCATTCACCACTAACTTTATTTTTAAAACTGGAAGGAATGTCTAAGAATAAATTGTTTTGGAGATTCAATTCTCAAATCCTAAAAGATCCGCAAGCGAGTATATATTTAAAAGAACAAATGGACGTCTTTTTTTAAATAAATGACACTCCAGATATATCGCCTACTTTACTATGGGAATCTTTTAAAGCATTTATTAGAGGTGTTATAATCTCATACCAAGCTTTTCAAAATAAAAAGAATAAGAATGAACAATGACAGTTAGAAGAACTTATTAGACAAATGGATATAGATAATGCTAAAGATCCATCAATAGATAAACATAATAAAATAATAATTTTGAAATTTAAATTAAATAAACTATTATCAGCCAAACTTATAAGACTTTTCCAAATTACAAAACAGGAACACTTTGAATTTGGGGATAAACCGCATAATCGTTTGCTCGTCAACTAAAAAAATGAGAAAAAGAACATACGATCCAAAAGATTAAATCAGATAGAGGGGAATTACTAACCATACCGAAGGATATTAATAAAAGATTTGCGCAATTTTATGAGAACTTGTACACATCTAAAACGACAATGGACTCCAATAAAATTACAGAGTTCTTGGATAATTGTAATCTTCCAAAGTTAGAGTTGAAAGAACAAGAGGAATTGGGTGCACAAATTTCAATCAAGGAATTAGAAGACACAATAAATTCATTAAAGAATGGAAAAACTCCAGGTCCTGATGGATTTACTAATGAATTTTATAAAAGCTTTTATGACAAAATTATACCACGGTTACAAAAAATGTATCAATATGCTTTTAAAAAACAAATATTACCCGATACATTAGCTGAATCAACAATCATACTAATACTTAAAAAAGACAAAGATATAGAAGAACCGGGTTCATATAGAGCTATAGCATTGTTAAATACAGATTAAAAAATATTAGCGAAAACATTAGCTAGAAGATTAAGTAAATATATTAGTAAATTAATAAACCCAGATCAGACGGGGTTTATCCCTAAGAGATATTTATCTAATAATATGAGACGTCTACTCAATATAATGCACTCACACAAAATTGAAGAACAAGAATTATCAATTATTTCGCTGGATACTGAAAAAGCATTTGACCAAGTAGAATGGAATTATATGGATAAAGTATTACAAAAATTCCAACTGGGAGAGAATTTTATTTTATGGATTAAATTATTATATAATAAACCTACAGCTAGAATACTAACTAATAACATATTATCCTCGAAATTTCAACTATCAAGGGGAAACAGACAAGGATGCTCATTATCACCACAGTTGTTTGCTCTCATAATTGAACCTTTAGCAGAAAAAATTAGAACACATCCAGATATCCATGGGTATAATATTAAATACTCAAATAATAAAATATCGCGGTGGGCGGCGTGACTCGTTTGCAGCGGCCTCTGCAGTCCGTCTGTCTTTTTATTATTTTTGTCTCATTTTTATGTAGTTTTTTATTATTTTTTTTGTCGGGGTATGTGTGTGGGGGGGTGCGGGTGGGGGGGGGAACTTTAAAATCTTTCCCCTGCACGGAGACCCGACCTTTTCTTTGTCGGGTCTCCGTTGTCGTTGGGGCTGGGCAACGTGGAGCGGCCTCCAGCAGAAACGACCTGGGGCTCCAGTTGCGGAGCTGCGGACTACCTACCATCGCGGGGCTGGCCGAGTCCGGAGCTGGTGGAGCTGTGGTGGAGACAATCGCTGCTGCTACCTGACCCCCGGAGATTCGGAGGCTACAACCGCGGGTCTGGCGGACGGCAACACCTGAAGCCCGCGGGTCCCCTGGTGGAAGACCGCTTTTCGGGGCTTCCGCAGCGGCGACTTCTCCCGCCCGAGTTGTGGGGTTGAAGAGCACCTGGAGCGGGGCTTTACATCGTCGCCCCGTGCGGCTTGGAATAGCCGCCTTACTTTGCGAGCGCACGCCGGGGCTCTAACACCATGACCTGGTGCGCGACCTTGCATTAACCGGTGTGGCTTTAATGGCCGCGGGATAATCACCATCGCCCGCCGGGGGCTTTGGCTTTGACTCTGACATCGGGGGGGGGGGGGGGAGTGCAGTGGAGAGATACGTTTTTTTGCCTTCCATCACAGCGCTGTGATGGATGTATGTGTAAATTGTGTTGTGTCTCGGGTCTTCTTCGTTTTGTAATGTATGGCTGCAGAAACGACATTTCGTTTGGACCTCAACGGGGTCCAAATGACAAATTTGTCCAAAAGACAAATAAATTGTATTGTATTGTATTGTATTGTATCAATTGTATTGTATCATCTTTATCCACGGATGATATATTATTGTACATTACAAAACCTCAAATTACTATACCAAACATATTAAATCTAATTGAGGACTTTGGATCCTTTTCTGGATACAGAATAAATTGGAATAAAAGTGAAATTATGTCAATAAAACCGAAAGACTCAACACATCTTTTAAAATTCCCTTTTAAAATAGCTACAGAAAGATTTAAATACTTGGGTATTGAAATCACCAGAATATATCAAGGCATGTTCAAAGCAAATTATGCTCCTCTACTTAATAAATTAAATACATTAATTAAACTTTGGAAAATGCTTCCGATGTCTTTAATAGGCCGAATAAATGCAATAAAAATGATCTTCTTACCACAAATTTTATATCTATTTCAATCGATTCCTATATACCTACCAAAGAAGTTTTGAAAAAACCTGGACTCGGACATTACAAATTTTATATGGGACTATCAATCCCATAGAATACAAAGAACACACTTGAACAAAGCTAAAGTATTAGGGGGCTTGGCACTCCCTAACTTCATGTATTATTATTGGTCAGTAAATATTAAAAATATGATCCAACTGATGGACAACTCTGCCCAGCAAGTGGACTGGATTGTAATGGAGAGAGAGGACTGCTCATGTGGTAACATTGGAGCGATCCTCCTCTCACCAATGAAACTGAATAACATAAATTATAACAAAAATCCAATTATACATAGTACAATCAGAACTTGGAAACAAATAAAACAAAATGTAAAATTAAGAAATCTATCGCTTTTATCTCCAATAGTTAATAACCCTTCGTTTAATCCCTCTATTACAGACAAATCTTTTATACAATGGATAGACTAGGAATTAAAACATTCGGTGACTTGTATGAAACTGGAAAATTACTATCATTCCAACAATTACAAATAAAATATAAACTGGAAATAATCAATAGTTTAAATATTTTCAAATATGTGACTATTTTAAAAAATATACAAAAGATCATTATAATATCCCAGCATATGTATTGGATGAAGCAATGCAGAATAAAAGCTGAATCAGCAAACTTAATATCATATTTGTATAATATTATCTTAAATGTAGAAATACCATCTACGGAAGGTATTAGAAGAGACTGGGAACAAGAATTAGCTATTAAAATCTCAAAGGAAAGGTGGAATGAACATTTATTAAATGTGCATAAATGTTCGATTAATGTAAGACACACTTTAAACAATTAAAATTTTACAGAGATTATATTATTCAAAAACTAAAATTAATAAAATTTCCCAAATGTATCATCCATTTGTGATAAATGTCAATCTCAAGAAGCTACTATACCGCACTCATTTGTTTTTTGTACAAAAATTCAAAAAATTTGGATTGAAATTTTTGGAAATCTTTACAAAATTATTTTAAATAAAACTGATACCAAAAGCAGAATGGATTATCTTCGGAACAACGGAAGATAGTCCTGAACTAAATGTGTTTCAAAAGAAATTAATAGATTACGGGTTAATAACTGGAAAAAAGTTAATCCTAAAATTCTGGAAAACGCTCCAATACCAACTATAACATATGGATTTCAAATATGTTTGAAACATTACACCTAGAAGAGATAAGACTCCTCCTGGCAGGTAAACCAGATCACTTCCACCTGACGTGGTCTGCATTTATAGAATTATTACAAGTATAGGGTGCAAAAGTACTTAAAAAAAAACTGAGGTCAGGTAAAGGGGGATGAAAGCTGGAGAGTTGGTATATCCCATTTTCGTTATGCTTATAATAAAGTATTTGTTTTCTCTTTTTTCCTCTTTCTCTTTTTTTTTACTTCTTTAGGGTCTATCTCTTAATCCTTTCTTTCTAATTTCTTTCTACAGGGTCTCTGTTCTTTCTTGTTGTCACGTTTTTACACCTTCACTATTTTCCTTCACTTTCTTTTTTTTCTTAATCTCAACCTTTCCTTTTTATCAGTGCAAAAAATGACGTACATTAATTGTAATAAGATATACGTGATGAGTACTAATGTAATTGGTTGTAATGTAATTTACTTCTAATAAATAAAAATTAAAAAAATTAAAAATAAAAATAAATTAAAAAAAACTATTATTTGGTTTTACATTTGGATATCACATTTGATTAAGATTCCATTTCTAAAATCACGCCTAATATTTACTTTACATGACATATCATAATTTAAAGAGCATTGTAATTCATTGTACAGAAATTCATTGTATCAAGGAATTCATTGGACTTCAAAAGGTTCTCCAATTCTCCCTTTACCCATTTCCATTTTGTGAATAATTCTCACGATGTATTGCTTCACCCAAACTCTAAATTATTCCACTCAAATTTCTATAGCCCTGTGTATTTCAACTTTAACATCAGTCCTCAGAGTCATAGACGCGATGGGCCTGCCCTTCGGCCCAACTTCCCACACCAGAAAACATGTCTCAGCTACACTAGTTCCATCTGCCTGCATTTGGCCCATATTCCTGCAAACCTGTCCTATCTATGTACCTATTTGCGATAGTCCCTGCCTCAACTACCTCCTCTGGCAGCTTATTCCATAAACTCACCACCCTTTGTGTGAAAGCGTTACCCTCAGATCCCTATTAAATATTTTCCCCTTCACCTTAAACCTATTTCCTCTAGTCCTCAATTCCCCAACTCTGGGCAAGAGACCCTGTGCATCTACCCTATCTATTCCTCTCCTGATTTTGTACACCTCTATAAGATCACCCCCACCCCCCCCCCCCCCACATCCTCCTGCACTCCAAGGAATAGAGTCCCAGCCTACTCAACATCTCCCTATAGCTCAGACCCTCTACTCCTGGCAACATCCTCGTAAATCTTCTCTGTACCCTTAAAGCTTGATATCTTTCCTATAACATGGTGCCCAAAACTGAACACAATACTCCAAATGCAGCCTCATGAACGTCATATATAACTGCAACATGACCTCCCAACTTGTTTACTCAATACTCTGACTGATGAAGGCCAATGTGCCAAAAGCCTTTTTGACCACCCTATCTTCCTTCAACTCCACCTTCAAGGAACTATGTACCTGCACTCCTAGATACCTCTGCTCTATAACACTCACCAGAGCCCTACCATTTACTGTGTAGGTCCTGCCCATGTTAGACTTCCCAAAATGCAACACATCACATTTCTCTGTATTAAATACCATCAACCACTCCTCAACCAATCGATCGATCTTTCCTTGGCTCCCATGCGATCTAACCTTCCAGAGCAGCCTACCACGTGGAACCTTGGTGAATGCTTTGCTGAAGTCCATATACACCTCTACAGCTCTGCCCTCATCAACCTTTTTGGTCACATCTTAAAAAACTCAATCAGATTCATGAGACACGACCGCCCACGTACAAAACCATGCTGAATATCGCTAATCAGCCCTTGTCCCTCTAAATGCATGTATATCCTATCCCTCAGAACACTCTCTAGCAACTACAGATGTTAAGCTCACTGGCCTGTAGTTCCCAGCATTTTCCCTGCAGTCCTTCTTGAATAGAGGCACAACATTTGCCACTCTCCAGTCTTCCAGTATTTAATGGCAACTCGTAAATTTCAACCAGGGCTCCTGCAGTTTCCTCTCTAGTTTCCCACATGGTCCTCAGATGTATCTGATCAGGCCCTGGAGATTTGTCTACCTTCATACAGGATAGTATCTTCCGCACCTCTTCGACCACAATACTGACCTTCATACTCCAAAACATTTCCTTTGACTGCCCCAAGTTTCCCCGTCATTCTGTTTTTCTCCTCGGTAAAAACAGAGGAGAAATACTCATTGAGGACCTTGCCCATCTCCTGTGGTTCCACACAGAATTGACTGCTTTGATTCCAGAGGGGTCCCACTCTCTCTCTAGTTACCCCTTTTCCATTTATGTATCAATAACATCGCTTTGGATTGTCCTTAATGCTATCTGCGATTGTCCTTAACACAATCCATTAGCGAACCTCCTGATTTCTGACATGATGTAGTGGGAAGTCACCAGTGGAAATACTGAGACCAGAATGGTTGACTTCCCATAGCCACAATTACATCTCACTTTGTATTGGTGTTGGTAATGGTCACACGTGATACAGTGAAAAACTTGGTTTTACGTGCTATCAACGAAAAATATCTATGCATAATTCCAATAAAAACCATGCCTGCGAACAGCAGTTAGTAGAAAGAGAAAGGAAACAGAGTGATAATATAGTATCACAGCTATGGAGAAAGTGCAGATAAAATAAACAAGTGCGAGGGCCACAGTGAAGGAAGTTAAGGAATTGGGTATACATCCTTAGCTTGTGACAGATCCATTCAATCGACTAATAGTTGGGAAGATGCTTTGTGAGGAATGATTCTAAACAGGGGAATATTTTTCTCCTTGATGCTCTTTGATTTCAGTTATATGTGCAGTTGTGGTCGCCCCATTACAGGAAGGATGTGGTGCCTTTGGAAAGAGTGCAGATGAGGTTTACTAGAATGATGCCTGGATTAGGAGCATTAGCTACAAGTAGAGGTTGGACAGACTTGGATTGTTTTTTTCTGGAATGCCTGAGGTTGTGAGGAGACTTGATACATTTAAAATTATATATTTAAAATTATGAGCGGCAGAGATAGGGTTGACAGTCAGAACCTATTTCCTGGGATAGAAATATCAAATACTAGAGGGCATAGGTTTAAGGTGGGAGGGGCAAAGTCTAAAGGGGAGCTGTTAGGTACGTTTTTTACACAGAGGATGGTGAGTGCCTGGAACATGCTGCCAGAGATGGTGGTGTTGGAGATTGATGCGATAGTGGCATTTAAGAGACTTTTGGAAAGAGACATGAATATGCAGGGAATGGAAAGATATAGGTTATGAGCAAGCAGATAAGGGTTGGTCTTATGTGTTAAAGAAGGAAGTGCAGATGCTGGAAAATCGAAGGTACACAAAAATGCTGGAGAAACTCAGCGGGTGCAGCAGCATCTATGGAGCGAAGGAAATAGGCAACGTTTCGGGCCGAAACCCTTCTTCAGACTGATAGGGGGTGGGGAGAAGCACCAAATAGCACTGATAGCCTGATTTATATTTGAACCAAGGATATGAGGTCTGGAGCTGACCAGTCCTGGTGAAACATTGAATTGAAAATTGGTGAGTATATGCTGCTCAATAGCACTGAATAGCCTGACATCTTCCATCAATCAGATGATGATTGAGAGTAGCTTGATGGAAACAATAATTAGCCATATTGAATTTGTTCTGCATTTTATGGACAAAACATAGCTGGAATTATTTTTCACATTGTCAGAGAGATGAATAATGTTGTGACCGGCCTGAATTAGCTTGATTGAGATATATTTATTTTGGGCTATCTCAGTATTACACCAGTATGTTGCATGGCCCCATAATCTTTGCTACATCCAGTTCTCTCGCTTGTTTCTATATATCACATCAAGTGACTTGAAGTGGTAAAAGCTAGCTTCTATGCTGGTGACAACCTCAGAAGGACACCAAGATAGATTATGTATTTGTCTCTTCTGACTGAACAGAGTTACACATCCTTCAATGCCTTTAGCTCTCACAGATTAGGCCCCACCATCGTTGAGGATGGGGATGTTCTTGGAGCCTCCTCCTCCCCTTAGCTTTTTAATTATCGACCATAATTTAAGAACAAATGTGACAGAGCTTTTATTTATGGCTTTGCCTAGCTTCATCTATTGCATGCTTCTTTTGTTATTCAGCATTCATGCAGTTCTCTACTGCAGCTTTGGCACCTCATGTTTAGGTATGTCTAGTGCTGCTCCCAATGTGTTATTTTACTTTAGACTTTAGAGAAACAGTGCAGAAACAGGCCCTTCTGTCTATTGAGGCTGTGCTGACCAGCGGTCACACCGTAAACTAACACTATCATGCATACTAGCAAACATTTACAATGTAACTGAAGCCCATTAACCTACAAAGTGTGGGAGGAAACCGGAGCATCCGGAGAAAACCATGCGAAAACAGGGAGAACGTACAAAGTTCATACAGACAGCACCCGTAGTCAGGATCAAACGCGGGTCTCTGGCACTCAACCACTATGTCGCTGTGCCTCCCTACTGCACTGCTCATTGAAATATGGTTATTCTCCTGGCTAAATTGTAATGGTTAAGTAAATAATATGCTGGGTCGTGAGGTTACTGGTTGTGCTGATGTACATTACTGCTACTGGCCCATAGTGCCTCATGGATGCCCAGTTTTGACTTGCCCCAACTACCCTATAATGACAAATACCCAATCCGTCCAGTGTCCAACTTTCTGTTGCCATTACTACACAGGTAAGTAGGAGTGATCATACGCAGACCAAATAGAACAGATTTTCCTGTCATTATTTCCAGTTTAATTGGTTCTTTATAAAAGTAGTTGTACAAACAAAGAGATGAACGTACCAGGCATTCCTTATTCTGCATACAAGTTGTTGCTACTTGTTCTTCCCGGTCTGGCAAAAACTGTATACTCTCCACCCCTGTGTCTGGTCTGCCTCTCCCTGTCCACTATGCCCATATATATACACCACTCTGTGCATCTAATGACCGACCCCAAGTATCCAAAATAATACTGCATGATATATCTAGACAAAATAATATAATATGCCAACAGTAGCTAGCCTAAACATAAATGGCTCTTACACACTGGCCCTTGAATGTTCTACGTATATAACAAAACAATTACCAATAAACATTAAAAGGAGCTATAAAAACTTTACACATATTCAAATAAAAGTTATGTACTGTATGTGTTGGCATCCAATCTTCTTTAGTAATTCTTCAATCTTCTTCTCTTCCTTCTTCTTATCCTTATCTTTAGAAGCCAAGCTACAGCAGTCTTCAGATTCCTCCATGATGAGAAATAGGTGATCAGAGAGTCTGTGTGGTTCAATGGGTCCTTGACAATGACGTTCATTGTGATATCTTGCTTGATTACTGGATCATTAGCAGAGATTACAGATTCCAAGTTAACGCTTTGGCCATTCTCTGTCTGGCTTAAGGGCCTGTCCCACTTTCCCGAGTTATTCGCAAATTCTCCTGAGTTATTCACGAATTCTCCCGAGTTTTCAAACTCGCAGAATGTTCGTAACGAGTCCATGGGAGGCCGTAGGAGTCTGTGGATATATTGTGGATATGCTCGTTATGCCAGCCGTAGGTACTCGGGGCTATTTTTTTACTCGTGGACATTTTTCATCATGCTGAAAATACGTCCCGACTTACCTGATGCCCTGAGTACCTACGGCTGGCATAACGAGCCGCTACGATATATCCACGGCCTCCTACGGCCTCCTACGGACTCGTTAAGAACATTCTGCGAGTTTGAAAACTCGTGCAAATTCGTGAATAACTCAGGAGAATTTGTGAATAACTCGGGAAAGTGGGACAGGCCCTTTAGAGAGAAACTCTGGTCCATTGATCCATCTCTTACAGCTTAAGAAGCTGTCTGCTGTTAGTCCTCTAGAGGCTTCATCTGCAGGATTTTCCTTTGTGCGAACATATCTCCATTGTGTTACATCAGTAGCTTCCCTTACAAAAGAGATCCTGTTTGCTACAAATGTTTGGAAGCGTTTGGTTTCGCTGTTGATGTACTTAAGCAGATGGATGGATTTGTCCAGTTGAAGATGTAATTCCTTTCGCAGCATTATGTCCGCTCTAGCAGCTAAGACTGCAGCTGTAAGCTCCATTCTGGGAATCGTCATTTGTTTTTAATGGTGCCACTCTGGATTTTCTCATTATGAATGCAACATGCACTTCTTTGTTATCATCTTCGAGTCTTAGATGTGAAACAGCAATGTAGCCACTTTTGCTGCCATCTGAAAAGTGGTGCAGCTGTGCATATCTGATTTGACCAAAGTTTGTGGGCTTCATGCACCGGTCCACTTTAAATTCCATCATCTTGTTGAGATCTGCTAACCATCCTGTCCATCGTTGAGAGAAGGTTTTGGGTATATTTTCATCCCATCCGAGTCTTTCCTTACAGAGCTCCTGCATAATCAGCTTGGCTGGTATAGTAAATTTGATGCTAGAAATCCTAAAGGGTCGTATATAGAACCAACCACCGACAAGATGCCCCGTCTTGTGTATGGTCGTTCCTGTACAGCAATTCTGAACTTGAACACATCTGTTTCAACGAACCAGTGCAATCCCAGTGCTCTTTCCATTGGCTGTCCTTGTCCAAGTCCAACTCTCTGGTCTCCTTAGTTCTGTTTTCTTGTGGAATGGATGCCAATACATCATGGCTGTTGCTGATCCACTTTGACAGCATGAATCCTCACATTTGGCAGAGGGAAGTCAGGTCTCTTGCCATTTGAACTGCTTCCTGTTCCGAACATATGGATTTTAAACAATCATCTAAGTTTGCACAATTTGGTGATGACACTGCTCCAAAAAGATGTACCTTCATCCAGAATTCAACAAAATCCTGTTGCACATCACCCTCCGGCCACCACAGGAATCGCAGATAGTCAATATGCTTTTCTGATACCTTGACCTGATGAAACATTACTTTGATATCAACCATCAAAGCAACCGGTTCTTGTCTGAATCTGATGAGAACTCCAATGAGTGAGTTGGTAAGGTCTGGACCCTGCAGCAGTTGACAGTTAAGTGATTTTCCTTTGAAGACTGCTCCACAGTCAAAGACCACCCTTAAGGTTCCTTTCCTTGAGTGATACACCCCCATGGTGAGGGATGTACCAGAGCTCTTCATCACTTTGATTCAGCTGGTCCACTGGTACCATTTCAGCATAACCATTGTCGATCATTTCTGTGAGGAAAGATGTATATTCATCATGAAATTTCTTATTCTTACCAAACCTGCGTTTCAGGCTCTGGATGAGCTGCTCTGCTATGCAAAGGTTATTTGGCATGCTGACACGTTCTTGTTTGAAAGGTAAGTCTAGGCAATAGTGTCCATCTATCATCTTTGCTGAGTGGTTCATAATATCCAAGAACTTTACATCTTCTCTGGATATGTCTCCTGTTTCCATGCTGTTTCACTGAAGTCATGATTGTATTGCTTGACCAGTAGCTCCTCTAGGTTTACAATGGATATCCGATTGACAGCAGCAGCAGTGCAGCCATTTTCATCCCTGCATTCATTGTCTCTTCTGAGGGGACCATAGATGACCCACCCCAGTAGGGTCCTCACAGCATGCTGTCCATCCCCTTGGCAGTTGACCAGCTCCCAAGTAGGTCAATGCCAGAGTCTATTTCAGAAATCTTGATATCCTTCAAGTAAGGCCATTGCATCAGCTCTTCCTGCCTGGGAATGTTTAGCTGAGAAACCAGCATGGTCTTATGTGTGAACACATCAGATAGTTGGATAAAATCGTCTTTGTCCAGACTAGATATTTCCAAACCTGAGATATGATGACTGATCACAGCCTTCACTTGGTTCATGGTACGCAAGAGAATATTTGTATTTTGTCCTGTAATGTTCAATCTTCCCATCATGCTTTCTGCGCAAAAGGTAGATGAACTTCCATGATCCAAAAATGCGTATGTTTGCAACACTGTGTCCCCCTTGTGCCTTTGTACCTGTACTGGTACAATGGAGAAGATGCAGGCTTCTTCACCGGCCCCAATATGCCCACACATATGAGGTGAGGGAACAACATTACTCACAAATGGCTTCTCATTCTGCTCAGTTTGCTCCGGCTTCTTCTCTTTGTTCTTTTGTTCAATGTGAAGTATCTCAGGATGATTTTGGTTGCACACATCACAAGTCAAATGACTCTTGCAGTCTTTGCTCATGTGTCCTATTTTCAAACATCCAAAGCAGACTCCCTTCTCCTTTAAGAAGTCTATCCTTTCTCTGTGCCCTTTCTTCCTGATCTGTAGACACCCCCCCCCCCCCAATGTGTGACCACTTTTATTACAGAACAAACAAGAACCTTGAGAATTGGTGGAAGATATATTTCTTCTCATTACACTTGTTGTCAGATTTTCTTGAACTGCTGTCTCTGCAGATATTACAGTTGTTGCAAAACTGCTTCCTCTTGGTCCTGAGCTTTCCCTTGCTTTAGCAAAAGTAGAGCCTTTGACAGTTTCAATTGGCCTAGCATCTTGAATGTTTCCAAATAGTGGATCGGACAGTATCTTCACTTGTCTCTCCATGAAGTCTACCAGGTCAGAAAATCTAGCTCGCTGTCCAAGCTGTTCCTGTGGCTGACATGCTCTATCCCTCCACTGAGCTGGAAAGGCAGTTTTAGAAGTATGGTCTTCATATTGGAAGCAACATTCATTTCCTCCATATAGGTGAATTGTTCCATAGCATTGCAACAACCTCTAAGGAACAGTGAGAACTCTTGCAATGCCTTCATATCCTCTGGTCTGATCACTGACCAGGCAAAAGCCTTGACCATATATGCAGTGGCAATTTTATATTCATTACCAAAATGTTTTTTAAGCAGATCTTTTGCTCTTTGATAGCCCTGGGCTGGAGGCAAATGTCGGCAACTGCGGACTAAGTGTTTTGGATACCCTCTTGTGTATTGCTCTAGAAAATGCAAGCAATCACTCTTATCATTAGTTTTTCTTTCCACTCCTCTCTCATGTGCCATGATGAAAACTTCATACTGCAAAGGATCACCATCATAAACAGGAATGACTCTTGGTTATTAAAGTAGAAGAGAGATTCTGTTGAGCCAGAAGAGCAGTGATGTCATGTTGCCTCTGCATTAGGTTCCAAATATTATCTTGGTTTCCATCATTCAGTACAGTGGGGGTAGTGTTAACATGCCCCTGTGCACCCTTTTTCATGTGAGTCTGTACGTTTTGCTTTTGAAGAGAGTATTGAGTTAGATGGGTCTTATCATGAGCTCAACAGATGTTCCATGAGTTGTTTGTTTTGGTCTAACAACCTGTTGCTGGGAGGAAGATTCCGTTCCCATCAACACATTCTGTCTTTGTTACACTTGATCTGGCAAGTATTCATCTGCATGTGGATTTAATTTAGCTGATGTTTCCCTTTGAGCAGTTCCTTTTCTCAAATAAGAGTTCATCCCATCAGATACTCTAGAGCTGTTTCTTGATCCCTTGGCCTCAAGTATATTGATCCTTGCATTAGATGCTGCCAGCTCCATCTCTAGTTCCAGCTATTCCATCTCTCTTTTTAATTGTTCCTCTTCTGCCTCAAGCTCAAGCTTGGCATTGGTTGCTGCCAGCTCAGTCTCTCTTTTCAATTGCTCCTTCTCTCTATTCAATTGTCCTTCTTGTCTTCTCAATTGTTCCTCTTGTCTTCTCAATTGTTCCTCTTGTGCCTCAAGTTCAAGCTTGGCATTGGTTGCTGCCAGCTCAGTCTCTCTTTTCAATTGCTCCATTTGTGCCTCGAGCTTGTGCTTTTTGTTCATGGTGGCAGCCCGTTCCAAGAGAGCAGCCCTATCTGCCTGAGCTTTAATATAAGCAGAGGCCGTTGAAGATGCACATGATGAAGAACTAGATTTATAGCTTAATTTAGGCTTTGAGACATTTGAAACACTGTCATCAGATCCACTTTTATCTGTGTTTACAACACTCTGTTGTATGGCACTTTCAGCTATGGAGTGTGTAGTTTGCTGTCCAACATCAGATAACCACACCTTTACCTCTTGTATAAAACCATTAAAAGTTTCCATTCTTTGTTGAAACTTTTGCCTTTCAAGCTCCTTTTCAGGCAGCGGTACCTTCACCAATGACTCGTGGTTTTCGCTGACTTCATCACAGAGCTTGATTTATTGAACCAAGTTAGATTGTACTTCATTTTCATTTTCCTTTGATTTCATGAGCTCTTTCAGCTTTTCAATTAACTTGTTAGCTTGCTTACATATCGAGTTTCTTGTCTTCTGACACTTTCCCATGAACAATTCCCAGCCTTTGTCAGTTTGTTAAATAACTCTTCTTTCATTTTCAGAATCCTTTCCAACATTGCCATCATGTGACTGAGCTTTAGACATACCTGTTCACTATCGCTTTAAGACTCGTTGACGTGAAAACCGTATGACTGCGGCTGGTATTCCAAACAACTGATATCGCTCTGATTCTCAAGGTCACTTCTCAATACTCCATTTTAGTAGACATTTTCCAATACAGCTTATCATATATAGATTATCCAATAAAGCTTAATGCTATACGTACTCACTCACCACTTTCGAGGTTTCCAATCTCTGTTAGCCAGATTAGCGCAGGTAGCGACCTTGATCAGTTGATCGGGTTGGCGGCGTCAGGCTTGTGAAATAAAACAATCCTTGTTCCCAGGTTTTCACAAGCTCCAGTTTCACTCATAGAACCAGTTCTCACTTAAATGTAATGACAAATATCTGATCCTTCAAAGAGATGGACGTACCAGGCTTTCGTTATTCTGCATACAAGGTGTAGCTAGCTGTTCTTCCTGGTCTGGTGAAAACTGTATACTTTCCACCTCTGTGCCTAGTCTGCCACTCCCTGTCCACAATGCCCATATATATACGCCCCTCTGTGCATCTAATGACTGTCCCCAATTGTCCAAAATAATACTGCTAGATATATCTAGACAAAATAATTTAATGTGCCAACAGTAGCTAGCCTAAACATAAATGGCTCCTACACACCCCATTTCGCATGATGGGAGTCCCATCATTTGTGTGGAGGGTGTTATGGTGTGAAGGCAGGACTTTGTTTACACAAGGAACTTTGAAGAGGTTTGTGCACAAATGCATCAGGCATGTAAGAGGCACGGTGGCGCAGCGGTAGAGTTGCTGCCTTACAGCGAATGCAGCGCCGGAGACCTGGGATCGAACCTGACTACGGGTGCTGTCTGTACGGAGTTTGTACGTTCTCCCCATGACCTGTGTGGGTTTTCTCCGAGATCTTTGGTTTCCTCCCACACTCCAAAGACGTACAGGTATGTGTAGGTTATTTGGCTTGGTATAAATATAAATTGTCCCTAATGTTTGTAGGAGAGTGTTAATGTGCGGTATCGCTGGTCGGTGCGGACCCGTTGGGCCGAAGGGCCTGTTTCCGCGCTGTATCTCTCAACTAAAGAAGTGCCAACCCTAATATCCTGAGAAGGCTATATTCATCAATTTAATTTTCTCCCATTGACATCTCTTCTCCTTGACCTTGAGCATCTCTGTGAGTTTGAAAGATTAAGTGAATTTCCTTGCAGAAGATTGTTGGATAAGCAGTATTAACTTTGCTTGTAATCAGTGATCACACAAGTGCATTTTATAATAACAAGGTTTATTTCAATGATTGATTAGACCTATAATTTATACCATCTGCCCCCAATGTGAATGCTTCTGAAAATGCTGTTTGGTGTTAGAGTTTAACACAAGTCAAGGAAACAATCACACTCCCCACACTCCAGGGTTTCCTCATGATTGCACAGCCCCACACCCTTGAAATGTCCTGGTTAAAGGAGTACTCCATCTATTCTTACATTATAATGCATTCTTGATCTGTGCACATATGATATATAATGTGCATGTATAAGGCACAATATTTTCATATTTTTCTTTTTCTGGCTTATGATATAATCTGTATTCTTGTCAAAGGTTTATCCCATTCCCTGGCACCTGTTGATTGTATATTCAAAAGATGATTAACTTATTGTCTCCCTCACTGAAATATAATGTTGAGATGGATTTACTTTCAGAATAATCTTAAAACATTCTTGCCTAGAATTTCTATTGCACCCTCTTGGGTGTTGATATAAGGGCTGTGTGCACATTTATTGTTGATGAAAGGGATCAAGACTGGTTCCAGGATGTTGGCAGTCTGGAGGCTCTATCAGGAACTGGGGTCTGTAGGTGAGCAAAATAAGTAGACAGAGGCCAGAATAATTGTCAAGATCAGTGCTTTCATCCTTGGCTTCACTGGAACCTGAGAGAAATTTGGATCAGGAAAATTGGGCCAGTTAAAGCTCAGAATGGAGATTGGAGGGTTGTGATCAAGAGTTGTGATCAGAATGGGGAGTGGATGATGTGGGAAAAGGAATGGATGGGACTGTTAGTGCCATGAGATGGGTGACCAAAATGTAAGAATGGAACATGCCTTTTGTGCGTCCCATTCCAGCATTGCAAAAGTAGGCCTGACTGTCCTAGGAGTTACCAATGAATATTGCTCCTAGAACACTCTCACAAGAACATGCTGCTGCACCTACTGAGTACTATCCTTACAGATTTCCACTGAGAAAGATCACAATAGATGCCACGATTGTGATTATTACTATTCTTATCTAGAAAACTGGATGAAAAATAATGACCCGATAAAATTAATAAATACTTTCGAACTTTTTATAACAATTTCTTCTCTCTAGTTGGTATAGTTGGTATTTCCTCTCTCTAGTTTTGATGTGACAGTTCAATTGGTTGCAGTTATGAAATTTAAGTTGATAACTTAAATTTCATTATTTTATTTATTTGTCTCCCTGTGAGCGTTCTCTCTGTGACCGCGTGGGTTTTCTCCGGTGGGTGCTTCGATTTCCTCCCACACTCCAAAAAAAGTATTGTTTTGTAGGTTCATTGGCTTCAATAAAATTGTAAATTGTCTCTGGTGTGTAGGATAATGCTAGTGTAGGAGGTGGACTCAGTGGGCCAAAGGGCCTGTTTCCACGTTGTATCTTTAAACTAAACAACGAAAACCTAAACTCCAAAGTATTTACTGTACATATGTTAACCAAAATAATCAGACGTCATAGAGTCATAGAGCTATGCAGCACGGAAACAGCCTCTTTGGCCCACCTTGTCCATGCTGACCCGGTTACATAGAAACATAGAAACATAGAAATTAGGTGCAGGAGTAGGCCATTCGGCCCTTCGAGCCTGCACCGCCATTCAATATGATCATGGCTGATCATCCAACTCAGTATCCCGTACCTGCCTTCTCTCCATACCCTCTGATCCCTTTAGCCACAAGGGCCACATCCAACTCCCTCGTAAATATAGCCAATGAACTGGCCTCGACTACCCTCTGTGGCAGAGAGTTCCAGAGATTCACCACTCTCTGTGTGAAAAAAGTTCTTCTCATCTCGGTTTTAAAGGATTTCCCCCTTATCCTTAAGCTGTGACCCCTTGTCCTGGACTTCCCCAACATCGGGAGCAATCTTCCTGCATCTAGCCTGTCCAACCCCTTAAGAATTTTGTAAGTTTCTATAAGATCCCCTCTCAATCTCCTAAATTCTAGAGAGTATAAACCAAGTCTATCCAGTCTTTCTTCATAAGACAGTCCTGACATCCCATGAATCAGTCTGGTGAACCTTCTCTGCACTCCCTCTATGGCAATAATGTCCTTCCTCAGATTTGGAGACCAAAACTGTACGCAATACTCCAGGTGTGGTCTCACCAAGGACCCTGTACAACTGCAGTAGAACCTCCCTGCTCCTATACTCAAATCCTTTTGCTATGAAAGCTAACATACCATTCGCTTTCTTCACTGCCTGCTGCACCTGCATGCCTACTTTCAATGACTGGCGTACCATGACACCCAGGTCTCGCTGCATCTCCCCTTTTCCTAGTCGGCCACCATTTAGAAAATAGTCTGCTTTCCTGTTTTTGCCACCAAAATGGATAACCTCACATTTATTCCACATTATACTGCATCTGCCAAACATTTGCCCACTCACCCAGCCTATCCAAGTCACCTTGCAGTCTCCTAGCATCCTCCTCACAGCTAACACTGCCCCCCAGCTTAGTGTCATCCGCAAACTTGGAGATATTGCCTTCAATTCCCTCATCCATACTGGGCTTGTCCTATTTGCTTACATTTGGCCCATAGCCCTCTAAATGCTCCATATCGATATATCTGTCCAAATGTCTTTTAAGAAAATAAGACATGAGAAGTGTGACATTATAGACAGCAATTAATCAAGCGCTATGCGTTTATGTGCCCTTGCAATGAGAGGATATTGAAATTAGTGATGCATTTATGTGATGTACTGTATCTTAATAAATGATGTTACTAACACTGCTGCCTTCCTATTCAATGCAGAAGCACGATGAGTGAGGAACTGGATCAGAATGTTACAGCTCAGGAATACTATTCATTCTTTTTAATGGATCAACTTCCTATTTTTATCTTCAAAACAACGTGACATATCTTCCGTTTTATCAGCACACCGCTTCCGTGGCCACAGTCTTCATCATCTCGTACCTGCTCATCTTCCTGCTCTGTATGCTGGGCAACAGTTTGGTTTGTTTCATTGTGATGAAGAACCGACACATGCGGACAGTAACCAACCTCTTCATCCTTAACCTTGCCATTAGCGACCTCCTTGTTGGGATATTCTGTATGCCTACCACCCTTGTAGACAATATTCTTACAGGTAAGCGCAGAACAGTGCTATTTTTCAATGCATTCGTTTTGTGCATCATATACATGTTATGAATGAGATCAAAAGCTCCAGCGTGATTCAGGCAATACTTATCAGTTTCATTTCTGGAATTAAACTCCACAATTTCTGTTTTAGTTATTATCAAGCAAGAAAAAAAAAATCAAGATCTGGGAAAGAGGTTGGTTTAAGTTGTTTGTTCCTTTGTTATCTCCATGTTGGAAAAGATTTTATCTTTGAGTGATAATGTAAAATGAATAACAGTCCTTTTCGCATTAACAACTGATAATTATTTCTATTGGTCAGTTGCAAAGATGCAAAAACCGGGCAACCAACTATCACCAGTTCTATCGTATCATCAAAAGGCAGAATTATCCAAATCGGATTCCAATAGGAGCACATATTATTTCTATTAAGAGGAAATTACTAAATTCCACTCCAAAATTCTGTGTATAAGCAATCAAAAATGCAGCAACAAATAGAAACATTTTGACTGCCCACATATCAATTACAGCAATTGGAAAAGGCCTACTTTACTGTCTCATTCTGGGATGGATTCAAACTCAAATCAAAGATGTTAAAGAAGGAACTGCAGATGCTGGAAAATCGAAGGTACACAAAAATGCTGGAGAAACTCAGCGGGTGCAGCAGCATCTATGGAGCGAAGGAAATAGGTAACGTTTCGGGCCGAAACCGTTACCTATTTCCTTCGCTCCATAGATGCTGCTGCACCCGCTGAGTTTCTCCAGCATTTTTGTGTACCCAAATCAAAGATGTGTTGAAAATGTGCTCCCTTAATGGCAATCCAAAAGCAAAATACTAAAATGGTGCAACTCAAAAAACTGAAAATGCCAGAAAAATGCAGGTCAGGCAGTTTCTGTGGAGAGGGAAAGAGTTAACGTTTCAGGTCAACGCACCTCCTCAGAACTTGCTTATCTTTCTGATAAAAAGTGATGCATGAAATCCAACTATCTCTGAAAGATGCTGCCTACTTCGCTGAGTGTTTCTGTCATTTTATTTTTATCTCACTCTGTGTCATTTCAAAATCATATACATCTCCAGAAGAATCAGTAGTAAACTCGTAACTTGACAGCAGGTTGTGTTCGAAATATTGTCCAAATAAAATGCTAAGAACAAAATGTTTTATGACAGTATCTAATAATTATTTTGTTAATTATAATACAATTAATACCTTATACAAGTATGCTTCCTGTTAGATAATCATGCAATAACAAATCAGAGTCGAAAACAAGGTTCCATAAAAAGTAATGTTGTGGGCATATTTGAGAGATTGTCCTTGTTCTTCTTTGAAATGTATTGTAGGATCTTAAGTTTATATCGGGGGTGAGATATAGGGGTGGGGAATAAAATCAGTAACAGGCGACTGGCACTGGAACACATTGCTTGTAATAGATATAAACAACCAGGATGGGCGTGTATGATTAGTAACTTTGCAGACAACAGAAAAATCAGTGAAGAAAGTTATCCAAGGATACAGCATGACGTAGATCAGCAGGACATATCATTTGTTGCAGACTTAATGCTGATATATGTCAACCCTCAAGAACACTTCTGGCTTCTCTGTTGCTTACATTTTCCCTCCAACATCGTCATGCATCATTTTGGCATTGAATTAATTATTTCAAACTTGTTTAATCCAGATGTAACCTCCACTTGACAATCTTTAACCTGCACTCAGTGTTCATCAGGTTAGTCATCGGAATTCTTGATGTGAGATCCAGTCTAGCTAATTTGATTGAGTTTCCGTGAAGACCTTTGACTATGCCCCACATGTCCAATTGGGTAGAGCCCTTTAGGTTCAAGGTAAACTGGGCAAATTAGAAACAAAGCTGGCTTTCCAATAAGAGTACGATGTTCATAAGTCACAGGAGCAGAATTAGGCCATTCAGTCCATGAGTCTCCTCCACCTTTCAATCATGGCTGATCTCTTTCCTTCTCAACCCCATTCTCCTGGCTTCTTCCCGTAACCTTTGACACTCTTACTAATCAAGAACCTGTCACTCTCCGCCTTAAAAATAACCTAATGACTTGACTTCCACAGCTGTAAACGAATTCCATCAATTCACCACCCTCTGACTAATGAAATCTTCCTCATCACCTTTCTAAATGTATGTTCTTTTATTCTGAGGCTGTGCCCTCTGGTCCTAGACTCTCCCATTAGTGGAAACATTCTCGCCACATCCACTCTATCCAGGCTTTTCACATATCAGTAGCTTTCAGTGAGGGCCACCCTCAGCCTTCTAAACATCTGTGGAAAGTTGTTTTGTGGCCTGTAACAATAGATATACCACAGACATTAGTGTTAGAAGTTTGGTGTACAAGTCCAGAGACATCTTCAGGGTTCCTTGGTGCACGTCCACAAATACTTAAAGCTGGCAACACATATGGATGAGGTGGTGAAGAACGCCTCGAGATCTTCATTGCCAAAGCATTTAATACAAGATCGAGAGCATGGATTTCTAGCACGACTTTATAAGACATTAGTTTAGACCACATCCGACGAATGTGTGTGGTTCTGGTAGCCACACTACAAAGGATGTGATTAGGGTGGAGAGAGAGTACAGAGAAAGCTTACCTAAGGTGGAATGGCTCAGTTAAGAGGATAGGCTGAGTGTGGTTTCCATAGATCAGAGGAGGTTGAGGGAGGCCATATAGAGGTATACGAAATTGCAGGCAATGCAGTGTGGATAGTGTAATGAGTCGAGTCGGACACACATCAAGATACAACACATGTTTATTAAAGTCCAATTACAGCAGGTCTGCAGGACACTACAGTAACTAGCAGCTGCACAGACTGAAATACGTAGGCAAACTCATGATAATATAAATAGCATATAGGCGGAGCAACTACTAACAAACACTACAATTGGTTAGTAGGAAATAACCAATCTACATCTTTCCTTGTAGAAACAAAAAAAAGCATAGATACGTGAAAACATGGTGGCTAAACAATACAGTAGCTGGAACGTTAATAACGCATATGGGGAAGTATAGATAGTTACACAAAATCACCGTATCTAATGGGTGGCCTGCTGACCCGCCCGGCATGTGTGCGGTACGAATCCGCATCTCTCCTTTCATCGGTGAAGTGACTGGGGAGGTCACCGGGGACCCGCCGGGTGGAGGTGGTGAAATAGGCGAGCTTGGTGCTGAACGCCGTGGTGAGGCCGCGTGGGACACAGTCTCTGATAGCGGAGCAGCCAGCCCGGTAGCGGGAGGGTATACAAAACGCAAAACCTTTGGATGTGGAGTCGCAGGACGCAGTCCAGGACCAGTCGTTTTGTGAGGGTTTAACCTCATGAAAGATCTTCTGACACCAGCCTCAGTGACTGAGATTACAGTGTCGATGGGGGCTACAGGGGCCTGAGAAGGTACATGAACTTCTTTTGAAGTGAGCATAGAAATCACTGTGCTTGTCTAGAAGTGATGCCTTGTTGTCGCTTGTGCTACTACTTGGTTTCACCTTGTTGGAAGTGATGGTGTGCAAGCTCTGCCACAGCCACTGAACATCCATCTCATCCTCCAGTTTATATTGGAAGTGTCTCTTTGCTTTTTTGATGTCCCCATCAAGGTCAGACCTGTACTTCCTATATGCCCCTGCATCATCAGACGACTACCTGAGATCTGGTCCACAGTTGAATGTGAACCTCCTGGTTCATCCAAGGTTCATCCAAGGTTTCTGGTTAGGGGATGTTTGGATTGTCTTGATGGAAACACACTCCTCCACACATTTCCTTATGAAGTTGTCATATTCATTCAGTCCGTTACCATTTGCTAGAACATCACCCAGTATACTGAAGCCAAGCAGTTGCAGAGTCATTCCTGCCTTCCCTGACTAGCTCTGTGCAATCCTCACTGTTGGAATTGTGCTCTTCAGTCACTACATATTTGCAATGGGATGGAACACAGCTCGGTGGTCTGAGGCAAGGGATGGAGCAATAGGTATCTCTGATAGTGGTGTAGCAGTAGTGTAGTAGTGGTGTAGCAGTGGTGTAGCAGTGGTGTAGCAGCAGTGGTGTAGCAGCAGTCACACTTATTTGATCCACTGGCGCTGCAGGAAATGTGGTGGTATCAGCCTTGTTGAAAGTTGAAAATGGGAAAGGCATTGCAGTAAGCTGTCTGGTGTTGTTGGCAATGGCGTGCAGCTCCTCCAGTGGGAGCCAAACATTTGCCTAGGGCAGGATGTACGCAGCAGTCATGATGATGGAGATTAATTCCCTTGGGAGGTGGAAGGGACAGCTTTTCATGGCTAGAGGTTCCAGATGCAGAGAGCAGGAGTTGGACAAGAGTGCTAGCTCGGAGCACCATGATGAGTTTACCATGAAGCAGACGCGCCACCTCTACCTTTTTTGGTCCATGTGATGGATCGAGAAACCTTCAGGATGGAGGGCCGAGTTTGGAAAGCTGGGGTGGTAAATGAGTACTTGGACATGGGGAAGCCCACTGTCTGTTTCTGTGTTGTGTGATTCTATACTGTTACTTCTTTATCAGAAAATTATGGGCTCAAAATTCCTTTTAGACAATTTGAGAAGTCATTAGGCAGTCACAAGAGATGCTTTTATATATATATACATTTTCATATATATATATATGTAAAATCAAGGTAGTGCCACCGCTATATGATGCATGCCACCTTTTGACATCCAAGATGAACTACTTCAACTTACAATGTTACTTGAAATTTCCAGGGCAAGGTAATCTGAATACAAAGTAGCTGACACAAACTCAACGAGGAGTTGGAAATTATAAACACATAGTTATATAGGGGGAAAATGCGTATGTTATTTCATTAAAAAATTCTGAGGAACTTGTGATGGGTGAACTGTGCTTATCAAATTTATTCCTCAACCAACATCAGTAAAACCAAATTATTTAGCAATTGTCATTGTTATGGCTGTGACTCCAACCCTGGTGGTTGAGGCGCAACAGGGAAGAGTGTCGTCAGACAGAGCCATAGTGGTGGGTGACTCGATAATCAGAGGTGCGGACAGGGGATTCCCCTCCGCTCTATGATCTTTGGAGATTCTGCGGAAACAGGTGAGACTCCAGAAAGGTGTGCTGCCTCCCTGGTGCCAGGGTCCAGGATGTCTCAGACCTACTCGAGAACATCCTTGAGAGGGAAGTGAACAGCCCGGAAGTAGTTGTGCATGTGTAAGAAGACATGGGTAAGAAGAGGAAGGAGGTTCTGCAACGTGAGAATTAGAGAACAAGGTAGGAGGCTGAAAAGCAGGACTTCTAGGATGGTTATCTCTGGGTTGTTTCCAGTATCTCATGCCAGTGAGGGTAGGAACAGGGAGATAGGGGATCTGAGGAAAAATCAGGAAAGGGGTACTGATTTTAGACGATCAGCAATGAGCAATGAAGCAAAATTATGTGCTAAGCAATATAAATTTCACTTACGCCAAGGCTGTTAATATCATTGGAATATATCATGTACCATGTTTTATCTCAGGACTCTTGATGAATAGATAAAAATAGATAAAAACGAAGAGGCACAATGAGTGTAGAATTAATATCACTGCAGTTCAGGAGACGAGAGTTCTATCAGTTCATTTATTTCTTACCATGGACATCCATGGGGCCTCACACTGGTCTTTTTTTAGAATCTGTAATGTTGTTTGATCAGTTTTTCACTGTATCTCAGTACACGTGACAATAATAAATCAATACCATACCTTTCAAAACAAATCCCCCTCCCCCCACATCCCTGTGTATTCATTCACACTGTTTTACTCTGTTTCACAGGCTGGCCCTTTGGAAACTTTGTTTGCAAGATGAGTGGATTGATTCAAGGAATCTCTGTTTCAGCCTCAGTTTTCACTCTTGTTGCAATAGCGGTGGACAGGTAAGGTGATGAGAACTTATTGCATACATTTCACTACAACACACATTCCATTAGCACGTTAGTATTATGGTGTTTTATGAGAATAAATTGTGTGATGTAAGTTTGGATGTGAAAGAAAGACACCATGCATTGAGTTTGCACTTTCTTGGCATCACATGCTCCACAGCTCTTTCCAGCCACTGAAACACATTTTAAGTGTGGTCACTATCGTATCATTGGTATTACATTGTCCCCACAATCATCGGTTCCTTTCTGTCAACTTGAGAAAAGAAACTGAGCCAAGGTGCCATGTCACACACAGATTACAGACACCTCCAACAGTGCACTGTTCAGTCATGGCTGCATTACAATGTCAGCCTACTTTTTGTGCTTGGTATCTGGAATGGCATCTGAACCCAAAGACAGAAATCCTGGTTGCACTATGAGTTTGGGTCAATGTCATTAATACAGATTGCTGATTGTTGCTTGGTTTTGTCTATGGGAGGTTGCTGATCTTCATACCATACAATAAACTGGAGAAATAAAAGTAATGCAAATTGTCTTGTGCTGGTCT